>CM053772.1:156494911-156598076 GCA_028658325.1 Potorous gilbertii
TCCTGGATCTATTTTCCAGGTCAGTTGTTTTTTCAATGAGATATTTCACATTGTCTACTATTTTTTTATTCCTTTGGGGTTTTTTTTTTATAATTTCTTGATTTTTCACAAAATCATTAGCTTTCATCTGCTCCATTCTAATCTTTAAGGAATTATTTTCTTCATTGAGCTTTTGGATCTCCTTTTCCATCTGGTCAGTTCTACTTTTTAGGGCATTCTTCTCCTCATTGGCTGTTTGATCTCTTTTGCCATTTGGGTTAGTCTATTTTTTTAAGTGTTATTTTCTTCAGCATTTTTTTGGGTTTCCTTTAGCAAGCAGTTGTCTTGTTTTTCATGATTTTCTTGCATCACTCTCATTTCTCTTCCCAGTTTTTGTTCTACTTCTTTTACTTGATTTTCATAATTCTTTTTGAGCTCTTCCATGGCCTGAGACCAATTCATGTTTTTCTTGGAGGCTTTAGATGGAGGAGCTTTGACTTTGTTTTCTTCTCTTTGCATGTTTTGGTCTTCCATGTCACCAAAGTAAGATTCTATAATCTGATTCTTTTTCCTGGTTTTGCTCATTTCCCCAGCCATTTATTTGACTTTTGAGCTTTTTATCAAGGTTGTTCTCTGCTTCCAGTGTACTGTCAGCCATTCGATTCCCTTCCCTCCCCCCAATCTGGGGGCCTAGAGCTCCAGAAACAGTAGCTGAAGCAGCCCTTGCTCCTGCTCTGGCTGCTGTGACTTCCTCTGCCCCCTCCCCTCTACCACCCTGAAGCTGGGGCCAGACCACTCCACTCTCCTACACTGGTCTCAAAGGCTTTTCCCACTGACTTCCAATTTACCCTCAGTGTTTTAGGGTCATGAAGTCTGAAAACTATCATAGGTGTGAGAGATTCAGTCTCCCCAAGGACTGCTCAGGTCCCCTCTGTGCACTCACAGCTCACACTGGACTATGCTTTGCTTCCAGAGTGGCACTATGGACACTTTCCAGTGACCTTCCAGGCTGTCTTGGGCTGGAGATTTGCTTCACTCTGTCATTCTGTGGGTTCTGCAGCTCCAGAATTTGTTTAGAGTCATTTTTTACAGGTATTTGGCTGGGTTTGGCAGGAGTGCTCTAGAAAGTTTGTGCTGTTACTCCGCCATCTTGACTCTGCCCCCCCCATTATATTTTTTATGATGGGTTCAAAACACAGCTAGGGTTCCAGAGATCTATTAGCTGATAACAAGAAAAGAGGGGGTACTTGGTTTAGGGGAGTAGTAGCCTCATAGATCCTGAGGTATAAGGGGCCTCAGAATTTATCTGGTCCAATTCCCTCTACTTTACAGATGAGGACACCATGAGATCATGAACAATTTACCAAGAAGGAACATAAGCACTCCATGAATGATGTCAAGCAGTTTATTATCACAGGTGTGCAAGTGTGTTGCACCTCACCTCTTCAGTCCTGTCATCTTAAGCAAGAGAAGTGGTGTGGGTAGATCATGGGATACAAACCTTAGTACCGAGAACAGTGCTCTGGGTCTTTGGTCTTCCATCCAATTGCTATTGTGTACCAGATCCACAGAGTCTAAGTGGGAAGCAGACTTTAGGGAGAGTTGATAAGTAAATGACCCAGATTGCCAGCCCATTATCAATCACAAGGGCACTGTGGCCAGAAAAGTGTGCAAATTTTGCATTCCTGAATCAGCTAATCAGGAAAGGTTTCCATTCATTGCCTAAGATGACTAAACCAGTTATTGACTCCTTAGGAACTTCCAATACATAGTTGGACCAGTTGGTGATCAAACATTGCTGTCAGGACTTAAAAGTCAATCTTCATAGAAACTAAAATGCAGAGAGATGAAAGTACATATTAAGATAGTAGATCCAGGATTTAAACTCAAGTCCTCAGACTTGAAATCCAGGACTTTTTCTATATATCATACTTAGTTCCTTGGACTCTGTGCTGAACTTGAACCTAATTTTTTGTAACTTAACTTCCTTCCTAACCCATGCCTCATAGTGTTTCTGGCTGCAACAAACTATAGACATCCTCTTCCCTTGAACTTGTTTTGTCCTTATAACAACTCACACTCTTTATCTGGACCCTGTCCCCTGCCCCTTGTCCCCTGCTCCTTACCCCCTACTTTCTGTATTTACCTTTCTGCTTAGCATTCCAAGTCTCCAATCAATAACCAATCAATAAGCATTTGTTAGGAACCTACTATGTGCCAGACATTGTGATGGATAATGAAGATATTAACTCAGAAATGAGATGACCTCAAGGAACTTACATTTTACTGAGGGAATATAGAACATTTTCATAGACAATTAAGTAAAGGATATTTGTAAAATAAATACACATTGATTTAGGTCTAATAAACATCTAATAAAATCAATAAAAGCTCCTTCAAGGAGTTATTTCTTGAGGTGAGACTAGAAAAAAGTGAGAGATCTCAAGAGGAAGAAGTGAGAAGATCAATCATTCCAGGTAAGGGAGACAATCTATACAAAGGTATGGAATGTCACATACAAGGAAGAACAATTAGGCCAGTTTGAGAGAGGTATGGTGTAAATGAGAGTGGCAGTCCATAGTCATCCCAGCAAGATATGCTGAGCCAGACTGTGGAGGGCTTTGGATGCCAAGCTGAGGACCTAATATCATATTTTTAATGGAAATGGGTAGTCTCTGAAGTTTTCTGAGTGAGGGAGTGACATAGTCAGAACTTCACTTTAGGAATACCAGTTTGGTAAGTTATGTGGAAACTAGAATGCAGAATGGAGATACTGGGTGTAGGGAGACTACTCAGGAAGCTAATACAGCAAGTGACAGATGATGACAGAAGATAGAAGTCTAGACTGGAGAGGTTTTGATTCTGGGAGAGAAGATTTGAGATGTTTGGAGGATGTGAGGTCAATAAGTCTTAGCAAATGAGTGGATATAGGGAGAGGGTGAGAGTCAGAGGTTGATTCATTTTTCTTATTTGGATGACAGGTGGTACCCCTTAACAGAAATAGGGGGATTAGAAAAATGGATAAGTTCAGGGGAAAGTTACTAAGTTTGTTTTAGACATCTTAAGTGGGCTATGACACATGTAGGATGTCCAGATAGAGATATCCTGCAGCCAGTGGGAGAGGTAGACCTGGGGCACAGGAGAAGGCTGGTGTAAGCATAAACAAGGTAGGATTTTTGTTAGTATTTCTTGGAGTTTAATGTCCAGGATTCATGGCCATAACAATCTCAGTTTCCCAGGTTCATGCTAAATTGTAAACCTCTGAAGGATCAATCACATATGCTTTCCCAATTCATAGCTGTAACATATCAGGTGCTAAGCCATGTAGGCTTTGGAGCCTTCTGGCTCTGAGCCTACTAGCTGAAAGTGTGTGTGTGTGTGTGTGTGTGTGTGTGTGTGTGTGTGTGTGTGTGTGTGTGTGTATCATAGAAATATATACAAACTGATATTGCCTCATGACTTGCTCATGGAAGGATAGTTAGCCCTTATCAAGCCCCCACTTACTCCCGGACATGAATGTGAACCCAGATGTTGGTGATCTTTCGATCTGTTGATGTGTGTAAATATTTCCGTTACTCTGTTAAGTTTTGTTTTTCTATATTTCTATAATGATGTCTTGTATTGTCCTAGTATGCAGAATAAATGCTCTGTTGATGTAGTTTTTAGTGAAGAGTGCTTATTATACTATGCTATTTGATCCTTCGTGTATATATATATATATATATATATATATATATATATATGTGTGTGTGTATGTGTATCTTTATCTATCTATCTATCTATCTATCTATCTATCTATCTATCTATCTTCACAGCAGCAGCCCTCAAGTATATGCTGTATTGATTGGTGTCACAGCTGGTCATATGAATTTTGGAGGCGATTGGATTAAGATGACAGCTGAAGCCCATAAGAGCTGATGTTGATGAGATTCACAGAGAGTAGAGACCAAAAATGAAAGAGTTCAGGACAGAACCAATAAATGTCTCCTACATCAACATAGCTCTTGGTTCCACTTTAAATAGGAAATTTCTAGTCATTTCCCTGACTTGGAGAATCTTCATCTATGTCAGGTCTTCAACCCCAGCTCTCAACAGGTCGCATTGCTCCCTCTGTCCCCATTGAGAGTCTGATTCAACACAACAGATATTTATTATGCACTATGTGCCAGGCATTGCTAGGTAATGGAGATACAAAGACAAAAGCAAATTTTTCTCTCTTGAAGGAGATTACATTATACTGGAAGGAGGACAGTAATGTATATAAGTAAATATAAAGTATACATTAAGAAATACATTGTAATTTTAAGAAACAGGAAATATTAACAACTAGGAATCAGAAAAGACTATGAGGAGGGAGTGCTGGGGCAGCCAAATCTGCCTGTGTGAATTCCTCTCCTTGGCCCATTTTTTGACAACTTCAAACAATTTCCATTATTGGCAGTCACGGTTTTTCCTTGTAACATTGCCACTTTCATACAACCGGAATTTGTACACAAGAAAAATGCAACTGTTCTGCTGTGCTCACTGGGCTTTTATGTAACTTCACAGTCAGGAAACTAGCTGTGGAATACTGCACACCTCCTTGTCACTGTTTGCTTGCTGGGACCTCTATTCATTTTATGCATTGTGTCTTGGAATTTTCCAGGGTTTGATTGAGAGTCATGGCGCTAGCTTTCAGAATTAAGCAAAAACTCATTCTTCTCCCCTGAGCAAGAAACCATAGGTCCTCCAGAGCCCTTTCAACTGAGGTAGAGTCATGAGGTAGGCTCTGCACAAAAGGCATAAGCAACAGATTGATGTTGTCTCCCATGAATATCCTTCCCCAGAGCCTCTGACCTGGGCCAACATTGAAATCCATTGGGAGGTAGTGTGCTTTTACAAACATAGATTGGCCCCTTCTGGCTACTTTAACTCTGGGGTACCATTATGTATTGGCCAAGGAAACTGCATTCATTAGTTCCCTTTTTCAATTAAAATAATTAAGCAAATGTAGTGTGTGTCTGAACACTAGAATTGGCAGCATGGGAAAGCAATGTCCTCTGTTCATCAGAGCTATAAAGGCCCAGAAGACACTCAGCAGGAGAAGTACATCAAGACTCCTCCCAAGGGTTACAGGAAGATAGTCACATTACAACATTATTGGTGGAGCTGTGAAATGATCCAACCATTTTAGAAAAACTGTTTGAAATTATGTTAAAAAGAAAAGTCACTGAATTGTCTATGTCCTTTGACCTAGAGTAATACCATTACTAGACATACACTCCAAGGATGTCAGAGACAAAGGGAATACACACACACACACACACACACACACACACACACACACAAATATTTATGATAGCACTTGAAAAAACTGGAAGAAAAGTAGACTATCATCAATTGGAGAATTGAGAAAACAATTGGGAAATAAATTGTGACATATGAATATAAGAGAATTGATTTGCAGCATAAGAAATGATGAATATAAAGAATTCAGATGAATTCAGAAAGGTGTACGAACTGATACAGAGTGAGAACCATCTCCATGATAACTGCAGAAATGTCAAGGAAAACATTTTTGAAAGACTTCAAGACCTGGATCAATGTGACAACTGATTGTGATTTCAGGGTTCTGATGGTGACATGTCTCCTACCCCTTAGCAGAAAGGTGGTGACCTGTAGGTGGGATGAGGATTGCATTATCAGATATTGCCTACTTGTAGATTTATATTTTTTAGTTGTACTTTGTTTTAAGACAGGGTTCTAGGGTTGGGGTAGTTATTGTCAAGTGACAGCAATATATATTTAGACATAAATATTTTAAAAAGAACATTAATAAGTATTTTATTTATTTTTAATTTATGGAATAAAACAAGAATGTCCATGACACAGTATAATATAAAGATGATTGCACATGAAACTACAAATCTGCTATGTACAAATTTCTGTTCCTTTCAAATATACAACAAAATCATCAGGTAAATTTCTTTTTTTCTTTTTTTACCTCCCAACCGTTCCCCCAGAGATGGCTATCATTAGACACAAATAGATGTGAGTATGTATGTACATATAAAATTGTACTAGATACACCTCTATTTATCAGTTCTTTCTCTGAATATAAATTGCATCTTCCTTTATAGTTAATTGGGGTATTTGTAACATTAACAACTTTTTAATCGCTTATTCTCGAATCAAGTTATAGCCAGAGTTCATATTTGCCCTGGTATAGAAGAAAGAGATGGTCCTTGGTTTTCCTTGCTTAAAGATGAACAGATTATCATTCTCCCCATAACTTGGTAGGGAAATGACAGGGAAATAGGAAATAGAATGTAGGATGAAACATGACAGGTCTTTTTCTTTCTCAAGGTCATACTCATGACCTGGTCATAGGATCCGGAAATCTTAAACAGAACTGGAAGGGATTACAGCATCATTCAACTTAATTCCCTTATACAAATAGAGAGTCTGACACTCACAAGGTCTTATAAATAATATGTGACACAAGGAAGAATTGAACCCATTTCCTCTGAATTCAAATTCATTTCTCTTTCAACTATACCAAGATGCCTCTACTTGTATGAAATGTCTATACACATATGCATACATATTTGTACACTATATATAATGCTATATTTGTCTTTGTAGTATTTTATAATTTGTTCATGTTTCATCTATTCAATTAGACCATAATTATTTAAGGATAAAAGTTACCATTTTCTATATTTTTGCATCCTTTTAGGAAGGAAATTTCTTAAAAAGTGCTGCAGGGATCTGTTCTTGGTCCTGTGTTGTTTAAAAATTCTATCAATGACATGGATAGAGTGGATTTCATTTATTTATCAAGAATAGATTTTTATCTATTTAGATATTTAAATATTTAGATAAAGATATTTATCAAGAATAGATTTCATTTATTACATAAATCAAAGAGAGAAATCTGGCAGATAGTCAATATGATAACTGATCGAATAGTGTCATACAATCTTGCCTAGCTCCCCTTTGATCAAGAGCCCCTCCACTGAGCATCAAAGTAAAACTTCTACTAGCTTTCAGGTATCAAAGCTTATCTTATTATGGGTAGAATAAGTTCTACCCATTTTGGTTCTAAAAAAGCATCCAGAATTTTAGAGAGGAACCACAAGTAGGGTCATCAGATTTAAAACTGGAAGGAGTGTGTGTTCATCCATCATTGCCAAAGAAGACCATGCCATCAGAGAAATAATGACATGACTAGCACTTGACTTTGTTTGGAGTGAGGGAGGGATGTGCAGGTCACCAGCCTCACTTCTCCTCCAGAGCCATCTGAATCCAGTGACCAGATATTCATCAGGATGACCGAAGATGACCTAGGATGAGGCAATTGAGGTTAAGTGATTTGCCCAAGGTCACACAGCTAGTGAGTGACAAGCCGCTGAGATGAGATGTGAACTCCTGACTCCTGCTTTGGTGGTCTATCCACTGTACCACCTAGCTGCTCCTAAAACTGGAAGTAATGTTAGCGATCATCAAGTCAACCATCTCATTTTACAGATAAGGAAACTGAGGCATAAAGGGGAGAGTGGCATGCTTAATATCATAGAAATGCTAAGTAATAACATCAGAATTTTAACCCAGATCTTTGACTCAAGAATATGGACCCTGAGGATACTTGGGAAGAGGAGTTCCTATGATGAATCTTAGGAGCAAAGGAAAGACCCCCACCTACTGAATCACATTTCACTGCTGTCATTTCTAGGATCAGAGATTTTTCTCCAAAGATATTCCCCAGCATCCTCTGCTTTTCAGGGCCCTTCCAGTCACAGCAGTTAGATATAAAATTGACTTTCCTAGAGTGTATATAGATTTTCTGTTCCAAATTATCTCAATACAGATCGTTACAACTTAATCTGGTTATTCATTTTAGCTTATTTGTTAACGTCATTCAGATGGAGGGGGTTGAAGGAAGTGGGAGGGAGAGAAAAGAAATGCTTATTGATTAAAAAAAAGTTTAAAAAAGCATAATTCATGTTTTGATAGTCATTACAGTTTCCACTTCCTGCTTTCTTTTCTTTTTGTTTTAAAAATATATTTTACTGCTTTCATTTTTGTGTAGCCAAATTTTCCCATGCATCCCACAGATATTGCTTTATTTTTGCCCAGATTCCAGGTCTTTTCTGACCAGGCCCTGTCAGACAAGTGATCCACCAGGTACAGTTTAAAACTGCTTTCCTTGCAGCTGTTCAGATCTTCCCACTGGTGTGGGTGTGGAGGAGGGTGGGGCCAAACTAACAGGCCTGGGCCCTCTGAAACCTGTACACAAATGGCACCCTGAGCAGAAATAGAAGCAGAAGCCTAATCTCAGGCCTGGGGAGAGAGAGAGAGAGAGAGAGAGAGAGAGAGAGAGAGAGAGAGAGAGAGAGAGAGAGAGAGAAACAGAGACAGGCAGAGAGAGACAGTGATACAGAAACAGAGACAGACATAGAAAAAGGAAGGGCAGAGAGAGACAGACAGAGAGACACAGAGACAGAGAGGCAGAGAGAGACAGACAGAAACAGGGCGAGACAGACACACAGAGAGAAGTGGGGAGAAGGAGAGAGAACTGCATTTCAATATAATTGGTTTCCTATGTCTTTTATGTATTTAAGAAGATCATTCTGAAATAGGTTCCACCAGACTTCCAAAGATTTACAAGATGCACCAAAAAAAGGTTAAGAATCCCTGGATTAAATGATCTCCTAAATCCCTGCTCTCAAGGAGCTGACTGTCTAATAGGAGGGGGGGGGGTAAGGGGGGAGGGGGGGACATTCCATTAAAGGAATCTGAAAGGGATGGGGAAGGGCAGGGCATGATGAGGATAGAGTCCAAAGCATCAGTGTAGCTGGTGAGAACCTAGAGATGGCTTCCAGGTCTAGATTTTCTGATCCTAACTCTATAATTACCCTGCGCTAGCAGGCTGGGCCCCTAGAGGCAGGGTTCCCCTGGCTATACCTCTAACCAGATTCTCTTTTCTTGGCAGTGAATCCACAATTAAGGGCCCCCAAAGGCTCTGTCTCCTCCAATCTGCTTCACTAAAACCTTTTCATGTTCCCTTGCCCTTTCTGAACCACAGTCTCCCTAAAACATCTCCTCCATTCCCTTTTGATCATTCATTGCCCAACAGCTTGATTTGACTCCACCTTTCTCATGCCCTTCCTGGCACCCCCTCCACCCAGGATGAGCTCATCCTCCCAGATACTGCTTCAGCTTTGGTACTCACACCTCATCTGTACCCTTAGGGACTCTGTTTCTCTGATTGGAGGGCTGGAGGGTGGAACAAAAACTCCTCCTTAAACCTCCTGTTAAGGAGGACCCAGTAACCCAGCCATCTCTTCATTTCCCAGCAGCTGTACCTCCCAGTTTCAGTGCCACCCCCTAGCTAGGCATCCTCTGCTCCTTTCCCCTTTTCAGGTTTTTATTGCTCTGCTTCATTAGATTGTAGCTCCTGAAGACTCTTAGCACACTGCTTGGCACATAGTAAGCACTTAATAAAGTATATTACATTGTATTGTATTGTGCTGTGTTGTGGTATATTACATTCTGTCTTGTTATAAAACATCATATTATTCGTTTCTCTATTCTGAGAGTCCTCCTATGGGACTTCCAATCTCCCATTCTCTGTTACAGCCACCTTAAGTCATCATCTGGCCTTTTGACTCAACTAAGCAACCATTTGGGGACGAACATTCACACATACAAAGCTTAATTGCTTATGTATAGTCCAATCCCAAACAGATTGGATATAGTCTTTATTCACAGGTGCTTTGGGGGTCCAGGTTGCTTTACTTCAAGGAGTCTTTAAATAGAAATCACTTCTGTTGGAAACATACCCCGTTTTTCTTCTCTATTAACAACGTCACTAAGATTCAGTTTCTTAATCAAAATATTTTAGGGGAAGCTGAAAGGGACCTTAGAGATTATCTGGTCCACCCCCTGTTTAATGTTTACAATGTAAAAATGAAACACAATCAATAAAACTTTTACCTGTGGTAAGAGGGCTAGCTGAGATTGTGGATAGAATTCTGGATACCTTCTTCCTCCCCACCCTTTCTTATAGCTTAAGCAACTATGAGATTCTAGGAACACTTGTTTTCCCTCCTGCCCCCACTCTTTGTCCCCCTGGTGGGTGTCCAGCAGAATGATGCTTTGAAAAGAACCCTGGAATGCCTTCAGGAGACTCAGTTCAGGCTCTTGGTCCTACTGTTAACTTCCTGTGTGACTTGGAGTGATTGGCTCCAGTCACATTAATAGAGGGGCCTGCATCTGGTCAGGTCTTCTTAACCTGAGACTCTATGAACTTGCTTTTAGAAGATTTTGATGATTATTTCAATATAATGGGCTTCCTCGGTAATCTCGCAATGTTTTGTTTTGTGTATTGTTCTGAAAAGGGGGTCACAGGCTTCACCATAAAAAGGTAAGAACTCCTGCCTTAAAGGGTCTCTAGACTAATTTTCTCCAGATTTATAGTTCTAGAATTCTAAGTTACAAATGAGGGAGAGAGACTGGAGCCCCAAGAGCTCAGCCACAGCAATAAGAAGGTATGAGAGTAAGGTGAAGACCCAGAAGAGGTTCCAGAAGGCAAAAAAAATCAAAGGGAGAGCCTGTGATCTGGTGTGAAACTCAAGCAGAAAGAGGATCACTCATAAGGAGCCCTATGGGCTGCATATTGGCTTAGAAAATCACATTTTGACATTATCTATCTTCTAATGTATTTTTATTTGTTTTGTTAGATATTGCCCAATTACATTTTCATCTGGTTCAGGCCATTCAGAGTGTTCAGCCAGTGGGACTTACTTTTGACACCTCTAGAACACTCTAGAACAGGGGTACCATAAGTTCTGCAACTCAGAGAACAGGAAAGAATGAAGCAATTTGGGCAAAATTTGAAAGATCAAAAGGTTAGAGTAAACAAATGGTCTAGAACCAAAGATGAGGGGTTAGAAACTCAGATAAGAGATTGGGGCAGTAAGCTATGAGTCTAGGCTAAGGGACTGAATAAGAGGGATCAGAATGTGGGTGAGAGGGTCTGGGAAGGAGGTATGGGGCACTGGTACTTAGGAAAAACCCAGATCTAAGACCAAAAGGATGTTTCCCTCATTTAAAGGAAAGCATTCATTCAAAGTTGCTACCCTCTGCTACAGTTTTCCTACCCTAGAGACAATACTGATCTATGACCTATACCTTTAAAACGATGCTAGTAGAATGTATTGCAAAAAGGTAAGCCTTGGCTTCAGGCAGTCATGTGAGTCAGTAAAGATGTTCAATTTCCCAATAAAGACAGACTGCTTTTATATAGTGTAACCCAGCCTGATTATATGCAAAAGTAAGTAAATGCTATGTACCTATAAAGCAATAAAAGGAAAATAATCACTGATTGATTAGACACAGAGGGTTCTTGGAGCTCATCTTGTCCAATTCTCTCATTGTGAAGATGAGGAAAGTGATAAGGAAAGAGGTCTAAGAACAGTCAGCTGGTGAGTTGCCGGAATGAGGCAAGGACTTGGGTCTGCTCAACAGGAGATATTAACTACACATCTGGTACCACTACTACCCTGTACTTTGTTTGTGGACAGTAGAATTGCCTTGTGGGCAACAGGACTCACAGTTGAATCCCATGTCAGCCAACAAACAGCCGTCCAGTGATCCTAACCTGGAGCCATTGCCAGCTTGGGTGTCTGGCTTCTACCCACTAGGCGCCAAGTGACAGTTATTCATCTTTAATTTAAACGTGAATGATGAAGTGTGTAATTTATGGGATCCGTGATGATAATGACTAGTTAATATGTATCAAGCATCAGCAAACAAAGTTGAAGGCAGCGGTCCCTCCCCAGTGGGCTCACAATCTAAATTAAACAGACAGGCAAGGCTGGAGCAAGAGAGAAAGTCTGGGAACGGAAAGGAATCTGGGCTGGATTAAGACCTCAGAAATGCCAGATGCAGAAATGCTCCATAGTGGCTGTGATCTCCTGAGCAGGGCTGACCTATTGTCCCTCATGTCTGCATCCTGGGGCCACTCTTCCCGTCCATCTTCTGACATTCCAAACATATCTGCCCAGGGCCAGCAGGATTGTTGAACATGGCAGCCCTTGAATTCTCACCTTAGCCATAAAAGGAAGTAGAGATCATGCATTTCAGATCTGGAAGGAACTCAGAGGTTGGTCAGCTAACCCAACCTTCTCATTTTCCAGGTAAAGAAACTAAGGCACAGAGAGATTAAGGTGCCACCTCCTGCAGGAGACCTTTCCCAGTCTCCTCAGTTTAATAGCTAATCCCTGTCCCCTCTTGAAATTACTTTATATAAATTTAGTTTTTGCACTTATATCTGTGTTTATGTCATAGCTCCCCTAGCATATTAACTCTTTGAAGGCGGAGATGGAATTACTTTCTCAGCACAGTAGCAGAATTCCTTGTACGTAACGCTGAATTGAGTAGAACTGAACTGGGTTAGATTGTATTGAACTGAATTGGATGTGACTTGCCCAAGGTCACACATGTACGACCTGTCAGAACCAGGATTCCAACCCAGATCCTTTGACTTCCAGCTCCAGATGGTGAATAAACAAATCCCAATTTTGGTTCCCAAAGCTGCTTCTCCTGCTTATGAGGAGGTAGCACTTTAACAATGAACCACATTTACTTTTGTTATATAGTTTCAAAGACTTTCATCTATGTTATCAGAGAGTGTGGTAGGGTAATCTTTTGCTCTCAAATTCAGCCTCTGCTCCTTACTACCCAAGTGACCTCAGTCAGATTTCAACTTCTCTGGGTTAAAATGAGGGGAATAGGCTCAGTGATCATGGGGTCCCTTTCAGCATTAAATCTATCCCCTTGTGAGTCCCACAACACCCTTTCAAGATAACTACTACAGTTTTTGTTGTTCAGTCATTTTCCCAACTCTCTGTGGGAAAGGAAAACCTCTGCTGGAGGTTTTCTTGGCAAACATACCAGAGTGATTTGCCATTGGAGAAGGCTCCAGCTCATTTTACAGGCAACTGAGGCAAACAGGGTGAAGTAACTTGCCCAGGGTCATTCAGCTACTAAGTATCTGAGGCCAGATTTTAACTCTGGTCCTCCTGCCCCAGGGATAATGCTCTATCCACTGCCCCACCTAGCTGCCCTCAACTACAACATTATTATTTTGTGTGTGTTCATCCTTCATTGCCAAAAAAGACCATGCCATCAGAGAAATAATGACAACTTGCACTTGACTTTGTTTAGAGTGAGAGAGGGCTGTGCAGGTCACCAGCCTCACTTGTCCTTCACAGTCATCTGAATCCAGTGACCAGATATTCATCAGGATGACTGGGTGATGACCCAAGATGAGGCAATTGGGGTTAAGTGACTTACCCAAGGTCACACAGCTAGTGAGTGTCAAGTGTCAGAGGTGAGATTTACACTCAAGTTCTCCTGACTCCTGCACTGGTGCTCTATCCACTGCACCACCTAGCTGCCCCAAACATTATTATTTTATTCTATACATGAAGATCTTGAGGCTCCATGGGATGAAATGACTAGCCCAAGATCTCAGAGTTATTTAATGGAACTCAGGTACCTGATAGTTGTAAATAGTTTTAGGCACCACATTTGGGGAAGGATATTGGGAATCTGGAGAGCCAACTGAAGACAACCAGTATGCTAAAGAATCTTGGATTTCATGCCCCACATGGATCAATGGAAAGAACTGTAGATATTTAGCCTGAGGGGAAGAGAGTGAAGGGGATAAAGTAGCTCTTTAATGATTTGGAGGACTTACACTGAAGGAGGATTTGATGTATTCTATTTGGCCCCAGGGAATAGAACTAGGAGACCTGGGTAGAAATTGTAGAGGGGAAAATTTAGGCTTAATGTGATGGAAAGATTCCTAGCAATTAGGAGATACCCAAAGAGAGAATGGACTGCCTCTGGAGGTAGTAGGGTCCTCACCTTTGGGGGTCTTCAGGCAAAGGCTGGATCACTACTTGTTTGGATTTACTGTAAAAGAGATTCTTTTACAAGTCCTCTTTGAATTAGATGACTTTTGAGTTCCCATTCAACACTGAAATTCCATGCAACTCACCACACCACTGCCTCAGATTGTACCACACTGCCTTTGATAAAGCCATTCTAGAATCTGAAAGGAATGTGTCTAAAACTCACTAACAATAAGTAAATAAATAAATAAATGAGGCTGCCCAAGGGAGTGGGGCACTCTGCGACAAAGACACCCCTCTAAGCTCTGTACCCAACCACAAATTGACTGGGTTTAGTTCTAGCAGAGCTTGTCCACCTAAAAGAAAGGGTAAAGCTTTCTTTCTGTTGTTATGCGCCATTTTGGCATGGGGTGGAGGGGAATTACATGAAGCTCAGTTTCACTTAAGTCCAAGGTCTTTACAAAGGGAAAATAGGGAGGTACTCAATGAATCAGATATGGGGTAGCTATTTATTTCCTACAAATAAGAGAAACATTGCAGACAAAAATTCACAGGTGAACACTGACACGATGTAAGGAGGCAGCAATTTATGAATGCTGTTATCCTTTTGAGATTTAAACATCTGAACATGAAGTATTTTTCAGGGCTGCTAAGTCAGCATTTCATATTTCACTTCAGCTCCTCCCTGTCTCCCTCAGAGTAGATGTCTTCCACCAAGCCAGGCCAGAGTTTAAGCTAATTGTCCTGCCAGAGGTCATGTTCTCTAAGAGCAATGGTGTAGTTTCCAGGGACTCCTCCCAAAGTGCAATAAATAACAACTGAGGACCTCAAGTCTCCAGACCTCCCAAATTCAGAAAGTTACCTCCAAGCCTGGACATGTTCATCTTGAGATTAAAGTTCAGTCACCTCTGATCAAGCTGGAAAATAAAGAAGCAAGCAGAGGCTCAGGGTCAAGGTAACCTAGCCGAACTCTCCTTGCTGGGAGCAATCAATAGACTCCCAGGGTGGGGAGAAGGGCATTACCCCCCACCCCTCACCCCCTCTGGCCACCCCTCTCTAGAAAAATTCAAAGGGAACTCTTAGAGTCAACTGACAGAAAGAGAGAGTAACCATAGGGAGGTCACTCCCTTTTTAAATGTCCACTGATGCTTAGTCCCTTCTGAGACTTTCAGGACTGGTGGTCTGCTGGAGGCAGGCTAGGCATGCCCTCACACAGTAAAATCTCAGAATTGAAAGAATTTCAAAAGTCATTTGGTATAAATGTAATTAAACTGAAATTCCCTCTAAAATATCCTTAAAAAAAACATCTTTGGTCAGTCTCCATCTAAATACTAATGAGGAAAAATATGAAATTGTCCATTCTAGCTTTGGACAGTTCAAATTATAAAGAAGTGTTTCCTCATATTGATGATGTGGATACAAACAGTGCCCTAAGAGTTAAAAATAATATTAAGGATTGACTTTGTAAAGTCCCTGGTTTATTTTCTAACCTGAAAGCGCCCTAAAGTCTCTCCTTACCACAAAACTTTCCCTTATCCTGGGCCATAAAATTCCTTGTCTCCATCCTGAGGAATAGGATTTCCTTATTTCCCTTATCTTATGTCATTCGTAGTACTTGTCCTGTGTTTTTATCTTGTAAGACCCTAGATCTCCAACCCCCACAAAGAAACCCTAAAATCATTCTATATAAGTTTGATGCTTTTCCTATATCACTGCCTTTGTTTAGCTCCTTGATAAATCTCAGGCCCACTGCTTTTGTGTCAATAAAGTCCTCAGTGGATACAGAGAAGGTCTAATTGAATTCATTCACATTTTGAACCAGCTCTCCCTTCTCTGTCTCTTCAACATTGAGATAAAAGCTTCCCCTCTTCAACCTTCACCCATTACTTCTACTTCTGCCCTTTGAGACCAAGCAGAACCCATGTACCCTAACTTTTTCCATAGGTTGACCCTTGAAGAAAGCTACTATGTCTTCCACAAATTTCTTCTCTAGACTTAAATTTGTTCACAGAACTATAAGATCTTAGATATCGAGCTGGAAGGATCTTGAGAGTTCATCTTGTCTAGGGGCTCCTAATCTTTTTTTGTGTGTCATGTATAACTTTGACAGGTGAAAACTATGGATCCTTTCTCTGAATCCTCTTTTTAATTCATAAAATACATATAATTATAATTACAAAGGAAATCAATTATATTAAAATATAGTCATCCATACACATAATATAGAATACACAGACACATATGTATATATGTATATATACGTATATGAATGTATTCACAGACCTCAGATTAAGAACTCCACCATCTAGTCTAACCCTATCATTTTACATGTACTAGAATGAGGATGCCATCATCTGGCATGGGACCCAAGTCTCTCTTGCATACACTATTACCTCCAAATATCATCATGCCTCTATAACCAGTCAACCTATAATGTAGTCTCTAGAACCATCCATTTCTGGAGGTTTGGCACCTTCTAATGGTCTCCCGAATACAATACTGCGTACGTGCCCTGACTAGGGGCACTGTAAACTCCTTGGCCCTCACCCTGGGTCTCAGCAAAGGTCGCAGGTCCCAACTAGATAGAAAGCAACATCCTTTCACATTAAGGTGTCACACTAGCCAAACTCTCTCTTCCAGGCTCAAGTCTTCTCTGAGTTTCTTTGCTGTACGCTGGAATCCTTCCAAGAGGCCCAGCTACTTTCCCTACAAGGACAACTGTGTGAAGGAAGAGATCTGAGCCCTTCATCTCCACACACTCCCTTTCACTGGTTCTTACTTTTATGTTTTCAGTATGTAAATTAATTACCAATGGAAGCCTTTGGGCTCTGCTCCAGCAGGGCTGGTAACTGTAAAGATGGCAACCTCTGTGGCCCTGCAAGCTCTGGCCTGAACTGAGGGACAACTTGGATGTGCACATTAGCAGGTTTTAGTGGATAACGCATCCCTGAACCTAAGTAGGAAGGCTTTTTTCACTGCTATTTTACAACCATCCAATCTCTTCAAGCTCATCCTAAAACTGCTGCCCACATTAGGGTCCCCCCCCCTTCCCCTCATTGTTATGTAAATGACCAGCCGGGAGGAAACTACAAACTACTAAATTGGAGATCAGAGAGCATCTCCAACAACCAAGCCAATGGGCAGGGGCGGTGGCCCCTTGATTAATTGGGATGCTGGGCAAAATATGCAGCAGCCCCAGGGGACTCAGAACTTGCTGACACCAAATTCTCTTCTGAACACCCTCCAGAAATGGGACAAACTCTTTTTTGCCACTTTTGTAAAATTCTCTTTTATTCTTTCTCCCATGTGGAAGGAAAGGGAGTGGGAGGGAAGAGGTGGGCATGGGTAGGAGTTACAAATTTTTCACCCTAATTAGGAGAGTGCTGGGGGGTGGGGGGGTGGGGGGCGGGAAGGCAGCTCTATTACCAGCAGTTGTTGTAGCAGGTCGGGCCTGGTACACTTGATAATCACAGCCTAACTAGTTTCCACCCTCCAGATATGTGATGGAGAGATGGCATGAATAATTCAATGAACTGAAGGTCCTGAACCCACATTTTTTTTTCCCCTAAAGAGGGAAGTCTTGGGCCTCAGGTACCAAGTTTCCAGTCTATCAGAGTGAAATCTCTCCCTTTCATAGCTTTGTTACTAAGTGCTGTGTAGGTGTGAAAATCCTTATTACCATGTAATTTGGCTGGAAGCAGACTTCCCAGTACCTGCTTTACTTTGTATTCGAACACACACACACACACAAAGATCAAAATCCATTTTATTTCCTAACAATAGCCAATTTGGCTCTAATTATTGTCAAATCCAGAATTTGAAGGAGGAGGACCCAAGTGACTCCACCACCTTGGACCTCTTCCTCTCCACCCCCCCACCCCTCCCCGCCCCCCAACCTGTCTTATTAGTTATTGCAGTTTCCATAATGAACTTGGAGATAAACAAGTGAAAAAAAGTAATTTGTTTTTTGACAATGCTGAACCTTTGAATAGAGAAAATCACACAGTTGAACACAGAGTGCAGTCCTGTGTGGTAAGTGGTATCCATAGCAACCCATAGATTTTATGCTAAGTCTGGCCTTTAAAAACATTTCACGTTTACCACTGAGAAAAAGATGGCCTTGATTTAAAAATGATACAACAAGTGCCTCCTTGCCAGGGCCTGCTTGCAGCTCTGTGTGGCTGAAAATACAATGAACAGGCAGCTTCTTAGTGCTCAGATCCCTGGCTGGTGACCGCATGGAGTCATTGACAGAGATCCAGGGGCCAGCTTTAAAATAAAGAAAAAAGTCAGGGGCTCTACCTGCTACGTCAGGAGGTGGGACCCTGCTGGGGTCTGGGAGCAGGAGCAAAACCAGGGCGCAAAAAATAGAATATTAGCCTCATATCTTCGGCAGGGATCATGGTGACAGGGAAAATATTATTGCCCCGCTTATCTTTCCCAGCTCCAATCAGGCCGGCTTTTTATAACTTGCAATAATGAATGGTGAAATAGTTACCATTCCTGCCTGAGACCAAGGGCCTGGAATTAGTTTCTGCTCACATTTAGAAAGTTGGGTACCCAAAATGGAATGCAGTTGTTGCCAGGAAGAGATTCTTATCTTAATGATATACTTGAGTAAAAGGAAAGAAATGTTCCTTCTCTAGAAGATAGAGGAAAAGAGAAAGATAGGAGAGACAGAGAGAGAGAGAGAGAGAGAGAGAGCAGGTAGAGACAGAAAGAAAGAGGAGGGAAGGAAGAGAGAATGAGAAGGGAGCGTTGACTGATGATACATCAAAGAAGAAAATATGAATTGTATATCTATATATAATAGATTTAAATGTGAAAAGTACTTTAAAGACTGTGTAGTTCAGTTTCTGCACTTTGTGTCTGAGGAAGCTGAAATCCAAGGGAGAAATTAAATAACTTATCCTAGGTACCTCAAATAAGTGACAAAATTACATATGTGTGTGTGAATGTATACATGCATGTATATATATGGATGAATTATTTTTATATATAAAGGTTTTTCTATGAAATAGATATCTAATATATGTTATAGTAATCTATCATATATTTATGTATATAAATGATATGTGTATTTTTGCATATACACAGTTATATGACACACGTATGTTTGGCGAGATTGGTTATAAATCCGTTAGTGTATATATTTTTTTCATATTTTGATTTTCTAAGAGGAAACCTTTCTCTTATTGGTTTGGTGAGGGAATTCTTTTCCCTACCTGGTCTGTTTGGCAAGTAACAGAAGCAGAGAGAGGTGAGATTGGAGACCTAGAAATCCCTGCAGCTCTCCCTCTGAAGGTATTTTCAGCTGGAGTACATTTGTAATGAGAGAAAAAAAAACCCGTTTAAAGAAAGAGCAGATCCTCACACAGTATGTTTTGGGATGTGATAAAAAATATTCAGCTGCTCTATCTTCTAGGATTTTTTTTAGCAAAAGTTCTTTCTTGGATTTTTTTTTCCCTTCTCAGTTCTTAAATGTTTCTCCTTCCTTTCTCCTTCAATCCATTCACATCCATAATAAACAAAGGTCAGTTAAGTGACTGGTTATTGATTTGATTGGTGTAAAACTTGGGAAGGATGACATTTGAATTTCTGCCTTTCTTTAAATGCATAAACTCTATAGACTAGCAAAAACCAACTTTGTACCCTTAAACAAGGATGATGTTGTGGAAAGAGGAGTAGGTTAGAAGTCAAGATTCCTGATTTCCAGTCCCAACTCTGCCACGAACCTGTTACGTGACCTTAGGCAGATCACTGCAGCTTTCTGGGTCTCAGTTGTCCTCAGGTACAAGACAAGGGCATTGAACTAGGTCAGGGGTTTTTAACCTGCAGCCCATAGACAAATACATCTTTATATTCATTAACTTTTGACTGAAATTTAGCATTTCTTTCCATTATGAATATAGGCAGCCAATGCTATTCTGAGAAAGGGTCCACAGGCTTCACCAGACTGCCAAAGACTAAGAAGCCCAGCCCTACCCCATGGATTTCTACAGTCTTTACATTTATAACAAATTACAAAACCTCAGGAATGTGCTTTGATGGGAAAGGCCTTCAAGAGAAGGAATGGGAATCTCTCTCTCTGTCTCTCTGTCTCTCTCTCTCTGTCTCTGTCTGTCTCTCTCCCTGTCTCTCTCTCTCTGTCTCTCTGTCTCTCTCTCTGTCTCTGTCTCTCTCTCTCTGTCTCTGTCTCTGTCTCTCTCTCTCTGTAATGAATTTCCATGTTTCATCATATGCATCAGTATTTGCATGAAGCATAGGTTTGGGGCTTCAGACCACAAAGAGGCTCCCCTCCCATAGGCTTATTAAGGAACCCTCCTCTCTGGTCATTTTCTCCCAGCCGCACACAGAGAGTTCAGAACTCTCCTTGGCTGCTCAGGAGGAATGTTGACGGTTTCCCACAATGAAACATAAATCATCCAGTCCTAAGTCTTGTTAACTTTTACTTATAAACTGTTCTAATGTAGAGCTGTCAGGATCCATGGAAATAATGGGCAGTGACAGGTTTAGGATTAAAATCTTCTCAGGTAGTTAGGATGGTGAGTTAGGTTGTAAATTGCTTTTAAAGAGCTGAGGCATGGACTATGGGCTTTCATACATGCCTGCTACAAACTGACACTGAGGAGGCAGCTGGGACAAGTATATGCTAGTAATTCATCTTAATTATTTGTCAGCAAAGCCATCTTAATAAGAAGTGTCTTTCATTTTGATTAAAATGACCCTCAGTAATCTCTGAAAGGTTCCCTTTGAAAGGCACCATTGAAAAAGGGAAGTAGAGTCTTTCAGCTCCGAGAGTTTAGTGCCTGGAGACGAGAGCTAAATCAGAAAAATGTATTGCCTGACATGTAAGAATAGCTGGGACTTTGTGTGCTGTTTAGACATGTGGCTGTGGAGCACAGTATCGCCTACAGATCTCAGAATTTGTGGTTACAGGATCTGGATGTGAGCTTAGGAAAGTCACTTAGGTTGACTTAAGCCTCAGTTTTGACATTTGGTTCAATTAATTCAATAAGCACTTGTTAAGCCCCTACTATGGATAAGGCACCATACTAGATGCCAGAGATGAAAAGCAAACAAACAAAAATGCTCAATCCTACCTCAAGAATATTGTATTCTCCTAGAGGAGGACAAAATTCTAATCTAAGAAAGCACAAAAAATGGATGGGGGGAGACTCTAAAAAGGGGAATGGGGAAGGAATTGGGGGTAAGGAGGTGGCTCAGAGGTTGAGCCCGGAAGGAACTGGGGATCCTCAGTGAAGCTGAGGAGAGAGAACATTCCAGGTGTGGGAGATGCCCTTCCTAAAGGCCCAGGGATGGAAGGTGGAATGTTACATACAAGAACAGCAGGGGGACCACTTTGGTTGGAACAGGAAGTAAATAAAGGGGATTAATATAAAATCAGCTCAGAGAGAGGATTTTAAAGGTCAAGTATCAGAATTTGTATTTTATCAGAGAGATAATAGGGAACCAGTGAAACCTCTTAAGCAGGGGAGCAACAGAGTCAGGACTTGCCAAATATCAGTTTGGCGGATGCATGGAGGATGAATTAGAGAACTGAGACTGGATGGTAAAGTGGTCAGGAGGAGGGGAAGGGAGAAGGAAGAGAGGGAGAGGGAGAGAAGAGCAGAGACAGAGAAAGACAGGAAAGAGAGAAGAGAGGAGAAGGGAGGGGAGAAGAGGAGATCAAAAGAGAGGAGAGGAGAGGGGAGGGGAGGGAAGGAGGGGAGGAGAGAGGAGATAGGAGGGGGAGATTTACCTTCCTTCTGTTATACTTTTTCCATCAAAGCTTATTCATAAGGTTTCGCAATTTGTTATAAGTACAAAGGACTTTAGAGATTATCTAGCCAGATTTCTTAACCTTTAGAGAGTCATGGACCTCTTTGTTCCAGTTCTAAATTTTATGATCTTATGATTCTCCCTCAGTCAATATCACTTGCCTCAACGGGCTCCTAATTTCTTCTCAGATCATAAACAACACAACCTTGCATTGGCTGCCCTGTCATGCTTTTGCCTTGATTTCATGCCCGCCCATAGGGGCTCCCTCCTGCATCTTGGAATACTTAAAATTCAAAAACTTTGTGCAAGCAGTTGGGGGTTCTATGTATGTTTTCCCCCAATGTAACTATAGATACGACAAACAATTTTACAGTGCTTCTGAGTACCATCTGCTAGGCTTTCATTTACCAAAAAAGACCTAAGGAAGGTCTGTACAGAACAAATAATTCTGTGATGTCACATCCAGACTTATCCAACCCACCATATTAGCAGGTTTTGATCCTATACAATAGACAGTGAACATTAGCATTCATTTTAGGACTAATACATTTGCCAAGTCTTAGCACTTGACTGACTTAGTGCATAAACAAGACTGACACAGACTAATATGATACAGAATTTACTCATATGATGCACTTCACACAATTTGGAAAGTCATAGGAATTTTAGCAGTTGTGATTCAATGAAATGAACAGTGGATTTTAGTCTGAAGACCAGGCTTCATAGTCAGCATCTACTTCTTACTATGTGAGTTTGGGAAATTTTCTTTCCTTTTCTGGGGTTCAGATTCCTCATCTAGGAAATGTTTGGGAATAGATGACCTCTGTGTTCTCTTTTAGCTCTGAATCAATGATTTTCTTTCCCATTCTTCCTCACCTTAAAATGATTGCAAGTTAGAGCTGAAAATTGCCTACAGGCATGGCCAGTTGGTAAATGGCAAAGCCAAGATGCCAATCTAGGTTGTGGGATCATCGATTTTGAGCTAAACAGGACTCCAGAAAACTTAGTCTAACCTCCTGGAAGTGTCTACCCCAAGCATGTGAAGACTTTCCCCTGCTGTAGAATGCACCGATGAGAACAATTTGTTCTAAAAGCCATGAAGGCGGCTGAAGCAGGTGCTAGGGAGCGCTTAGAGCTTGGTCAGACACTGAAGACACCAAAATCTTCCATGCATCCTAGGTCATCACCGGCCACCTTGACTTTTGTCCGGTCACTGAATTTTGATGACTGGAAAAGAGCAAGGCTGATGATTTTGTGCAACTCTGCCTTACTTAAATCCAATTCATGAACAAGTCAAGACATCACCTTGCGATGTCATTGATCCTCTTCTAAAAAGAAAGACAAACATTAACATCAACAAGTCTAACCTTCTTATTTTACAGATGAGGAAACTGAGGCTCTACGAGTTGAAGTGACTTACCATAGAGTTATCAGCAAAGGACAGGTCTGACCCCAAGACCTTTGATACTAAATCAGGTGCTGTTTCAAACACTATGTCATAAAACTATTTCTAGGCTCCGAGATTCAACCTCTGGGTGAATGTAGAAGAGGTATCTAAGGTCTCTAGAGAAATATATAGGTAATTAAAGATCAGTAGCAAGAAAATAGATCATGTCAAAGAATGAGAGATGGGGGATAGGCAGGAATAACAATGTAAACAAAAATTACAATAATACCGTATATGCCTTTATATTCGTGAAGGTAGTATTGCTGATCTATATTTCCAAAACTGGTGACACAGCTTTCCTGAACCAGCCTTTCATCCAAACGTTTTGTGACCAAGGGCCCATATTTGTAAAATGAGGAAGGTTAGACCAGTGAAAGGGAAAGCTATAGGGGTTAAATCCACGACAATAGCTAGAAATAAAACTAGAATTAACAGTGAAAATGTGGAATGACTTAGGAACTTAAAAGCCAAAAGACTGGATGGGCTGTGTCTTTTCAACTTCAAAGTGTTGTGATCTAGTCAAAATGAACTACTAATGATTACCAGTATTAATCTGTGCTTGGACCTCCTCGCATATCTAGGATAAGCTCCTTTCTCCTCTCTGCCTGCTAAAATTCTTCTCTTTCTCCAAGGCCCAAATCAGATGCCACTTTTTCCATGAACGTTTCCCTGAAACTCAGCAGCTAAAAGTGATCTTTCTTTCTTCAGTTTTGCCTAGAACATTTTTCATAGATCTCTCTTTTGCCCTCATGCACATTCTACTTTATTTTTTTCATCAAGATGAATTATGTACATGCCATATCCACTCATGTGCATAGGTTATAAGCTCCATTGAGGAGAAGTACTGTTTTTCTTTTTGGACATGCTTGAGAAGCAGCCATGGAATAGTGCTGAGCTTGGAGTGAATCGAATGTGGGTTCAAATTCTGCCACTGACATTTATTGATTGTGTGACACTGGAAAAGTCATTTAACCTCCTAATGCCCTCAAGCAACTCTCTGAGACTGTAAATTGAAATCACTGTTCTGTATCAGTGACTTCTCTCACCTGGAATCATATATATGGACAAAATCACAGATATGGTCCCGCCTCCATAAAGGAAAAAATAACCCCTAATACTTTACATACAATAGACAATTAATGTCTTGTGGGAGAACAGTGATGAAAAAAGTTTTGAAAGTATTACTCTGTGGTACCTAATATAGGACATATACATCGGCAACATTCTTCCTCTCTATTTTTTTAGTTTAAAGCCTTTTGGATTATATTTGCAAGAAAAAAATGGCAAATATGTTCTTACTAGCTCTTGTTAGGTTGTAGTTCACATTTGCCCAGAAATCTATCAACTCTATATTTTAAGCCAGAGTCTAGGAGTTCAAGTCCCATTGTAGACACTGCAGGCTGGACACTCAACATGTTCAGACGCTCATTTCATGTTTGCTCATTTTTTTCCTTGGCTTTTGGCTCTTGAAGAAATAGTCAGATGTCTAGGACCTCTTTTCCTTTAGCGCTTTTATAAGTTGTTGGACTAATCAGTTTTCTCTCTGATGAGCTTGGGAATTTACTGAATTTGGGAATAAAGAAGAAAAGAGCTCCTTAGATGGGAGAGCTCTTGAAGCCCTTTCAAATGCTACTCTTTGATTTTATAGCCAAATTTTAGAAATCAAACTTGCCACTCAGCATCAAGAGAACTGGAGTTTGCTCCTATGCTTTTTCATCTTTGATGAAAGAAAACATGCAGAGAAATGTGGGAAGATATGTATCACTAGTCACAGAGAGAAGACAGTAGAGTCAAGAGAAGAACGTAGACAGTGATTACAGTAATATTGAAAATAGCAGATGTCAGAACAAAGGCAATGATCAATACTGGCTCCAAATGGGTGATCTGAGAACACACCTCCTTCCTCTCAGTTGAGAACTGGGTACTATGGGTATGAAATGTTCCATCCTCTACTAGTCTTGGTTGATTCACTGTTTTTTAACTATGATGAAAGAATTAAATATTACTATCATGGAAAGGGCAATAGATGGATACATGGTAGGCATGAGCAGGTTACAACATGATAAAGGAGGAACTTGGACAGCTTTGAAAGAGTTAAAGATATCAATGGGGAAATGCTAGGCTGTTCATAAGACAAGAGCAAAGGGTAACATGGATAGCCAGATGACCCCCAGGGAACCCTTTCAATGCTGAAAGAGGAGAAGGAAGGCCTCTCTAGCTTATGGTGTGAAACCCTGTGCTGAATTTCTGAGAAGAGATGAACAAGGGTTGCCCTGGGTAGGCAAGCATGGATGGGGTGCAGATTGCATTGTAAGAAACATCCAGATTGATGAGATCACAGGTTCATTTAAGTATAAGAGAGGGTGCTCTATTGTGACAAAAATACAGTTATAAAACAGAAAGAAAGAGAGAGAAAAGGGAAAAGAAAGAAAAAAGAATGGAGGAGAGAGGGAGAAAGTAGGAAAGGAAGGAAGGAAAGAGAGACAGAGAAAGAGAAAGTTCAGACTGTCCAGTCTCACTTATAGTTCAACTCTAGACACCAAGCAATTGCCAACCATTTTCAGTATTTCTGTAATGCAGTGGGTACTTTTCCAGCTGCCATGATTTGCTTTCACCATAAAGCTCTTTATGCAGCTGATGCTTCTGTTGAGGTAGCAGTTTGAAAAGGTGGCAGGAGAGTCAGTTCTCTGGGCTTCATTTTGGGCTCCGTCCGTACCGTGATTTGCGGTGCAGGACAAAACACTTCACCTCTGTGTCTCCAAAAGGGAATGATGAATTCTGTCCCATTTTCTCAGCCTAGCTGACAGATGGGAGACACACATCATTAACTGCTCCGTGCCTCAGTTTCTTTGCTGCTGAGATGATGCTACTCTGCAGCAAGATTGCACAGTGTTTGCACAGACTCAGTACAGGTAACAATAAAATATGATTGACATGTTACCCAAGCCAAACTCAAGAGAGAACTATGGAAGCTCCGTCTAGTTCAAGGGGCTGGATGAAGCCCCTAGTGATGGTGATGACGGTGATTTCCTTTATTTAATTAAGTGACCACAGACAAATACTTAACCTCCGTGAGCTTGAGTCCTAATTTATAAAACAGAGATGGGGACTGAATTTGTGATTTTCCTGATATAGGGAATTCTATTGAAACTCCCTGTATCAATGCAGGTCAGCACTTTCTTGACAATTTAAAGTCTTAGGGAAGGGCAGCTAGGTGGTGCAGTGGATAAAACACCGGTGCAGGAGTCAGGAGGACCTGAGTTCATATCTTACCTCAGACACTTGACACTCACTAGCTGTGTGACCTTGGGCAAGTCACTTAACTCCAATTGCCTCATCCTGGGTCACACACTGGATTCAGATGGCTCTGAAGGAGAAGTGAGGCTGGTGACTTGCACAGCCCTCCCTCACTCAAAACAAAGTCAAGTGTAAGCCATGTCATCATTTCTCTGATGGCATGGTCATCTTCAGCAACAAAGGACAAGCACACAACAGAGTCTTAGGGAGTTGCTTAGAACACTAAGAAGTTAAGTGACTTGCCCAGGGTCACACAACCAATATATTTCAGAAGTAAGACTTGAACTCTTTAGCATCATCTCCTATGCCATAGTGTTTCTCATTCTTAGCATGTGAAGTAGGGGTAGTAACGTCTCTAAGTATCTAAGCCCAAAGCTGTTGTGAGACTCAAATGAGATAATGTATATAAAGTGCTTTGCAAACTTCAAAGTTATCAATTATTGTTCAATTATCATTTAATTCTTACTAGTCAGTTATCCCTCCTATGGCTTGATCTACAATGCCCTCTTCTAGACACACTTTAGTTTGTCAGAATTTTCTAAAATTATCATGCCTCAAGCTGAATACTGTGATATCCCACACAAAGTGTGACCCAAGATTGGTATATTCCTCCTCCCTCTCTTAATGTGCCCTAGGAGTACTCCAATCCTTTTGGCTCATGTATCAAATAGCTATTTCATTTTGAGCTTACAGTACACTCAAGCCCCTAGATTCAATGGAGGGTTTGAACTGTTGTCTAGATACACATTTTCCTCTTTCCCTCATTCTGTACTTGTGACATTTTTTAAACAGTTTAAAATTTTACATATGTATGTTTTGGTCCCATTTTCTCTGGGCCAGGCTGATTATATCACTCTTCAGACTTCAATAGGTTCCCTGAGGAATTTTTGAGTGTCTCTACCACTAGTTTACACCCTTGTTGGTGATGTTCCCCCCATTTTTAGGGAGTTAGTAACTAGCATCCCAATTCATTGGGTTGGCTTTCACCAAAGGGTATTTACTACAAATATATAGTAAGAACAAATATTCATTTTCCCCTTCTAACAACTTGGGGATGTAGTCTCCCCTATGCCATCTTGTCTCTAATAAAATAAACTCTAAATCAAGTCCTACAAAGCATTGGTTCCACCACATTCATGCCCAGATACAACACAACTGCCAGATGGGGTTCCAAAGGTCACTCTTTTTTTTAAAACTAAGTCTCCCTACTTTATGAAGGTTGGAAGTGAGACAAAAAGCTTCAATCTGTTCTATTTTGGCAGCCTGGGACTATAGGCGTGGATCACCATGCATGACCCCAAACTCATTCCCCAAAGGTCCTAGCTCCCCAGAGCATCAATACTATGCTGCTTGCATCTCTGTAATCAATAGTGATTTAGAGCATTTTTTTCATATGACTATAGATAGCTTTTATTTCTTTCCCTGAAAACTGCCTGTTCATATCCTTTGACCATTTATTAATTGGGGATTGACTTGTATTTTTGTACATTTGACTCAGTTCTCTACATATTTTAGAAGTGAGGCCTTTATCACAGACACTAGTTGCAAAAATTCTTTCCCAGTTTTCTGCTTCTTTCCTAATCTTGGTTGCATTGGGTTTGTGCAAAAACTTTTCAAATTAATGTAATCAAAATTATCCATTTTGCACTTCACAATGTTCTCTCTTTTCTTTGGTCAAAAATTTCTCCATTTTTCATAAATCTGACAAATATACTATTCCTTGCTTCCCTAATTTGTTTATAGTATCAATCCTTATATCTAGATCATATGTCCATTTGGACTTTATTCTTGTGCACATTGTCAGGCATTGGTCTATGCCCAGTTTTCACCACACTGTTATCCAGTTTTCCCAGCAGTTTTTGTCAAACAGTGAGTTCTTATCCCAGAAGCTGGGGTCTGTGGGTTTATCAAACAGAAGATTGCCATATTCATTGACTATTGTTCTTGAGTACCTAACCTGTTCCACTGGTCTACCCCTCTATTTCTTAGCCAGTACCAAGTGGTTTTGATGATTGCTACTTCATAATACAATTTGAGATCTGGTAGAGCTAGGCCATTTTCCCTAGTATTTCTTTTCACCAGTTCCCTTGATATTCTGGATCTTTTGTTCTTTCAGATGATTTTTGATATTACTTTTTCTAGCTCTAGAAAATAATTATCTGATTATTTGATTGGTTTTGCTCATGGTTTCTTCCATTCATTTTCATTCTTCCATGCAATATGACTAAGGTAAAAATGTATTTAGCAAGAATGTATGTATAGATTCCACATAAGATTGCATGCCATCCGGGGAGGTAAGGAGAACAGAGAAGGAAGGAAGGGTAAGGAATGGGGAGAAAATCTAAGATTATGGAAGTGATTGTAGAAAACTGAAAACAACTTAATAATTTTTTTAAAATTTTAAAAAAATAAAAAAACACTATGCTGGTTGTCAAACCCAGACTAATGAAGGGACTCTGGAATGAGAGGACACCAAGAAGTATTTTTTAATCCACTAGGGTTGTAGGTTCTACTCTCTTTACCAGTTGCAAAGTTTCCCCAAGAGGTCTTAGGCAAAAGAGGCAAAGAATAAAGTCGATGGACCTTTGTATTTTTTTAAATAGTATTTTCCTCAGTTAGATATCAAGAAAATTTTCAGCATTCATTTTTACAAGACTTTGAGTTCCAAGTTTTTCTCCCTCCCTCCTTCTCATCCCCTCTTCTGAAAATGGTAGGCAGTTGTGTAGTTTATACATGTACCATCATGTAAAAATAATTACTCAGAGCTGCTAAAAAATAACAGATCAAAAGGGAAAAAACACAAGCAAGAATAAATAGGTAAAAAATATGCTTCAATCTTTATTCAGAGTTCATCAGTTCTTTATATGGATATGGATAGCCTTTGTACTTCTCATGGATCACTGTTGCTGAGAAGAGCTGAGTCATTCATAGTTTAACATCACATAATGTTGCTGATACCATATACAGTAGTTTCTTGGTTCTGCCTTAGTCCATACAAGTCTACCCAGGTTTTTCTGAAATCTACCTGTTGATCATTTCTTATTGCACAATAGTATTCTATTACATTCATATACCACAGCTTGTTCAGTCATTCCACAATTGATGGGCATCCCCTAAATTCCCAATATTTTTCTACTATGAAAAGGATTGCTATAAATATTTTTACAGGTCTTTTAAAATGACTGACTATGTAGCTAGTCAGAGTCCCCTCTTCATCACAAAGTTGGCTAACTGCAAGCAGTTATAGAACATCAATGCATGCTCCACAATCTATCTTTCCAAAGTACTTCCCCTATATGTCAACATGAATCTCTAAGATTTAGCTGCCCAGCATCCTCCATTTGGAGACCCCACTGGCCATGCTCATGCTCCAGATGCATATTTGCCTCCAGTTCATTATTATAACCTATTTAAAACTTTATTTGGATCTAGAGTACATAAAAAGTCACCATCTTAAGGGTGACTACTAGTGATGACTTCCCTTCCTTCCCCCATATCCAGGGATGTGCTGGAGTAGATTCAAACTTCAATTGATTGTTCAATTTTCAGTGTGAGCATTTACACCTTGTAATTAGCAAAGAGAAATCAGGGCCTAATTTCCTGTTTGGTTGACTGTCTAGACTTCAGAAAGCGATAGAAGAAAATGTGAATAATGTAGGTCAAACTTGAAAGTGTCTTGCTTTTCTGGAAAGTCAATTTTAAAGCAATTACCAGCACACCCCTAGCCACAGCTATGTTAAAGTGGCAGAGTTGAGTATATCTATGGGAAGTCTGATAGATTGGAAAGGGCAATATGTTGGCACAAGGACATCTGAATTTAAATCCTGGATCTAATACCTGTAAGCTTGTGACTTTAGGTACATAATTTTATTCTTCCATCTTGATTTTCTCATCTATAAAATGTGAAATAATTATATTGTTATTGTCTAACTCTCAAGTTAGTTGTCAGAAAAGTGCTTTAATGCCTTAAGATACTTTAAAATCTTAACACTCCATAGAACTATGTTATTATTATTTCTGTGAGAAAAGGATAAAATTGACAGAGAAAGTGACAAAAGAGATTTTTCTCACTTCACAATTCTGCTTAGGGCTAGCAATGGCAATTTTAAGTTCATTGGATTTGGAGTGGCCAGTTATCGAACTTTTTGGGGGGTCCTGGACCACAATGACAGTCTCATGAAGTCTATGGACTTCTTTGGGAAATAATGTTTTGAAATGCAGCAAACAAAATGTGTAGGATTACAGTTGCATTAAAATTCAGTTTCAATTTAAAAAAAAACAAGTTCACAGACCCGCTGAATGAGATGGGGTGGAGTCATTTATATCGTGAGGCAACACAATACCATTCTATTTGTGGAGTTAGTTCCAAAGTCTTTCCCCCTCCTTATCTTTGACCTCTAGTAGTCAGTAGAGAATTAGCACTCTCCTATGCAGCTTAGGTATTTCTATACCAAAGCAAAGGAATATTTCAGAGCCTCTCTGAACTTAAGAGAAGGATTATTCTATTCCCTTGTATGATGTCACCGATATTTCTAGCTGGTGAATTTCTATTCTTTAAGTGAATATATCTCTCTGATTCATAACCGGTTACAGGTACAGATAATTTGTTGGCATTGTTCTGTCCCAGAATTATCCAGTTATGCAGCCCCCACAGGATTTTCTGCTGCGATGCTCATCTTTAAAATATAATAGATTCAATGAATCATTAGAGCTAGAAAGGATTCTGTTGCTGTCTAGGTGGAAAATGTTATTTTTTCTGGGTGTGTTCTGTCTTGAAACATGCTGTTTCTACCCTCATGACCCTCCCTCTTCCCCGCTTCTTCTGCCTGTCTCCTCCACCTTTTTTAGATTTTACTAGGAACTTTCCATTCTAGAAGCCTTTCTCATCTATGCAAATTTTTATTAATTGATGCTTTCTCTGATCATGACCTCATATGTAGACTTTAGCACATCCCTATAAATGCCCTGGTCCATGGAGGGAAGATAGATACATTCTTCTCAACAATGCAAGGATCTAAGACTACTCCAAAAGACTCATGATGGAAAGTACTACCCACATGTAGAGAAAGATATGGAGTCTGAATGCAGATCAAAGTAGACTATGCTCTCTCTCTCTCTTTCTCTCTCTCTCTCTCTCTCTCTCTCTCTCTCTCTCTCTCTCGTTTCTGTTCTCTGATGTTTTTCCTTTGGTTCTAATTCTTCTTTCCAACATGACTAATGTGGAAATATGTTTAATATGATTGTACATGTATAGCCTATATCAGATTGCATGCCATCTTCTAGAGGGAGGAGGGGAGGGAGGGGGAGAAAATTTAGAACTTAAAATCTTATAGAAGTGAATGTTAGAAATATCTATCTGTCTATCTCTATACATATATATACATTATATATATATATATATACATTATATATATATATGTATGTATGTATGTGTATATATATATATATATATATATATATATATATATATATATATATATATATGAAGAGGGACACAAGAGTCAGACCCATTAAAAGCTAAGAGCATATGGACTCTATCCTCTTTCCATGACCTGAAGACCATTGGACGTCATCATGTTGATGTTCTTAATTGTACTCCTTCCTTGTCTTTCCTTCTTTGTTTAGAAGGTGCCAGCTGCCGCCATTGCTGAATGGGGGTTCTGCTCTCATTTGGGAGGTGTCTGATGCCATCTGAGGTAGGAGAATATTGCCAGGTCCTTCCCTTATTGTTCCTATCCTGCTCTCTATGATCCCAATGTCATGTAGCCTTTCTTCATATGCCAAATGAGAGGACCTGTTCTCTTCAGCATTGATTGGCTGGTCTTAATTTTCTGGGATCCCCTTTATGCATCAACCCCCTCAGGACCTTAAAAGTCATCTAGTCCAAACTCTTCATTTTACAGATGAGGAAACTGAGGCTTGGAGGAAGGAATCAACTTGCCCAAGGCCACATGGTGATCAAGCTGAGATTAGAATCCTGGTGAGTTCAGTTCTCTTTTCTGCTGCTACATAGGACAGAATTTTACACAGTCCTCATGGCAGTGACTAAATATTGCCAATTCCCATCATGATTACAGGATGAAAGACAGGATAAAAAGCCCTATGGGGGAAACTCCTGTGTTTACCTATTATTGGGTCAAGCTCTTTGGGGATCCAGGGGAAGCAAACTACCTTCTGGAACTAATATGCTGCCTCCCAGCTCAGTTCACACGGGTGAACAGCTTCTCTCAGGGAGTAGCTTTGGATTCAACGTAGGGTTAGGGGGTGAAAAAATAGAATACAGTTACATCTGCTTCATATGCTATAGTGCTTTATAGAGAGTGAAGACTTGAAAATAGGAAAATTGAAGAGGGGGCAGGAAAGACCATCAGGAAACAGAAAAAGAAGAAAGTTGCCACATGTACAGACTCCAAATTTTGTGAGCATTAAAATCCACTTTTGTCCAGTGAAAAGTTCTATATGTTTTTCATCCTGAGTTATAAACCTTAGGTCTTACAGGGAACAGGAATGGATTTGCAGAGCAGATGAAGGCTGCTCCAAGTTGTATGAGGGCAGACCTTTTACTAGGGCATGGTGATACGGACTTTGCCCCAGGGTGCTGAATTTAGAGGGTGTTTATAGTATGCAGCCCTTTGATAGTGTTAAAATAACAGTGTGTGGCAATGACCTAGAATAATTAGATGAAACAGGAAAAGCCAGATGGCAGTCTGGTGTGGGAACCTCCCCCATACCACCTTGCCTCCTTCATCTTCAACTTTGGGATTATATCATTCCACTTGCCACAGGCACAGTTTGTGGTACTCGCTCCACATGCAAACACTCCTAGTTATGGTGCTATGTCTGGAAAAGGGTACTTTCAGTTCTTTCTGAATTTTCTTTTTTCTCTTGGTTTAGGATACTCAAAAACTGCTTGGATGCCGGCAACCATCTTCACTCCCATCAATCATACAGGGACTGGGGTGCATTAAATCAATAGTTCCCAACTCTTCAGAAAGAAAGGAGTTTATGCAATCCTGCAGGGTAAAAGCAGAACCACTGGCTGCCTGCCTTGTTTGTCCAAAATTGGATTCATGTTTGTAAGACTCATTACTCTCTGGAGGGGGGGGAGGGGCTTGTACAGGTGGCAAGGGGAGGAAAAGCTGAAAGCTGTAGTCTGCTGATACCTAATTCCCCAGTATTATCTGTCTCAGACCATAGCTCATCTGAAATGGGGATTGATCAAGGAAGATATTGATGGGATTGGGTATTATATCATTGCTTATAGTTTCTTTCCTCCAGGAAGAGTGGGAAGAGGTGGGAGTTGTAAAAGGCCAGACATTTATCATCTGAGACAATTCCCACCCAGTGTGATATTGATGCCCATTTGGAGAAAGGAAGGTTTTCTTCCAAAGCCTTAGCTTTGACACCTCTGGGTCCTTAAACAGAAGAATATCCAGGCAGAAACACCATGTGTTATAGCCCCCATTAAGCATCTCTCTCTTGTTTATGGTGTTGCCTGAGGGAGAGGAAGTTCTTGGTATCAGAAAATTTCAGCATCCTTCTGCTTTTCAGTGGGGTAAAAATGGTTCATTTCTTTTCATCATAGCTAAGTTGGAAAGGGGCAGGAAGCTACTCTCCTGGGTCCATGCTTTATCATTTTAATACCCCCAGAACCATGGTCCACTGGTCCAGTCCCACATATCTCAATAGGGAGAGGATATCAAATCTGCCCTTCACGGACCAGGGATAGTTAAGTGGAAGAGAGATAAAAAGATATAATATAAATGACCAAAGTAATAAAAGGAGCTGCTCCTTTATTAGTTCCATGGAGATACAGAAGGGGGAGGGACTTGGTAGTTAAAGAGTATGCTCCTGTCTCTGATGGTCAAGTTCATTTGCCTATGTCACCCTAACCCTCTGGGATCCAATTCAGGATTCAGGTGGGAAATTAACTTTACAGAAAGTTCCCACCCACCTTCTCTTCCAAAGGAAGAATGTTTACTCTCATATTGCAAATCTCAGCTCATATCCCTGCTGGAGGCAATAGCATTGCAGATGCTCTGAAGGATGCTGGTAATCTAGCCTTTCTTTTTCAGGTGACCACTGAATGTCTGTACCTTAAAAACCCATTAGCAATTTGGTGGACAAATGCGTGTGGATGTGAAACCTGTTGGCTTTCCTGACTTCCCTCCAATCTCAAATCCCACCTCCTACAAGAGATATTTCCCATTCCTCCCTCAATTCTAGGCCCTTCCTTCCAAACTTCCCTCCAGTTCACTCTGTAGTATTTACATAATTGTTTGTATGCCATCTCTCCCACTAGAATGGGAGCTCTTTGAAGGTAAGGGCTATTTTTGCCTTTCTTGTCATCCCTCACAGTGCCTGGCACATAACAAGTACTTAATAAGCAATTGCTGACTCAGCTCGATGACTTAAGTAAAGCTGAATCACAGAATCCCAGAATGGAAAGGCATCTCAGTGACCATCTGACCATGAGTCTAACTCATGCCACAAAAAGTATCCCCATTACAGCATATTGGAAAAATTCTCCTTCAGTCTTAGCTGGGAGTTCTCCAATGAGGGAAAACACTACATTTGGAGGCAATGATTTCACTTTTGAGCAATTCTGACTGTCAGGAAGTTTTTCTCCCTTAAATCAAGTGCGGATTTGCCATTTTGCAACATGCAACCATTATTTTTACTCCAGCCCTCTGGGGTCAAATAGAACAAATTTAATCCCCCTTTCACAAGACAGTCACTTTCCTGCATTGCTTCCAGTATGACCCTGAAGAGTATGCCAGCAACATAAAGCCTGGGCTCATCTAGATGTGCCCTTGGAAAATCCCATTTGTCATCCAGAAAGGGCAAGCCATATTGGTAATCCCAGTATGGATCTAATGACCCATCCTGAATTTGTGCCGCCCACATTAGTTCAATGTTTTCTAAAACTTCTCTGCCTAATGGAAACAAGTTTTTCTAACTCAAATTAGATTACATGAGAATTTACTCATTGCAGATGGTACAACTGGCCTTGGAGAGAAATGAAAAGAAGTACAAGTCACAGTCCCTACACTCAGGAAGGGCAAGCTAACTAGAAAGCCAAAATCTATACATGGAAAATAGCTAAGTAGAAATGGGATATAGTGAGTAGTGAAGAGACTTTATAAACTGAAATAGGAAAGACCCCTTTAGGTAGACTACAAGCTTAGTAGGAATCAATTTTGTGATAGGCAGTCAAAAGTCTTGACACAACCTGAGGTTGCATTGAGAGATATAATTTCTAGGAACAAGCAGTTGAGTTCTATTGTACTCAGTCCAAATGTCAGATCACTTCTGGAATATTGGATTCAGTTCTAGACATCACAGTATAGGAAGAAAATTAGTAAATCTGGAAAACTAGTAAAAGGTCTGGAGTGAATGCTACATGACACTGAGACTTGAAGAGTGGGCTGGTATAGATAGAGAGAGGGAAGGTCCCTTTAGTTGGGCTTCAAGCTCAACATAAATGAACTTTGTGATCCAGTAGCCAAAAAAGTCACAAAAACCTCATCAGGCTGCTTAGTTGAAGGAACTGGGGAAGGCTAGTAGTAATAGAGGGAGCACGTGACAGGTGTATTCAAGAATACGGAAAGCTGTCATATGGACAACAAGTCAGCTTTATCTTGTTTGAGCCACGAGGGCAGAACTAGGGGCGATGGGGAAAAGCTGCAAAAAGCCAGATTTGGGCTTGATTTGGTGGTAACTTTCTAACTTTTCCTGGAATCTCACAAGATACAGTTTTCTTTAGAGGTCTTTGACCAAAGGCTGGCTGGATGAATGCTGCTTTGGTTATTGTAATAGGGGTGCTTTTCAGAGTATAAGTTGGATTAGAATTAGATGGTCCTGGAGGTCCCTGCCTACTCCGAGATTCCCGAATGCTGTGACTCAAGGTTGAATGGACAAAGGCAAAGGAAGAGAAATGAGGTGAATGTATGGGTGGAACAGGGAGAAAACCCTTTAGAATGAAGGATTTAGCTTGAGGCTTAATTGGAGATGTCATCACTAACATCTTGTACAAGAACTCATTGGAGTTCAGAAGTTCCCCTGGGCTCTGGAAGGCTCCGCCAGCAGAGAATACGTTCTGGCAGAGCCAAACAAGCTGCAAAGGCTTGAAGAAAAGGCTGATGATAGTTCATTATTTTGTTGTGGGGACCAAATTAGCTAAATTCAGAAAGGCACATCACTGATTTTTTCGGCCAAAGAAAGTATAGAAGATTGTCTACTAGTGAAAAAGGGTTTGCTTTCTATGTCTGTACAAGAGTGAGCTACTCTAAGAAAAAAATTGATCATTGAGGTATTAAAATAAATAAGAATTGAATGGGAGAGATAGGAGGGTGTCAGATTATTGAAAATCAATATAAGGAGTGTGAACTTTATCTTGAGGGCAATGGGGAAAACCTGGAAGGTGGCTGAGCAGAGAAGTGACATGATAAATAAAATGATTTAAAAAGATTGGTCTTTCACCATAGCATAACGTGGCCTGGTTGGCAGTGTTGGATTTGGAATCAAGACCCACCTTGAGTTCAAATTCTCCCTCAGACATTTACTGGCTATTTGACCCAGGGCAAGTTATCCAACTCCTCTCAACCATCTGACAAAAAAAGAGGTGAGGCATGATAGTAGCAGTCTCAGAGGGTTTTTGTGAGGCTTGAATGAGACAACATGTGCAAATTTTAAAGCATTATATAAACACAAATGTAACCTAAGTCCCGAAGCCCATGGTATGAGACTTTTCTCCTTGGTAGAATTCCATGCCCTGGATCCGGTGAGGGATGAGATGGTGAGGATCTCTTCAGGCTACAGAGTCTTCTTTGGGCTTTCCTTGAGTCTCTTCAGTTGCTTCTAGTGTGTTCAAGTTCTGAAGTTATTTGGGAGCACTTCTGGCTTCCAACTTTGAGAGAGACAATGGATGATACCAACTCCACTTCAGTTTGCTGCAGGAAAAGACTCTGGGAAAAAATATGAGAGGGGCTAGCAATCTTTGTCATGTCCCTATCTCTAGCTCATGACACTAGAAACCTTGGAGAACTTTCTTTTGGGTAAGATCTGGGACACTCTCTTGGTTGAACTTATTTTGCTAATTGTTAATCTCCAAATTGGAGAGCTCCTTCACTCTGAATTGTCAGGATATATATATATATATATATATATATATGTGTATATATAATGTATATAAAATATATATTATATATATTTAATTTTTATTTATATATTTATATACACATATATATTTATATATTTTATATGTGTGTATAATATATAAGGATATATACATATGTATATATTTACATATACACAGATATATACACATGCACACATATATACACACAAATACACACACACACACACACACACATATATATATATAGTATATATATGAATATGCACACATATCCACATACATACATGGGGTAATGTCAGTGGAACTGGAAGGAAAGAACAAAGTAAAGAGACATCATGAATGAATAGTTCTTTGGAATTGGGGACACTAATGAAGAAGAGTTAGAAGAGAAGAAGAAAGCAAAATGGCACCAAGAAACTGGTGATACCATTGGCAGAAATTGGGAAGTTAGGAGAGAGAGCTGTTTTGAAAGGGCAGCATGATGAGGATGATCTTAGCTTTGTTTGAGTTGGGAATGGAAGATCTGAGCAGACATGTCTAGGAACTGTGGGCTCAGAACTCAAGGGAAAGGTCAGGGCTAAGAAATAAAAATTTGAGAGTGATCAACAAAGAGCACCAAGACATGATGATGGATGCGTTCTTCCAAGAAGAGAATAAACGAGGTCCAAAGTCCTCAGAGCTAAGGAGCAGAAGAGGGAGGAAGACAGAGGAGTGGTTGGAGAGGGAGGAGAACCAAAACAGACTTCTGTTGTGGAATATAAGGAAGGATAGAATTTCCTGGAGAGGGTACCCTCTTTGAGATGTCACAAGCAGCACAAAGTTCAAGGAGAAGGAAGAAGAAAAAGCATTTAGGCTAAGCAAAAAGGAGGCTATAGACTTTGGAATGTTTATTTTTTGTAAAGTACTAGGTACTGAAGGCAGAATGCAGGGGGTTGAGGAGAGAATGGACAACCTAAATAAATAAAGTCAGCCAACATTCATCCATCCTTCAAGAAATTTGACAGGGAAAGCGACATGAGAAATAGGACTACAACTAGAGCACCTAATAGGTTCAAGCTGCTTTTTTTCGAGAACTGAGTAGATTTGAAAACAGCATAGAATTAGTGATGTTAAACAGTGGAGGAGAGTTGTGATGCAAAGCTTCTGCAGTCAAGAAGGAATAGGATTTGGGAGAAGAGGGTAAAGAGGTCAGTGTGAGAAAAGACAACTCCTTCTATAAAACTGGGAATAAGAACGAGCATCTGTGAGGGAACAATGATGTATTGAGTTGAATATGGAAGTAGTTAAAGGATCTTGTGCAGTATAGTCTTATTTTCCTTACTTTAAACTAAGCAGCATGGTGACCATCTGACAGCATATGCACCCTTCCACACCCATGGCTCCCCCTACCTCTCTACCAAGACAAGGGAAGTATATTGCATTGACTTTTTTCTGGGACAAGAGTGGTCATAACAAGTAGTCAGAGTCTGGCTACTTTTTGGAGTTATCTTTGTTTACTGTAGCTGTGTAATTCTTCTGGTTCTACTGACTTGGTCCCCATTCAAATACTCAGGCATTCCCATTGCTCTGAATTTCCCATATTCTTAATAGTAATCATGACTCAATGGTAATACTGGTAATAGGTAGCACTTAAATTACGTTTTCAAGTTTGTAAAGCACTTAACAAATATTTTCCCATTTGATCCTCACAAAAACCCTGGGAAGAAGGTGCTTTATTATCTGCATTTTACACATGAGAAAACTGAGGCAGACAGAGGTTAAATGCTTTCCCCAATGTCACATAGTCAGTATACATCAGAGACTGGATCTTCCTGACTCTGTGTCTACCCCTTTATCCATTGCACCATCTGGCATTCCATTATCTTCATGAACCACCATGTTTGCATTAAATCCTCACTCGAAGCACACCCAATGCCCTTGCAGGCTTTTGTTACTACAAAAAGTGCTGCTCTGAATATTTTGTTATGTATAGGGGTGCTTTTTAGTAATTAGTACCTCCACTAATTATTTTTATTTGCTTTGTATATATTATTATTTCTTCAGTGTACACTAAAATCTGGGCTCTTTTAAGACGGGAGCTGTTTTCACAGTTGGCACCTAATAAATGCTTATTGAATTTAAATGAAGTGAAGTGTGTTTCTTTTCTGGATCTCTTTAGGTAATATGCTACGTAGTAGGATTGTTGGGTCAGAGTATGAATGCATCAGAGATTTCTTTCCCATGATTCTGAAGGTATTTCCAAAATGGTCACACCAGTTCACACATCCACCAACAGTGTATTGGTAGTCTCGGTCTTAATTTTCTCAGTGAAGCTGGAGATGAGGCAATATACTGAGGGTAGGGAATAAGACAGAGGTGACTTGAGGAGAGAATAAAAGGTTTGGAGTAACTGTGATAGGGAGTATGCCAGGAAATCAATGAGATTAATAAAACGATTGCTGATTGTGAATCGAGCTGAAGTTGGATTTCTCTTCAAGAAAGACATAAAGACTTGGAAAAGGCGCAGGGAAGAGCAACCAAAATGATCAAGGGGAGAGATGTGATTTCTGTGTAAGGAAGATGAAAAAGGTTAAGACTTTGCAGACTGGAAATAAAAAAAAAGGCTGAGAGGGAACGTGATCAAAGTGTATAAAAACATGAAGGATATGGAGAGGCTGAACATAGATGTGATCAACAAATCTTGTAAAACTAGAATTAGGAACAGCCCTGGAAAATTGAAAGAAGTCATTTTAGGATAAATGAAAGCAAGCCTGGCACTATTTTATATATGCCAGGTAGGAAGGTTATGCAAAGTTTTAACTTGAGAAGTGACAGAGGCTTTAAGTACTCAATTCAATTCAGTAGTCCTTTATTCATTGCCTGCTACGTGCAAGGCACTCAGAAGGGGAAGAGAGGGAAGAGCACTAGCATTTATTAAGTGTCTACTATGTGCCAGGCACTGGGCTAAGAGTTTTACAAATATTTTCTCATTTGATTTTCACAACAACTCTGAGAGGCTGGGCAGGCCTGAGTAACACACAAATGAAATAGTCCTTTCCCTTTCCTCCAAAGGTTAAATTCTACCAAGAGAGATATTACATAAATAAAAAGAATTACACAAATGTGATGATGGAGGGATCAATCAGGACACCCCAGATCAATTGATTCCTTCTCCAGAGCAATTGACAAAAGCTCAGAGGGGGAAGGTAACTGAGAAATCAAAGTGTTATAGTCTTAAAAGAAGTGTGAAATACAGGTATATGAACAGTGGGAAAGGGCTTGGATCATAATCAATGGAGTGAAAGGGAAGATTCACTGGCAGAGGATAGACCATACCCCCAGTGGCCCTTTAAAATGCAAGATCTACTCCTCAGAAGAAAACTGAGGCAGAAGACAGTTTTAAGAAGTGTGATCTTGGCAGCTGAGAAGAAAGCCAACCATGGAAGATGAGTCCGGCTCTCTAGAAGGGACTGATCTTTGCCTTTACTAGACCCAGAAGGGGAAGGAATTCCTCCACCCCTTCTACCATCAGCATGGCAGCTTTCCCAGTAGGAGATCCTAAAGGGAGTACCAGAGTCAAAAAAGGACAAAAGTCCTTTGACTCTGTCAAAAAAGTCCATGAGTGCAACCTTTGTGAGTAGAGCAGAGATTCAACCCTGACTGTTGGGAGCTGAGCTGTGGAAAGGAGTGACCTCCCTGTGCCTAGAGAGAGGAGCTTGAGGACACCACAAGCAAGGAAAGAAAATGGTTCCCCACATTGCCAGAGATGTGAGTTGTCTTGCTCCCATGTGCTCCTCTCCAATAGTGTATTCTATATTTCTGCTTTCTCTTCTCACTGATGCTCTATGTACTTGTGAGAAAGTATATTCCAGATTTTTTTGTGGGGGAGGATGTTTTGTTACTATTAAATGCCATCTTATTAAAATGTCTTTGCTTTGAAGTAATCCCGTATTGATCCTGTATACTAGCTGACTAATAAAGGTAAATACCCTGAGGTGGGAAGGGGCCTGAAAGAAATGATTATTAAATAATCAACTGTTAATAATTAATTGTTAATAAGCAATTGTTAAAATTAATATTCAGGATTTTTTTTCCTTCCTATTTCCTCATTTGGAGATGAGGTCAAAGCTCAGTTCTCTGATTCACAGAACTGATGATGAGATGAAATCTTGAGCAGAGCAACTGGGAAAGCTTAGATCTGATAAAAAAAAAAAAAGTAAAGAAATTCTAGTCTAGGTGAATTCCAGCTCATTATGTTCTAGTCAGACAGGTCTGAGAGCCAGTGGACCCCCTTTGTCTAGATTGTCTGGGGGTGGTTGGATGGTTCTGATTAGAAATAAGTCTCTTTGTCCAAGACTTGGCCTCTTACCCCTCATTAGAAGAAGCCCACCACTTATTATAATATTCATTCTCTTATTAATGGTTAACCAATCAGAGTTTATTGCCACCTGTTGGGAACACCCACTCCTCTAAAGGTATATAAGCATCAAGAGGCCTCCAGGACAGGACTTTGATTTATAAGACAAAACCAAATGACCATCTTTTTGTTAATTATTGGCTATCCGCAGTTAATAAAATGATTAATTACCCAGAAATCATGGCTCTCAAACTTTTTATATGTCACAGGGACAAAGGGAAGGTTGTTAGCTTTAGGAGCACAGACCCACAGAGAACCTTTGACCTGAGGTATCTATTTCCTGAAGAACTCAACCAGTTAGTGTAAATGATGAGGGACAGGTGACCCAGAGGGGAAGCTACACAAAACAAGACAAGGTAATTTCAAAAAAGAATTCTAATAACTAGCGAGAAAATGTAGACCCCGTGAGGAAGTGCTACATTTAAAAATAACATGAGTGATGCCATTTTGCCTTTATCCCCCATTCTGTGAAGCTAAATTCTAGCTACTTGTAAGCCACCTGATTTTGGAGGAGTTACAAGATTATTCCCCCTCCCAAAGGTTACCCAGTTTAAGGAATATCACAAAACTACTCTCTCTCAACTCTCCCAACCAGAAACCAAGTGTCTCAACGCCTATAATCCTGTTTTTCACTCTTTCCAAATTGTATATTAACTGTGTAGAAATTAGTGGTCAGTTGTCCTTGGCTATCAAGACGTTGGTTCTGGTTTGTTCTAGCATTCATTGCTAAATAGATTGTCTGGATTTAACTACTTTATTTCTTTATTCCACTGTAACAGAAGTGATCCTGTTAAAGAAAAACAAGTTTTAGAAAAATTGATGGAAAGAGTACTTGCCTGGAAGTTAGAGACAGGGATTTTCATTCATTCATCCCCAAAACCTTCTCTCTTCCATACTTTATTACTGTCATTGAAACCACTGCCATCCTCCTGCTCACCCAGCCTCATAACCCAGGTGTCACCCTCAGTCCTCACTCCTACCCACTCTACATATCTAATCACTGCCCTTGTTTCTACCTTCCCCACATCTCTTGTATATGTCCCCTTCTCTCTACTCACATGCTGTCACCCTAGGTCCAACCCTTATCTTCTCTCACCTCAACTATTGCAATAGCTTTCTAATTGGCCTCCCAGCCTCAAGTCTTTCTCCATCCCAATTAAACTTTCATTTAGCTGTTAAAGTTATTTTTTTCTAAAGCGTAGGTCTTAAAAAAATAAATAAAGCATAGGTCTTAACCATGTCACCCCAGGCCCCTCAATAAGCTCCAAGATCAAATAAAAATATGTCTGGCATTTACAGCAGGCTCTTTCCTATAGATCCAGTACACTTTCCTGCCCTCTACACTTACAATTCAGCAGCACTGGAATCCCATTCTCTGCCTTTGAACTGGCTATCTCCCAAGCCTAGAATGTGTTCCTCCCCTCACTTCAGCCTCTCAGCTTCCCTGAATTCCTTTGAGTTTTAGCTCAAATCTTGTCTTGTGTTCCCCCTTTGTCTCCATGAGCTGCTAGTACCTTCCCTTCTGAGACGGCATTTCATGTACTCTGTATATACCTTTTAGTTAGCTAGTTATTTATATGTTATTTATGTTAACATATGTGATTTATTATTTATTTGATGCTCCCATTAGGGGCAGCTAAGTGGTGCAGTGTATAGGGTGTCAAGTCAGGAAGACCTGAGTTCAAATTCAGCCTTAGATGCTTTCTAACTGTGTGACCCTGGGCAAGTCACTTAACTCTATTTGCCTCGGTTTATTTATTTATAAAATGAGCTCAAGAAGGAGATGGCAAACCACTCCAGTATCTTTGCCAAGAAAACCCCAAATGAGGTCATAAAGAGTCAGACATGACTGAAAATGGCTAAACAGCAAAACCTCCCATTAGAATGTAAGTTCCCTGAAGGTGGAGACTATTTTGTCCTCCTTTACACCCCGATGCTTAGTGCAATAATACCTGCTATAGATTGAGAACTTAATAAATGCGTGTTGACCGACTGAGCAACCACCATGAGCAAGAACTATACTAGAAAATTCATGCTCCACTGATATTCTGGGTGACCACTAAAAAGCTACTTTCTCTAATTCCAGGTCTCAGTTTCCTTATCTGTAAAGTAAGGGGATCACACTAGATTGTATGTTAGGTCCCTTCCACTCTATGGGCTATGATATATACAAACACACACACACACACACACACACACACACACACACATATATATACACACAAATACATATATAATGTATCATTATATGTGTATATATGTATGTATATACATGTGCATATGTCATAGGGTATTAAGGAATATTAACTCCAGTGCCTAGTACAATGTCTGATACAGAATAGACAGACTGCTAATAAATTCTTGTTGATTAATTATGTATTTGGGGGAGACAAGGAAATATCACGTAGGATGACAGTGTATAACCTCCAAAACATGCCACTATGCAGTCAGAAACATGAGGTTTAATGAACCTAACATCTGACCCACTATAGTCATTTTTGGATTCTTAAGGAGATTATAAGCTTTTATTGTTATAGAAATTAGTCTAGTTCCTTGAGATCTGGCCTGTTTGTTGTTCCCCACATGCATCTCTTGGCTCAGTAGGCTATTTTCCATGCCTAGAATGCTCTTTCTCCTCTACCTCATGGAAACTTTAGGCCCTTCCAAGGCTCAATTCAAGTGTTAACTACTATATGATACCCCAGTTGTTTGAGTTCTTTCCCTTCCCTCAAATTATTTTATGCATATTTTGCATTTTCATATCTATATACATTTCTACCACTCCAGTAAAAAATAGAATATGAGCTTCTTGAGGACAGGAACTGTTAAATTTTTGTCATCCTCAGCACCCAGAACAGTGGCTGGCACAAAGTAAGTAGATGCATACTAACTGAAGTGGTTTAGATTGAATTAGATTGAAATGAATTGAATCGAAAGTAGGACTTCACACTTTACTCAGGATCACACAGTAAGGTAAATAAGTAGAAAATTAAACCCGGGTATCTCGACTCCAAATCCAAAACTCTTTCTTCCTCCTCTCACTCTTTTGTCCATGGCATGACTTTCAAGACGTGCTCCACATTTCAAAATGTGTCTGTGCATTCTGTTTTCCTTGGACTAAACGTAATGGAATTATGACTTATTTTGTTGGGATGTGTTCACCTCTGCTCAAGTACAAAGGATAGAAGAATGTTATTGATTAATGTTGGTACTTAAAATTAAAGGGGAAAAAGTAACTAAGGTTCATTGTGTATCATGCGAGATAGTTCTGTGGTTACTCAGTCATTTTACAGTCATGTCTGATTCTTTGTGACATCATTTGGGGTATCCTTGGCCAAGATACTAGTTTGCCATTTTCTTCTCCAGACCATTTTACAGGTCAGGAAACTGAGGCAAATAGGTTTAAGTGGCTTGCCCAAAGTCACAGCTAGTAAGAGTCTGAGGCCAGATTTGAACTCAGGAGATGAGCTTTCCTGACTCTAGGTCTGGCATTCTATACACTGCACCATGTAGATAATACTTTTAACCATGAGCTGATACTGATCTCCAAACTCCAGATCATATTCAGTGGGACAGAGCAGAAACTTGTGCATGTCTCATTAGACAGAAATGCTGAGTAAATGAAAAGCTCTCCATGGTTCTCAGAGAGTCAGGAATATTTTATCAACCTCTCTCCAAAAAGCAGCACCAACTTGTCCGGAGATATATGGGCTTGCAGATTTACCTAAGCAGAATTCAGTTCTTGAGCCTCCACTCACTGGCAAACCCACCTTTGTTTGGAACTTGTTACAGTGAGCCCTAGTTACATAGTTTTAGTATGATGCAGTTGGCTCTCCACAGAAGCAGACAAATATGCTAGGTATTGTATACATTATTTACTCGTAATGTAGAATCAATAAGCAAAAAGACAAAATGTAACAACTAGCACACAATACATAATAGAACAATAAGTCATCTACCAAGGTACACGAGCTCTCCTCCTAGAGAGAGGGAGAATTCATTGATGAATTCTACAAGCCTCCCCACTGATAGTTCAGAAGCTATTTTACCCCAGATGGTCTAGAATTTGAATAGTTAGAATTTATTTCTTTTGCTCCAATGTAGAGAACCAGCCCTAAGGGCTCCAGATTTGCCCATTCACTCTCAACTTATTTTTTCAGCAGAGCTGGTCTTTCAGTGAAGATCCAGAAACTCTAGACTTGGCAGTCAAGACACAGGAAATGGACTCAGTACTCAGGAGGACTTGAGAGAAGACTGAAGCTCTCCCAACAGGTGATTTTTTCATCTTAGCAAAGATCTCTAAACTCATACTGTAGACATCCTATCTTAGAATAGGGTAAAGACCTTAGCCTAAAAGGGTCAGTGTCCCACATTGCATCCTGGACCATCTCCAGTCATCCTGATGACTATCTGGTCACTGGATTCCGATGGCTCTGGAGGAGAAAGTGAGGCTGGTGACCTTGCACAGCCCTCCCTCACTCAAATCAAAGTCAAGTGCAAGTCATGTCATCATCTTGATATCATGGTCCTCTTCGAGGATGAGGGACAAATACAAGAGCACTCAGCAGTGGGAAAAGCTTGCTGCTGATTTTGTTCTGGCATCCTAGGTGGCACAGTGAAGAGTGCAACAGGCCTCCAGTTCAGGAGGCCCTAAATTCTAACTCACTACCTGGGAAAGTCATTTAACTCTGTTGACCACAGTTCCTCATAAGTAACTGAAGAAGGAAATAGCAAACCATTCCATCATCTTTGCCAGGAAAATCCAAAATGGGATCAAGAAGAGTCAGACATAACTGAAAAATAACTGAACAGCCACAAATATAATGCTTTACTTATATCGTCTTAGTTGTCCTGTACAGCCTGTGAGGCAGATAGTATTGGTGTTATCCACATTCTTAGATAAGAATACTGGTTCCGAGAGGCCCAAGGGACTCCTCCAAAGTCACATAGCTAGGAAGAAAAAGCAAGAGCCTGGAGCTCAATCCAGGTCCATCATTCTATCCACTGTTCCAACTTGCTAAATTGTAGCAGGAGGGACACTGCGAGATGGAGAAAACATCCTTCTTGTTCCATCCCAGAGAGCACACAGAGGTTCCCTGTGCTCAGGATGAGTTTATAATCAATCCTCCCTTCTGGCATTTGATATGAAATACAAAGGGTGTTTAGGCAACTCGATACTATCTTCTAGATTTTTCTACTTCTCCTTCCATACTCTTGGCAGCAGGACCTTTATTTCTTGAGAGTTAATTTCTCTCAGCAGCTTATTCTCTCCCTGAAGTCCCAATCCTCTTTGGGAAAGCAATTGGTTATTGTGCAGAGGATTTTGAAGTCATATACTGGGGATTATAACTTTATTTGTTGAATGAGTAGCAGTGTCAGGAGGACTCTTAAGCACCAAATACCCAGTTTGGATATAAAATGTTCTTAGTGGAAACAAGTAGGAAAAATAACAGAAAAATCTATGCAGCTGGAGTTAGGAAGAATTACTGCTAAGTACATTTTATCACAGATTTAAAGCTGAAAGGGACCTTGAAGGTTGTCTTGTGTAACATCTCCATTTCATAGGTGAGAACATCAAATCCAGAAGTTAAGTGACTTGTTCAAGGTCATGTAATATCTAAATTCCAGAGCTGGAATATACATCCAGGTTCTCTGTTACCAAGTCTTTTTATATCATGCTGTATGGCTTATTCAAAATCAGTCTACTGTCCATTAGTTGGGGCATACTGAAAGCTTACTACCTTGGCATTAAAGGGTTTGGCCCTATTTATTATATTCCTTCCTTCATGGATAGAATGCCACACCTGGAGCTGGGAAAGCTCATCTTCTTGAGTTCAAATCTTGCCTCAGATACTTTCTAGCTGTGTAACCCTGGGCAAATCACTTCACCCTGTTTGCCTCAGTTTCCTCATCTGTAAAATGAGCTGAGGAAGGAAATGGTGAACCACTCCAGTATCTTGGCCAAGAAAACCCCAATGAGGTCATAAAGAGTTGGACACAACTGAACCAAAAATTATGTTCCTTCTTGCATCGCAGGCTTTTTCCCTCTGTATATGTGGGGGCAGTGGAGACAGTGCAGGCCTGGAGTCAAGAAGATTCATATTCTGGAGCTCAAATCCAGCCTCAGACATTCACTGCTTTTCCAGTGTTCTAGGGTCCTCATTTCCTTACTCTGAATGTGACCCTGGGCACATCATTTGCAAACCTTGTTTTCCTCAGTTTTCTCACTTGTAAAATGGGTTGAACAGGGAAATGTCAAACCACTCCAGTGTCTTTGCCAAGAAAACCCAAAATGGGGTCACAAAGAGTTGGACACAACTGAATAACAAAGTGATGAATCACAGGCTTTTTTCTCTGGGTATGTGGTGACTAGTCAACTTTTTTTTCAGTTCTGAAAACACATAAAAACTCACAAATCACAAAATGATTCTCCTATAAATGTTATTGGGAAGGTCCCCATTCTTACTGAATTCTGCAATATTTTCTGCAGTAAAATTATAATTTTGGGTCACCATAGCAAAAAAAATCATCTAGAAGGCATCCTTCTGCTAAGTTTTTCCACTCTTGGTCCAATGACAATCATTAGTTAAGCTCATACTGCATAGTACAAGGTGAAGTACAACAATGGGATAGATTTTAGCTAGACTGGTCCTCTGATAGGAAACGGTCCCTCACAAGGTTCATATTCAGCTGGTAGAACCTAATTTTGTGCTTTAGGCTCCAGCCCTGCTCTTACAGCCTTTGAGAACCCTAGCTCATCCCCATAAAACAACAGCAGCTGCAGCAATAATAACTAACATTTAAAGTCGTGAAAGTTTGATATAAAATGATTTACATGTGCAATTTCATTGGATCCTCCCTCGCAATAACCCCATTCTATAGATGAGGAAGCTGAGAAAACAAAGATTACCTGTCTTGCTGGTATGGGTCTGGGCTATAATTTGAACTCAAGTCTCCCCACTCCAAATCTAGCATTCTAGCTGCTCCTTGGAGGTGATAGATGGTGAGAGGTTGGGAGTGAGTGGTGAGTGAAGAAATGGGCAGAAATGTTATGAAAGACCACATTCATCGGGGAAAAGGGAGAAGGTGATGGGACAAGCTTAACAAAATGGGTAATAGTTACCTGAATCTGAAAAGAAGAGAAAGATTTCAGCAGGGGGACGTGAGAAGAGAGTGCCTTCTGGGCATGAGGAAAGACCTTGAGTGATGGTGGGATGTTATTAGGAAACAGTTACCCTAGAAGTCCAGCAGCTTGTATGGGAAGTACTGTGAGCAAAGAGCAGCAATATAAAATAAGGTAGGGAATCAGAACCAGATCATGGAGGGAGCCGTTAAGGCCAAATAGAAGAGTCAGCACTTTCTGGGTTTGTTTCCTGGCATCTCCACCAGGGCAGCTAGGTGGTACAGTGGCTAGTACCTGGTGTCAGGAAGACTCATTTTCCTGAGTTCAGATCTGGCCTCAGAAACTTACTGTGTGATACTGGACAAGTCACTTAACCCTCTTTAGCTCAGTTTCCTCTCCTGTAAAATGAGCTGGAGAAGGAAATAGCAAACTTCATGCCAAGAAAACCCCAAATGAGGGCCTAAAAAGTCAGACATAACTTAAAACCCCTAAACAACAAGAAGGGGTGTTTCTTTAAGCGGAGAACAGAAGTTATTAATCTAACGTCTGCAGACCTCTCTGAATAGATGTCAAGGGGTCCATGAACTTGGATGGGAAAGCAATTGTATCTCTATTTTCATTACCCTCTAGCCGAAATTGAACATTTTGTTCGATTATAAAATTTCAAAAATTATTTTACAAAGAAGGCTTTCCACCAGACTGGCAAAGGGGTTCATGGCACAAAAGACTAGGGAGATTATTTTGGCTACCTATTCCTGTACATTTTTAAGACTTCTTGCAACTTTATAACATCTCCTCTTTTTTTGTTATTTTTAAGTCTTGTGTCTCTCTCTCTACTACCAATACAAACTCTTGGAAAACTCACAGAAGAGTTTTAAATTCATTACAGAGGTAGGTAGGGAAGGGAGAACGTGGAAAGCTATGTCTTTTTCTGCAGGAGAGCCAGATAAAAAAGCCCAGGAAAAAGGAAAGGGGTGATGGCAGTAATATTGAAAGGAAAATCACCCAAGCACCCTTGGGTTCACAGGGAGAGAAAGTGGGGCATGGGAAATTGGCCTAGGACTAGGAAATGTCTTTGAGAGTTCAAAGTTAAGGTGGAAAGTGGGGTGGGAAATGGGGAAGAAGCCTAGCACTGAGCAAGAATGTAGTATAATATGTACTTAATAAATGCTTGATTAATTTGTTAATAGAATGAATGCAGCAGCTCATCCACTCCCCCCAGGGGTACCACACATATACCTCATCCATGTTTTAGGACACTAAAATCTTACAAGTCCTTTGGTATGATGTGCATATAAATATGTTATTAAATCTAATTTTCACCAACACTTAATTTTTATCATTCAACCAGTTATAGTTATTAAATAAAAATTATCAAATCTTAAAGTCATAGTCTTAAAAATTAGTCATATCCCCATATATTCTTCTGCCCCCTCCACTTCCTTCATTGAACTTCCCCTTGTAACAAAGGAAAGTTTAATCAAAGCCCCACCAGCAATTTCACTATTGACATTGTATCCCAAGAAAGTCATAAAGAGATAAAAAGATAAACATACCAAAATATTAATATCAGCACTTTTTGTAGTAGCAAACAACTAGAAACTAAGCGTTTCAAGTTTATTGTGGAATGACTTTTAAAAGCTAATATATGACTATAATAGAATATTATTGTATATTAAGAAATTACAAATCTGAAGACCAGAAAAACATTGGAAAATCTACATGAACTGATTCACAGTAACAATAAACAGAACCAGAAAAATAATTTACACAATGACTACCACAACATAAATGCAAAGATCACTGAAAGAAAGACACACTTGGAGTAGCTAAAAAACCAGTAGTGGTCTTGGAGAACAGAAAATGAAATTTACTTACCTCCTTTCATCCTAGAAGTTGGAGACTCTAGGAAGAGAATGTTGCATGCATTGGCAGACACAATTCATATATATTAGTTATTTTTGTTTAATTATTTTCCTTGGTTACAAGGAATGGTTCAGTTCTAGCTTAGTGGAGATATACAAAAATGAGTAAGATATGAACACACACAAAAAAGCATCAATAAAAGCATAATTTAAAATAGTATCCTTCCTTCCCCCATATCCCTTCTCCCCCCAAAATCCAACTAACAAATTGATTGCATCAGCCAACCAACCAATCAATGAATCATATATTTATATGTCCACTATATACCAGGCTCCATGCTAAGTGCTGGAGCTACAAATACAATGAATTCAGAAGGAGTTTACATTATAAAAGGGAAGTATGTGAGAGATAAGTCATACATAGTATATTGAGAATACATTTTGTCGTTGTTTAGTCACTGCAGTTATGTCTGACTCATGATGCCATTTGGGGTTTTCTTGGTAAAAAAAATAATTCCATCTCCAGCTCATTTTACATAAGAGAAAACTGAGGCAAATAGGGTTAAGTGACTTGTCCAGGGTCACACAGCTAGTAAATGCAAAGTGCTATCATATGAGGTGGTTTGAGAGGGAGGCCACTAACAGATGAGGGGAACGTGATACTTGAGCTATGCTTTTTAAGAAGAGGGTAATTCTATGGGGAAGGAGTGAGGAGGGAATTTATCCCAGGCATGGGGAGTAGCCAATACAAACACATGGATATAGGAGATGGAATGTTGTTTGTGAGAAGCAGAGAAGTCAAGTTTAGCTGGATCACAGATCACAGAATAGAAGGCCACGTACAGTGAGGGTGAAAGACTTTTCAATTTACAAAAGGCTTGAAAGCAAAACAGAGAAATTTATATTGGATTCTAAAGGCAATAGGGAACCAATGGAGTCTATTGAATAGGAGAATGACTATGGTAAGATCTCCATTCACTTAAACACTCTGGTAACAGAATGAAGGATGAACTTGAGTAAGGAAAGACTTTAGGTAGGGATATCAAATAAGAAGTCATTGCAATACTGTAGGCTAGAGCTAAGGGAGTAGCTGTGTAAGTGGAGAAAGGGGGTTGAATGATGTTGTAGTGGTAGAAATAGCAAAGCTAGGCAACTACATTGGAGAGCATATGAATCATTCCATCCTGTATTCCCCACCTCTCTAGCAAAAGAAAACAGGTGTGTTTACTTCTCTTTTCTCTAAGAGCAATTGTAGCCATTACAATTAATCTGTACGGCAGTATTTTAGTGGGGTTTTTTTGTTGGGTTACATTAGTGGAGTCATTGTATATCTTGTTCTCTTAGTTCTGCTAATTTTACTCTGCATCAGTTCATACAAATCTTCATATGTTTCTCTAAGATTCTCATATCCACTCTTTCTTACAGCACAATAATATTCCATTATACTCATATGCCATAGTTTGTTCATCCATTGCCCAATTAATAGGTACTCATTTGTTTTCAGTTTGCTGATACAAAGAGTGGTCCAGGAGTGTTTTCTTTTTCACACAATAAGTTGTAAACTCCTTAGAAGGAGGGATAAATTTCATTCATCTTTGTATTGACCCCAGCACCTGGCATACTGCAAATGTGTGTTGAACAATGAATTATAACTCTTCTACGAGAGGTTCTCACACCAAAAAGGCTTGGGTTCATTTTGGAGGGCTGACTCATAATCTCTGTTCGGAAAATCTAGGAGGATCTCTATCTGACAACACCCAACATGTTGACATCACTTCATATACTAATATCAGCTTTCCTTGAAAGAACACAGTTCACAAAATTTACAAAGTAAATTTTTACTAAAATGTGCTAAAAAAAATGGAGATCCTAGAAAATAAAGACATTCTTTGATGCACATCATTCTCCTGAATATCATACCTCCATCAGGGGTCCTAATGGGCAGTTCTTGCAGCAGCTGGTCAGCAGTTCCAAGGCTGTTAAGCATATTCCCCTTGTGACTGTCCTTGAAGTTTTGCATAGATCCCAGTAAATGGTGGTAGACATCATCCAGAGGAAGGAAGAGACTCCCTTTGTCTGACAGGAGGTATAGTTCTCCCAGCATGGCAACTGTAATCCTACACTTGGGACTCCAGCTCGAGGAATTCCCTTTCCTTACATTCCTAATGCTCTCTGGTCTTACAAAGGAGCAAGAACACTGCTGTTGTCTGTCCTTAAGAGATTTCCACTCAATAATATGCTATATAATAACAGTGCGCTAGATCTGGACTCAAAACCTGGCTTTACAATAAACTTAACTACCTGTGTGACTTTACATCAAATCATTTTATATCTCTGGGTCTCAGTTTATCATTTATAAAACAAAGAGGTTCGATTAGCCATTCTCTAAAGTCCCTTTCAGTTCCATAATAAAATCAGGTTCAAATAAGGTGACTATAGACTGCACTGTCCTTGCTTCTTGTATCAGAAAGACTGTCCCTCCTCAACTGAGAATTCCTCATTTCTTTAGGAGCTGACAAAGCACCCAAGTTTCTCTCTAATTATCTCACTTAGGCCTAAAAACTCTCTTAGGGCAACTGAGTGGGAATATTCATTTCACTTTCAACTGTCACCAGTCACATCTGATGGATGGAATAATTGGTAGATTCTCCTGGATCTCCAGTATCCAGTTTCTTCAGGGCACATCACTCCATTGGGGGTGGGGAGAGGAAGTGCCAGAAGGGACCATACAGACCAAGGCTCTACTTTGAGAGATGAGAAAATTGAGGCACAAAAGATGAAGTCATTTTCCCAAGGTCATAGAATTAATAAAGAGGAGAAACCACTCTGTACTGACTATAGAATGACTGAAGGTGAATTTGGGAATTTTTGTGCTAATTTGTGCAATAATACCCATGAAAAGCTAATGAGGCAAGGAGGTGGAAGTACTAGATTTACAAAATGTTGATTTGCCTGTAGTTCATGAGCTCTAGACAACATCTTTAACTAGATTTTTCCCTTCTTAATGCTCAGGTGGGAAATAATACAGCATAATAGATAGAAAGTCAGACTTCCAGGTGAGTTCAAATCTCATCTATGATACATGCTGGCTATGTGACTCTGGGCAAATGATTTAACCTCTAAGTGCACCCAGGCAATTCTCTAAGACTATGAATTGCAGAATGGCAGCTAGGTGGCTCAAAGGATGGAGGACCAAGTCAGGAAGACTCATTTTCCTGAGTTCAAATCCAGCCTCAGACACTCACGAACTGTGTTACAGTGGGCAAGTCACTTAACCTGTCTGCCTCAATTTCCTCATTACATGAACTGGAAAAGGAAATGGCATAGCATTCTAGCTATGGGATTTACCAAGAAAATCCCAAATGGGGTCATGAAATCAGATACTACTGAAATGAGTACACAAAAACAAATAAATTAGGAGTTTTCTCATGGTCTTCTTTGAGAATGAAGGACAAAGAACAAACAAACAAATGATGTCCCAATTACAATGAGCTAAGAGTTGAGGATATAGATATAAGCAAGCAAGAGAGTATTTGCTGTCAATGAACTGTATTCCAATAGGATAAGACAATATGCGTAGGAGACAGCTGGGGTGGGGTTGGGCAGGAAGTCAGAAGGAATGGTGATTGGAATCATAGGGCAATTGACTGAGATGTTGCTTACAGGAATGGAAGTATTGGATGGATTACTATTCTTAAAGTTACAGTGGGAAAAGATAAGGGATCTCTCCCCGTGTCATAGTATGATGTCCAGGATCCAGAAGATAAGATGATACTCACCAATCAGACTAATATGGTTGTTCCCTTCAATGACAGAAATTACATCCCTCCCATGCCTGCCCTCTTATTCCACATGACTCATGTCCACATCCTCCTCAGGAAGTCCCACCTGGGATACATACTGGCAGCATGACCCTAGCATTTAACCACTCAGTGCTCCCAAGACAATTCTTTAAGACTATAATTTACAAAGGAAGAATTTCTTCATGGAGAGCTGGCGACATATACAGGAGCCTTTTCTAGTTCCCTTGGTATTATGTGAATCTCAGTGGAGCATATAGGCTATCTATCCATTATCCTTTACTGTAGCCATATGACTGACCCATCTGCCCACCTTCTTTTCCAGTCCTCTGTGTCATTGATGACATTCTTTACACAAGCTTCTCTTGAACCAGTTTTTGTTCATCCATTGCAGCCTGACTTGGACTGGACTTGGAGACTGGAAGACGAGTTCATCTATCCTGAGACTAGCTATGTGACCCTAACCGTGTCATAACCTCTGTATGTTCAGCTTCCTCATCTATAAAGGGTTGATAATAACAGCACCTAACTCCCAGAGTTGTTGTGAGGACAAAATGGGAGAGTATCTTTAAAGAGCTTAGCACAATGTCTGCTACATTATAGGCACTTACTAAATGCTTGTTAAAATTAAAATTAAACGAAAAATCATAAGCATCTTCACTGTAAATGTGGTACAATGAAAAACAAACTGAATTTGGAGCCTGAGGTTGGAACCTGGATTCAATCCTTGGTTCTACCACACTACCTGTGTGTTCTCAGTTTACCTGTCTGAACCTTAAGTGAGATTCCTCATCTATAAAGCAAAAGGGCTCAGGCTAGGTAACCTACCAGGTCCCTTTCAGCTGTAGGTCCTACATCCCTAATCACTGCAGTCTAAGCATGTGAACCTAAAACCAGGAGCATTAACTGTAAGTGTCCCATGAGTTCTAAGAATTCATATTTGTGATGTCAATGTCCATTTCATAACCTTATCCTGGAGTGACTCCTAGGGAGGAAAAAATTTGGGAACTTAACAATCACTCAAGTGGGGCAAACAAGACTGCCCAAAGTCCCATATAGTTCTCTGAAAGACTAAATTTACTCCACAGAAATAAACGCATTTTCCCTGAAAATTTCGTATCTATATTTCTTTGTACCAAGGTTAGGAAAAGTTGTTTTATTTCTCTTGCTTTGGTTTTAAAAGATGCTATGGAAAATAAAGAAAGCTTTCCCTTGGAATCACGTGACTTTAATAGAATCCCACAATTGCACATCTGATAACTAAAGGATGGACCCAGAAGCCCTTAGGAATATATAACTCCTACTGATGCCCATTTACTCAAGAAGATAATAGTATTTTCATGTGAATAACAGCTGCGAGATTGTACTCAGTAAAAGGTTTATATTTCATCTACATTAAAGCAAATTTCTAACAATTTTCAGCTTTTAGTAGTTATAGTGTATCATTTTACAAAATTGGTAGTTAACGCCCAGACATCCAGAATCCAAACAACCAGAATGCATAAATAGCTGCATGATTTTTTCCAGCACTCAATGTTGAACAATGGTGATTGGTGCTCAGAACAATGCCCCCTACACCCTGGGAGTTCTCCCAGGACACCATTTAGTTCTCTGATCTAAGACTATATTTATTATGATTTTATAGAGAAGTGTATGTTATTCAGTTGAAATTCTTTGCAAATTGGTGATTTGGGTATGGTAGTCTGGAAATCCTCTGAGTTGGGTTTTTTGGGGGAGAGAAGGGGGATTTATCCTCTTTGAAATCTAGAAGTTTCATGTGCTTCTTCCACTTAAGATATACCCTCTCCTGCTGCCTAATACTTCATCTCTCTTTTCTGGAATTTTGTGTGTCTGAGAATTTACGTATAGAAATTCCCATTCCTTGTGTCTGACAGAGAGAGTCATCCTCTGTTCATTCCCCATCATTGGCCTTCCTATAAAATCAACAAGATATATGAATGAGATGTCATCCCTTCCCATAAAATCTACAGATTATACCAGTGTCAACACTGTCCCAAGAGAGGACCTACCTTAGTGTACAGGTTACTCTAGTGCATTGAGCAGCCTTATTGTATGATGGTTAGAACCTAGGCATCCCCCTTCCAAATTGGGAAGAATATGAGATGTTCAAACAATCTGGTGGTACCAGGTCCAGAGGATATCCTCTAACAAGATCATCAATTCCTTTCCCCTGTGTAGATCATAGCAGCTCTAATTATGACTAGAATGTGTCCCCTAGTCTTTCTTCCAATATATACCCACCCTACAGCATAGCATCCCTTCTACATGATGTTTGTTTTGATGTCTGCTTCTTTATAGAAAGAATGGCATTAAAATTTAAGAATGAGGTCTTTGGCCTCAAACCTCTGTTCCAGTTGTGACCTCCCCTATCCAGATGTTATGGTCACAGGCAGAATCTTTAATGCTCCCTCTGAGAGTTATTCTCTTCTGTCACTCATTCTCATGTTGGGTCCTTTTGAGGGAAGCTACCCACAGTGTTTAAAAAGAATTTGTTCTGTGAATCCATACTCTTACAACTGTAGTCAAGAGCCCCTACCAGTGAGTTTCTCTTTTGTAGTAAGCCAGCAGATTCAACTAGCTCAAAGCAAAGGCATTTTATAAGGATGAAATAGTAAAAAGAACAGCTACCAAACATTTACCCCATATACCCAGGGTGATGGTAATGTTGTTCATTTGTTTTTTCATGACCTCATTTGGCATTTTCTTGGCAAAGATACTAGAGTAGTTTGCCATTTCCTTCTCTGGTTCATTTTACAGATGAGGAAACTGAGACAAAAAGGTAAAGTGACTTGCCCAAGGTCACACAGCTGGTAAGTATCTGAGGTTGGATTTGAACTCAAGGTCCAGCATTTTATCCACTGCACCATCTAACATACCTTGGATTCTCCCACAGATATGCAAGAGATGCCAAAACTTCAGAGTACAATATTAATTAGGGACACATGTAACACATATGGTCAAGGTAACAGGCAGGACCTCAGTGTTCTACGCAATAAGTCCTCATTTTCTTCTCATGGAGTCCTGATGCTCTTCTCCTTTAGTGCAGCACCCATGGCATAAGTGAGGCTCCCAAGGTCTGTTCTTGTTTGAAGCTCAACTCTCAACTGCCAGGGATAGCTTTCTTTTAAATCTGTAATTAGCTCTCTTCTATGCTGCCAAAAGTCTTACCCCTTATTGATGTTTCTGGTCTTGAATTTTGCTCCTTCCTCTCTATGTACCTTTGTATTTCTGCTCTTTAATGCATAAATATCACCTTTGAACTCTCTTAACTAACAAACTTAAACTGTCAAACTCTAGAATTCTTTGACTGTCTTTTAAGGGTCATCCAGGGTATGGCGAATGTCTTCCTCATTAATTCCATTAAGCAACCTTTTGTAATTCCTAAAGAGATTCAGGGTGAAGACATACTTTTTTTACACCTAGAATAATATTTTGCTATCTGCCTCATACTTTCTGTGATACATTGCAGAAAGGAGGAGGGTGGGATTGTTCAGGGACTAACTCGCTCCCTCTACACACACACATACAACACATGCATACACACACACACATACACATTCACATATCTAAGAAGCCATATCATCTAATTTGGCTTGATTTAGTAAACGGAATAAAGAGAGGCACACACTCAGTCACAACACAGTTCCACCTGACTTCCAGAAGCAAAGACTTCAAATACTTCTTTTGCTGTGATGAATGTAGACATCAGCTATTCTAACCCTTAAAACTTTGTGGTCATATCAAAACTGAAGATTATCATGGTACACTTTGCAATCAAATGGTCATTGATAATTCTGGCATCAAGATGTCATGGTCATACTTCTGATGCTAAATGCCTGTGAGAATTTGACAATTTATTTTACCTCCTTGGTAAATTTTTTCATCTGTATAATGAAGGAAATCAGACTATATGGTCTCTGTAGTCTCTTATAGCCTATGACCCCTTCTCTCTATAATTCAACTTCTTTTTATCACTGAACAATAGCTATAGTTACTTCTCATAATTTTCCTCTCTTTCTTTCTTTTCCCTTTTCCATTCTATCCCATCACCAAAATAACAATGAATCAGGGCTTTGATTACTGCTACATTCCCTACCAAGCCAAGGTTGAGGAGATACTAAAAGAATGCTCCTCCCAGGAGTCAAGATGGCAGAGCAGAAAGACATACATACTCTAGCTCTTCTCCCACAGCCCATAAAATACCTGCAAAGAATGACTCTCAACAAATTCTAGAGCAGCAGAAACCACAGAACAATGGAGTGGAGCAGATTTCCAGACCACATTGACCTGGAAGGCTGATGGGAAAGGTCTGTCACACTGGATGTGGAGCAGAGTACAGCCCAGCCTTGGCTGTGCCACACTGGGAGGAACAGGGCCAGAGAAGTCCTCAGGGTCAGAATCCCCAGCAGCAGTGGCAATTCATAGATCCCTCAATCCACAAATGCCAAAGGTAGCTTCAAAGGTCAGTGAGAAAGCTTTTTCACCTTGCTGGCAAGGGAGCAGCAGCAGGTGGTGGCAGCTGCAGTGGCCACAGAAGGCAGCAGCCAGAATCCATCGTTGGAGCCCTCAAATTAAAGCCCCTGGGGGAATTGAGCAGCTGATATGAATCTCACTCATGAGCCCAGTCATGGAGTAAACTCCTCTCCCTTGATTTTACCCCCTTGGAGGAACTGAGAATTTACAGAGGTCCCCAAAGTACACCCTACTCTTGACAAAGGACCCAAAAATCAAGTAACTGGTTGGGGAAATGCCCCCAAAAAGGAAAAAAATAAGACTATAGGAGGTTATTTTCTTGGTGAACAGGTATTTTCTCCCATCCTTTCAGATGAGAAAGAACAATGCTTACCATTGGGAAAAGACATAAAAGTCAATGTTTCTGCTTCCCAAACATCTAAAATAAATATGCAATGGGCTCAGGTCATGGAAGAGCTCAGAAAAGATTTGGGAAGAGAAATGAGAGAGATGCAAGAAAAGCATGAAAAGTGAGTCAAAATCTTGCTAAAGGAGACATCAAAAAATACTGAAAAAAGTAACATCGTTAAAAATAGACTAACTCAAATGGCAAAAGAAGTCCAAAAAGCCAATGGGAAGAATTCTTTACAAAGCAGAATTAGTCAAATGGAAAAGGAGGTTCAAAAGCTCACTGAAGAAAATAGTTCTTTAAAAATTAGAATGGAAAAGATGGAAGCTAATGTCTTCGTGAGAAACCATGAAATTGCAAAACAAAACCAAAAGAATGAAAAAATGAAAGATAATGTGAAATATCTCATTGGAAAAACAATTGACCTGGTAAATCCAGAAGGGACAATTTTAAAATTATGGGACTACCTGAAAGCCATGATCAAAAAAAGACCTTAGACATCATCTTTCATGAAATTATCAAGGAAAACTGCCCTGATACTCTAGAACCAGAGGGCAAAATAAATATTGAAAGAATCCACTAATCACCTCCAGAAAGATATTCAAAAAGAGAAACTCCTAGGAACATTGTAGCCAAATTTCAGAGTTCCCAGGTCAAGGAGAAAATATTGCAAGCAGCTAGAAAGAAACAATTTGAGCATTGTGGAAATACAATCAGGATAACACAAGATCTAGCAGCTTCTACGTTAAGGGATTGAAGGGCTTGAAATACGATATTCCAGAAGTCAAAGGAACTGAGATTAAAACCAAGAATCACCTACCCAGCAAAACTGAGTATAATACTTCAGGGGAAGAGATGGTCATTCAATGAAATAGAGGACTTTCAAGCATTATTGATGAAAAGACCAGAGCTGAAAAGAAAATTTGACTTTCAAACACAAGACTCAAGAGAAGCGTGAAAAGGTAACCAGGAAAGGGAAATCACAAGGGACTTACTAAAGTGGAACTATTTACATTCCTACATGGAGAGATAATATTTGTAACTCTTGAAACTTTCGTCAGTACCTGGGTAGTTGGAGGGATTAGAGAAACACACACACACACAGAGAGAGAGAGAGAGAGAGAGAGAGAGAACACAGGGTGAGTTGAATAGGAAGGGATGATATCTAAAAAAATAAAATTAAGGGGTGAGAAAGGAATATATTGGGAGGAAAAAGGGAGAAATGAAAGGGGCATCTTTCATAAAAGAAAAAGCTGTTTCAATGGAAGGGAAAACGGAGATGAGAGGGAAAAAAGTAAAGCTTACTCTCATCACATTTGACTCAAGGAAGGAATAACATACACACTCAATTTGGTATGAAAACCTATTTTGCGCTACAGGAAAGTAGGGGAGAAGGGGATAAATGGGGGGAGGGGGAAGGGAGGGCAAATGAGAGAAAGGAGCAATCAGAAGTAAACACTCTTGGAAAGGGTCAAGGTCAAAAGAGAGAAAAGAATAAATGGGGGACAGGATAGGATGGAGGTAAATATAGGTAGTCCTACACAACATGACTATTATGGAAGTCATTTGCAAAACTACACATATATAGCCTGTTTTGAATTGCTTGCCTTCTCAGTGAGGATGAGTGGGGAGGGAGGAAGGGAGAGAAGTTGGAACTCAAAGTTTTAGGAACAAATGTTGAGAATTGTTTTTGCATACAACTGGGAAATAAGAAATACAAGTAATGGGGTATAGAAATTTATCTTGCCCTACAAGACAAGAGAGAAGATGGGGATAAAAGAAGGGAGGGATGATAGAAAGGAGGCAGATTGGTGGAAGGGGCAATCAGAATGCAAGGTATTTTGGGGTGGTGGGAGGAGAGAGGTGGGGAGAAAATTCAAAACTCAAAGTTTGGTGGAAATGAATGTTGAAAACTTAAATTAAAAAGAAGGGAAAAAAGGAATGATCTTCCCATATTTCCTTCAGTCACTAGATACATGATCAGGATTCTATGTCCTTAGAGCTTAAATGATTTTTGCCTAAGTATATATAACCCAACTGTCAAATTCCTTGATCACCATAACATAAAATATTAGATTATTTTTTCAGCATGAAATACAGTAAAACACTCAATGCTTTCAAAGTCAAAGTCCATTTAGGATCATACACATAGTATCATAGATTTAAAGTTAAAGGAGACTCAGAATTCATCCAATCTCCTCATTTTATAGACATGAAAACTGAGGCTCAAGGAATTGAAAGACTTGCCCATAGTCACACAGTTAGCAAGCTTCAGTTGGAATTTAAATATGAATCTTCTCATTCCACAGTCTATGCACTTCTTTAAAACCAATATTCTGCTAGAGATTCTGAATGCCTTCAAACCATGAAACACCACAGTATCAGGTGAATTTAAATTACAAATAACCCAAAGGACAATTGAAAGACATATGGTAAGCATAAGCAGGCTGTAGCATGTTCCCAGTGATAACTTACTTGTGAGAATTGGTATTAAAGACATCAACAAGGACAAATATGACAAGGAAAGGAAGTGGGATGCTCATGTATTGAGAATGAGACAACAGATATGCACCCTGCCTGGTAGGCTGGTGCCCCTACGATGATGAATGAACCAGAGCGAAGCCTCCTATGCAATGGGTATTGGGAATTTATGGGAAAACATAAATGAGAATGGCACAGTTTGAGAGCAATGTTAGAGGGGCTATGCTCTGCATCAGCGGTGAGTGTATCTGCTCTGATGGAATCACTGACCCACCAAAGGTCCGATTTAGGGAGATTATAGACCCTGCCTGGAAAAAAGCACTTCCATTATTCAAATTGGAGGGGTTTGTTATAGTGAGATAAAAACACATCATTGTGAACCAAGAGCTGTGGCCTATAACAATTTTCTTTACACAACTGAGTTCTGCTTGAGTAAAACTCAAAATAGCAAAATGTCAACATAAAAGAGGGTGATTATCGATGTTGGACTTTTTGCTTGACAGAAGGGCTACTTCAATTTTATTTATAAGAATCTGATTTGTACCCAAATTCAACCATGAAAGTGTTGGCTACCAATATTGAATTTCTGATTATCGTGGAATCAGAGCTCTAGGTTTGAAAGGGAATTTGGAAGTTATCTAATCCAATTCCCTCATTTTATAGAGGATACTGAAGCCCAAAGAGAAGAAATGGCTTGCAGGAGGTAGTAAATGCTGGTGTTTGAACCCAGGCGCCATGATTTCCAATCCAGCACTCTGTCAGAGGTGTGACATAGAATTGGCTTGATACTACATAATGATGAGGAAAAGAATTGAAAGGATTTTAAGTAATAGACAGTGAAAAGCTGTGAAGATTTCAGTATCAGACTTCCATTGTACCTACCTCATTCTGATTTGACGGCACCTGTCAAGTGCACCATTATATCTCTTTAGCTTAAACAGAGCAGTGTTTAGCAATTAAGGTAATGGGGTCCAGAGTCAGGTTTGCTGTTTTCTCTTTCCATTTATGCTATTGTTAGAGTATGGCCTCCTGAGGTGTTCACTCCAAGTATTCGTTTTTTATCATTTGCAAGACATTTTTACTTCTGGAAAGGTGGGGAGGGAGCATTGGAAAACCTCATGCATACTTTCTAGGCACTTGGAGCTCTTTAGATGAAAAGCATGCTTTACAGCATATACCAAACACAATCATACATCAGGGTTAATGATGGAGTAGGTTGGGTCAGGGGTGATCCAGTTTATTTAATTTTTTGGTTAATGGAGAATTTTTTAGAGAAAGTCATTCAAAATTCAATACTTATTGTTAAAAATCTTTCCAAAATATAAAATTTTCTTTTCCAGTTTTCCTATGTGATATAAATGGGACACAAATGCTTCTTCTCTGAACATGAGCACTTGTCTTCTGCTGCCACCAAAGAACCTAAGTTTGGATTTTAGCCCTACCACTTACTACTTATATGTCAACTCATTTACCTCTCTGGGACTCAGCTGTCTCACCATTTAATCAGTTACAAAGTGCTCTTCACGTTACCTCCATAATACTCTTGCCCCTTTCCCCTTCTCCTCCACCTTTCCCTCCCCTGCTCTATGAATCCACTCACAATCACTGGTAACTGCAGACTCAAAGTCCCTTGCCTGTTCACCATTCACCTTCTCTATGGTATCTCCCCTTCTAATACTACAAACTCCTTGAGGATAGGAAATATAATTTTTTCTAATTATATCCCCAGTGTTTAGCATAGGGATTGGCATATAATAGGTGCCTAATAAATGATTTTTCATTCATACTTTCTTTCCATTCATATGGCCATCATCTTAGCCCAGACCCCCATCTATGGACTACTATGGTAGCCTTCTGATTAGCCTCCCTTTCTTCATCCTGTTCCTTCTTGAGTCCATCCTTCACACAACTGCCAAAATAATCTGCTGAATGCACACGTCTGGAGGTGTCACTGTGATGGGAGGTTTTGCTGATTCCTCATTTCTGAACGCATCAAATAGCCACACCCTTATTAACTTTGTTCCACCCTTTCTTCCCTTCATTCACATTACTCCCCCTCAAGCATTTGACATTACAGACGAACTGGACTTCTGTCTTACTATTTCCCATCTCTGTTCATTTGTCCTGCATGTTTGGAATGTGCTCTGTCACCATGTCTAACAGTTAAAAATCCTTCTCTTCCTTTAAAACCAAGCTCTGATATCAGTTCCTCCATGAAACCTTCCTTGATCTTCCGTAACTCCCACTTGAAAGTCATCTCCCTTTCCTTAAATTTTCTTTTATCACTTTGCTTCCGTCCTTTGCACCAATCTGTCTTCACTGTATCTAATACACACTTGTGTCCATGTTGTATCCTCCCCTGATCCTAGACTATAGGTGCATGTCCCTTGAATTTAGGTTATGTTTCATCCTGGCATTCCTGGTGCTTAACACTTGTACACAGTAGGTACTTCATAATTTTTTTTTTTGGTAATTTGAATTAAATTCATGGATGACTGAGGATCTTACAGAGGTTCAGAGGTGGTGGCAACATAATGAATTGGGAAAAAAAACTGGTTTTAGATCTTGAGGAATGGTATTCAAATCCTACTTATTTACTGTCTTACTTCCAAATACCCATCTTCCTCATTTCTCAAGTGTGAGTTTGGGAAAGTTATTTCTCTGGACCTCAGTTTGCTCTTCTCTAAGAGGAGGGGGTTGGACGAAGCAACCTCTAAAGTCCTTTCTGTTTCCAAGTCTATGCTCTTTTGAAAACACTAATTATATTGTTTGGTGGAATGCATGTGCATATCAGAGATCTCCCTTATGTGGGAGAAGTCCTACCCCACTTCAGCTTGCTAGTTCCTTAAAGGACATTATTTGTGTCCATCTTTGGTAGGTGAGCCAAAGTAGCCCCCTATAAATGTTTGTTGAATGGAACAGGGCTGAATTTTCAGTGTCCTCAAGACATATCCTGGAAGCTTGTAAAGGATGAATGAGAACCTGGAATGGCCACATCAGGTAAGACCCAGGATCCATCTAAGGTCTATATTTTTGTCTCTGGCAATTCTGTTTTGCTTTAAGATCCAAATTACCAAGTCTGGTGAAGATTCAAATGAGTCCGATTTCATATTTTACTCTGTCATCCATTAACTCTTGCCATTGTTTTGTTTTGACTCTTCTTCTCCTGGAATCCCATTTTTCAAAATGATTTACTTACTTTGATTAAATAAAGTATCATGGTCCTTGCTTTTTTACCCCTATTGCTATCCAAAGGATCTTTACCCTCTCTTACATTCATCTTCTAGACTATCGTCTTGTGCTTTCTCTTAAATGTCATTTCTTCAGCCTAAAATAATGACAATTCTATTCAACTCTCCTCATAAGACAGATTTTCTAGCCACATTATCAACTTGGCAGCCCTTCTGCAAAACCCTCTAGGAATCCCAGCATCTTTGAAAAAGTGAAGCTGTTCAGTATGTTTAATGTTCCATGTTGTGGAATGGCAATATGGTGTCTATTGGTTAATCAGGACTGTGGCTTCTATATGTCTACCAAGGGATAATTTTTCATTTTATTTTCAAATACTCAAGACCCTAGCCCATTTAGAGGCAGGATGGTACAGTTGTTGTTTTGTTCGTCCTTTGTTCTTGAAGAGGACCATGACATCAAGATGAGACATGACTTGCAGTTGACTGATTTGACTGAGGGAGGGCCGTGCAAGGTCACCAACCTCACTTTCTCCTCCTGAGCCATCTGGATCCAGTGGCCTGATATTCATCAGAACGACTCATGGTACAGTGGAAAACATACTGGATGCAGAGTCAGAGGACCTGGATGTGAATCAGTTGTTTACTAGTTCCGTCATCTTAGACAAGTAATTTAACCTCTCTGGTCCTTGATTTCCACATTTTTGTAAGGGGTTGGATCTCATCCTCCAGGAAGACTCCAACAAAAGTTGAACATCTAGAGAAGCTAAGAGACAGATATCAAAAGGGAAAGGGGAAAGCTTTCAGATGGAAGGCAGAAGGCATGAATATCTTAATTCCATATGAAGAGGTCAGCAAGATATTTAATGTGACTACAGGGCAAAGACTTCATCCATACCTTTGCCTCTAGGATATCAGAGGTGAAAATAACTAGTTATCCTAAGGCTACATGAATTGGCTTACAGAAGGAAGGGACTGAGAGTAGGAAAAATTTGTCTTAAAGCTGGAGGTCTTTGACTTAGATGGCACTCCATCTTAGGGAACAATAGTGCCCCCTCCCCCAGCAAGTGGCTGAAAGTAGAAGAAAGACTGACCCTACTTACTGAGGCATGAAGCTGGGTAACCAATAGATTGCTCTGTCCAGCAAATTCACTCTACCTTGAGAGGAGCACAGTAGCTGAGCAGTCTGCCTAGCTTAATATGGCAACACTAGCTGTGTGACCTATTCCATCTAGCCTAGCAACTGATTGGCTCTCCATCATCTCACCTTAGAAGGAGTAAGCCCAGATGAGCTGTTTTTGTTGGTCAGTCATATTCAGTCCTATCTCATTCTCTGTGATCCATGTGGGATTTTCTTGGCAAAGGTACTGGGGTGGTTTGATATTTCCTTCTGCAGCTCATTTTACAGATGAGGAAACTGAGGCAAGTAGGGTGAAGTAACTTGCCCAGGGTCACACTGCTGGTAAGCATGAAGTGCTAGCTTGATGGAAGAAATATTGTATCCTGCAAAAAATCAGTCCTGCAAAGACTTGGCCTGTCTAAATAGCAGAGCAACACCTAGCAAACATTGCAAGGATTCTCTAGAGAGAAATTGGATACCAAGCCCTTGCAGTACCAGAACTAGGGATTATTTATGTTCCCTATATGTGTACTTCATTACATTATGTTTCAAGTAAATTTCTACTTTTACTGCTGCTGGACCTGGGACTATGATGTCTCTGATACTGGGGAAGATATTTTGTAACTACTATCCCTGAGATGCCATTTGAGTAAAATGCCTTTTGCTAAAGAATTGAACCTACTGATGAATGATTAAAAGAAGCCCACTGATGGGGACCTGTGAGCTATTTTTAGAAGAATTGTCACCTTCAAGTTTAGCTCTAAAACGCTGGGAGTAGCGACAGCCACCTTCTGGGAACCCAACCTTCCAGGGGTGGAGTGAGATGCAAGTCCCAAGATATTACATCTACATAATGAATGGGGTTGGATTAGGTGATTTGTAAGGTACCTTTTAGCTCTAAATCAATGGCACTTCCTTTTGACATCAATTTAAATGAATAATAGGGTACCTTTGTTTCTTTCCCTGAAATTTTTCCTGAGTAATTTCAGTCACTGCTAAAGTCTCTCTCCATAAAAATCACAGGTTAATTTTAAGTGTTCTAGACCTTTTAGACTATCCAGGCTTCTAACTCCTAAATCTTATAGCTGATTCAGTGTTCCTGGTTTCCTGAACAGGTAAACATGTCAGACAATTATGAGAATCATCCAGCTTTTAGAGACCTTTTTCAGTAACCTGTGTTTTCAGTCTCAAACCTTTCAATGTTTCATTGTCAGGAAATCCTTCCCAAATCCTTCATATTACAGTTTACCCCACCTTCTCTTTCTTTCTATCCTCTATGGAGCCTGAGAATCCCTGGCAACTGAAGAAGGAATAATATACACATAAGAGCCCTTCATCTACTCAGTCTTTTCTTCCCCTAATAGTCCTAATTCTAGCTCTTACAAAGTCTCCTCTTGTATTCTTCCATTTGCTTCTTTATCATAACCTCTCTTTGCTATCCCACCCCACCCCCACTCTTCCCCTTTGCCAACCCCATTGTGGTGGTTGATTATGATTGTGTCTTCCTCTGAATTCTCCAAGTCTCTCTTTTTGATTGCCTTGATTAATGTATGATCTCAAAGGTGAATTCAAGCACTGGGGTATCTTAATCTGTCCCTGAAGGTTGGAGACTTTGGTTCTCACAAGGAAGTCAGAGCAGCAATGTCAATTATGCCAACAACACTTCAAATGAAAGGCTTTCATTATAGTGCATTTTAACTCACAAGAGGAGAATGGTTTAAAGTCTAACCAAGGGGCACTTGGTTGGGGGAGGGGAAGAGAAAAAAAAAAGCAACCAAGGATACAACCAGGAAAGTAACCTGAAGCTCTGATGAGGTGGCCTTCAGGACCAGGCTGGGAAAAAGGTGACTCTTGGACATATGATATTAAGCATCCTCCTAGTTCTCATCACGACTCCTACTAGGGCAAGAGCAGGGCAACAAAGTCCTCCCCTTCCACCAGCCCAGGGTAGCACCAATACAAAGAGGAAGGCCATGGGCAGGAAGTTGATTCTAGCTCAGTTTCCTCTAACTGGTTTCCAAATTCCGATGTAACAGGTTGTAAGTGTACAAAAAGGATCAGCATGGAATATGGGAGCTTCCAGAAAAGGGTAGGAAGAAAGGATGTTAAACAAGGATCTAGAGCAGAAACAGACTTGTTACAGCTTCTCAGAGAGGCCCGTCAAAACAGGAGGGATATTTTTGGACTCACATGAGGTAAAATAAAATGTTTTAGAAAGCAGTGAAAGAAGAGGGTTGATGCAAAATGCCTAAAACACCCTAAGATTAAAAAAAAAGAAAAAGAAAAACATATGTCACTGATTTAAACTTTTCTCCCTATGTGGATGGGAATGGGAATCATAGAATACGCCAGAAATTACGCTTTAAAAAAAAACCCCACAACCCACCCTGAAGCTAGGAAGCCAGAATGGCAAACAGGAGAGCTCATCTCAGCATCTCTTGGTATGTTTTCTGTAACTCAGAAAGATACCAGCTGCTATATTCATCCTGGGCCACAAAGCCAAAGCTTGCTGATAAACCCAGGACAAAAAGTAAGCCAAAACGGGAAAGCTACAGGCTTTACACGGTATTCCTCATGCCCCACAAATAGTTGCAAGATACAAACCTCCCCTGTCTCTCAGGACCTCAGAAATCAGAGATGCGCAGAGGCCAGAATGACATGGCTGTCTCCTTTGTGACAAACTCAGTCAGGGTGGTGTCCCAGTTGTCTTCATGCCTGACTGAAATAGGAGCCTGGATTAAATATAGCTGGCTGAAATTCTCCTCTCAGAATTGTTCACAAATACAGCTGGGCTTAGCAAGGATTTTGAAAGAAGTGACCAGAGGTGCCTTCTCTTTCTCTCTCTCTCTCTCTCTTTTAATTATTAAATTAGATTTAAAATTTTCATTAAAAAAATCTATTTTTTTTCTTTTCTACCTGTTTTCATTTCCCACCCCTCCAAATTCAAAATCAAAATAAAACCCTTGTAACCAATATTCATAGTCAAGGAAAACAAATTCCCATATTGCCCATGTCCAAACAAACATATGTTTCATTCTGCACCCTGAGGCCATCATCTCTGTATTAGGTGACTACATCTATCTCTAACAGGTAAGTATGTTTCATCAATTGCTCCCTGGAATCACAGCTGGTCTTTGTGTTAATAGGAGTTCTTATGTCATTCAAATTGTTTGATTTTATAATGTCATACTGTATACATTATTCTCCTGGTTCAGCTTACTTTGCATCAGTTCATAGAAGTCTTCCCAGGTTTCCCTGAAACCATATCTTACATTATTTCTTATAGCATATTAGTATTCTTCATATGCCATAACTTGTTCAACCATTCCCCAATTGATGAGTATTCCCCTTTCTTTCCAAGTCTTTGCTACCATGGAAAAAACAATTATAAATATTCTTCTATGTGTGGGTCATTTCTTCTTTCTTTCTTGATTTCTTTAGAGTATAGACTTAATGGTATTATTGCTGGATCAAAGAGTATGTACAGTTTAGTAACTTTTTAGACATAATTCCAAATTGGTCTCCAGAATGACTAAACCAATTCTATCAACAACGCATTAATTTGCCTGTTTTTACATAGCTCTTGCAATATTTCTCTTTTTTGTCATCTTTTCTAATCTGATGGGTGTGAGATAGAATCTCAGAGTTGCTTTAATTTGCATTTCTCTAATTATAAGTGATTTAGAGCATTATGCCTATTAATAACTTGCATTTATTTCTTTGAGAATTGCCTGTTCAAATCCTTTGCCCATTTATCAATTGGGGAATGGTTTTTAGTTTTATAAATTTGAATCACTTCTTTATATATCTTGGTAATGAGATATTTATCAGAGAAACTTATTGCAAAGATTTTTTTCCCCAGTTATCTGCTTCCTAGAGGTGCCATTTCAGTTAGGACTAGAGGAATTCAGTAGAAAATAAGAAGAGGAAGCCTTGGAGGGCTAGAATTGTAGACTGGAATGAGCACATGGCCCCCACCCCTAACCCCCTCTTAAGTTCAAATATATTTTTTAGCTAAAAGATACCCACAGATGGCCCTGAATACCAACAGTAGGCCTAACACATGCACAGGGAAAGGTGAAAGAAAAATGATCAACAAGTAGGAGAGGAGGAAGGGAAAACAAAGGAGGAAAAAAGAAAGAGATCATATATGGAGAGAACTGTTCCTATAGCCTAATAGTGGAGGAGGGAGGGAAGATTGGAATGCTGATACAGAATATTCTCTGGTCATCAGAAACAAGCCACCTGAAGGTCAGATAATTTGATATAGTGATCAGTAATATACTCACACATGAATACTTACTGACATTTAAAGATTTGCAATATACTTTATATCAATGCTATTTCATTTGATGTTCACAACTACCTTTCAAGGAGGGAACTATATGTATTATCATTCTCCCCATTTTTACAGCTGGAAACTGAGGTTCAGAGAATTTAAGAAACTTGGCCAGGGTCACACAATTGTTAATCATCTGAATTGGGATGTGAATCCAGGTCTTAGCTCAACACCAGAGGATCAAACTTGTGTCCCCTGAGGACAGCAAAACTCCCGAACACCAGGAACTAAACTAAAATGTAATTGGGAAATGTTTAGCAAAATAAATAAAAATGCAATTCAATATAGATGGCATTAATTGATGGCTTGCTAAATCAATAAGTATCAGGCAGGCATCTCTTAAAATTTGGGTCGACAACACTGTAGCACACTTTCCATTATACACGTTGAGAAAATCAATCTTCAAGCTTTTATGCATCTAATATGTGCCAGGCACAGAGCAAGGTGCTAGAGATAAAAAAACAAAAATGAAATTGTCCTTGCCTTCAAGACATGTATGTACATCTACAGCTGTACACAAAATATTTGGGGCATTAACAGCTGGGGGAGGGATAAGAAAAGAATTAACCTTTTTGGGGTCATGAATCCCTTTGGCAGTCTAGCCCAATTCAATCTAAAATATATTTATTAAGTACCTACTATGTGCCAGTACTGTGTTAAACATTGAGAATATAAGTAATAAAACAAAAAAAAGTCTCTGCCCTCAAAGAGCTTACAATTGACATACAAAAGGAGGTAGAGACAGGACACACAGGTATCTTGTTCCATGGAGTTGAAAATAGGCAGAGCAGCAGATGTAATGTGGAGTCATCTGAGAGTCCATGTTTTGCCCTCTATAAAGGAAGGCTTTGGGAGGAATTTGGTACTCTGCCCTTCAGCCCTCCAATCAACTGAGGGAGGCGGTATCCATCAAGCCTTCAGCTAGCAGCATGGTGATGAGCTCATCCTGGAAAGGACATCTTGTTCCCTTAAGTTGAAACCAGACAGGACAGAAGATACAAAATGGAGTTTTGAAGCAAATCAACGCTTTCTCAGAACAATGTTTTGTTTCTTTAATCAAAATTGAAGGAAATGTTAAATTTCAGTTAGAGATTAGTGAAAACAAAAATGCAGTTTTTATCCCATGAGTTCATAAGCCCTCTGAAATTTAATCCCTTTGGGTTCTGTGGACTCCAGGTTAACAATTTCTGCTATAGAGGGCAACTCTTGAGCTGAATATTAAAAGAAACTAAGGTTTCTAAAAGGTAGAGGTGAAGGCATGGCAGATTCCTGAGCCAGACTCATGGTCACAGACCATGGAGACATCCAGCAACTTGGTTGTAGGACAGTCTGGACTCAGTGAGTTTTTAAATCAACTCCACTTAGACCAGAGTCTGTGGTGTTGGGGGAGATGATACAGCTTGATGGAAATGACCTGAAGAAATAGAAGTAAATCTGAAGTTGTCCTCAGGATGATTTTTTGCTCAAGCTAATTTGCATGATTGGTTGATGGCAAGAGAAAAGATTCTTCCTTCCCCTTGGAATTGCTTCATGTTAAAATATCACCCTTCTCAAAATGTTCAAACAGAACTGTGCTGAATAATGAGGCAGATGGAAAACTGAAAGGAGCTAGTGAGTTCAGAATGCCTCCGCTTACCTGTTTCGCATGCAAATCAATGGGATCATACCTTCCATTTTCTGGGCGTTTTGTCAACCTATCATTTGGAGGCAACTGCTCCCATGGAAATACTTCTTAGAGAACAAGGGAGAGATGGGTTCCAGCTATTTCAAGAGCTAGATAAGTCTCTATGTGAATCACAGCATTGCAAAATGTCAGAGTCAACAGAGAATTCAGAGGCCAGCTAGACTATTGTTTTGCCTAAGAGTGGCCCCATGCCTATTTTTGTGACAAGGACAGTGACCAGGATGTCCATCCTTCCCCAAGCAGAAAGTCAAGATCAAAGAATGGAGAGGTAGTTGGGAGGCTCTGTGATCATTTCCAGACTGTGGAGTGAGATGCCAAGCTCAGGGGTCTGCCCTGTGCTTCTTTCCCTAAACATACTCTAATATCCCATTCAGCCCCTTTCCCCAAGGCCAGTTACACTGTAAATTCCTTGACAAAAATGATGTTTTTGTTAGTTTTTCCTTTGTTCTCCATCATGCTTAGTGCAATGCTTTGCATAATCATCCCTTAATAAATTCTGATTGAGTTGGATTGGATTGGATCTAGTCTAACCTATACTTGAACTATTATTTCCTCCATACCAGATTAAACTGTACTTGGGAAATACTTAACAAAATAAAAATATAATAAAACATAGATAATGTTCCATTTTAAAATTAAGTCATTATACTGACAGAACATATATATGACTTAGCACCTCCCTTTTCCCACCTCCATCCCCATTCCCATTGAGTTGGACACAGCTTCTCTCCAATATCCCAGCAAGTGATCATCCGGTCTCTATTCAAAGACCCCCCAGGAAAGAGGGCCCCACTCTTACACAGAGGCAACTCCTTTCAAAAGGCAGGTAGACATCAACTGTCTGCCCTCAGGCTTCAGATGCCAAGAAATAAAGACAAGGTCTCTCAAGGTAGGCTCCAAGCTCTGGAACTTTGCTGCATCCAGAAATCTCCCTGGAATCTCATTCAGTTCCAGGAGTGGAAGGTGTTGTGAATGGTCATCAAAGGTGGAAGAATTATTTGAGGAAGCAGTGTTGGACCATGACATGCCATGACAGGAGTTAGAAGACCTGTCTTCAAATCCTTTCTTTGATGTTTACCACCTGTGTGACTTTGGACAAGTCAATTTATCTCCCCAAACTTCAGTTTCCTCAAGTGTAGAAGGAGGGGGTGGATCAGATGGCCTCTGGAGCCAGCTCTAGGTCTATGAATCTTTCTGAGTAGATGAAACCACAAAAGCTTGTTCACTTACTCCTGAGGATACCAGGTACTATAATGAATGGAGTGTTGGACTTGACATCAGGAAAATTTGAGGTAAATGCTACTTCTGGTCTTCACTCTGTGGCCCAGGGCAAATCATCTGTCCTCTCCAGAACTGAGCACCTGTTTGATAACCTTAGCAATAGTTGTTGCTAATTACTAATTCCAAGGAAGCAGTTAAGCTTATCTATGGTATATATACCCCACCTCCTCTCCACTCAGCCTCTCCAATGTTTCTCATCATTCAAGGCCTATTTAAAATGTCCTTTCATGCTAATTGCTCACTTTTTGCATGGCCTCCAGTCTTGAGTTACTCAAATTAGCACATATCTGAACTCAGGGCTAAAATTTCCATGTTACATCTGGAGTTTTTCCCAAGACGTGAACATAGGAGCATCCTCCCTGGTGGACCACGCTCATTCCCCACAGTGGTTCTCGTTCCAAGTCCTCGCTGTTGCATGATGCAATTTCCTCCAGTCTACCTACCACCTTTGGGTTCCTGTCACAATGCATTCTCCTCTCAGGAGGCAGCTCCCCCCAGGCTTCCTCCCCTCCATATCAAAGGCAGGGCCTGATTCTCTGGAGGATTATTTTTATTGGCCTTTCTTTGTATCCCCAGCACTTAGCCCAGTGCCTGTCACATACATTTGATAAATCCTAGTTGATTGATTTTCTGCTACCTGTGTACCAGATATGTCTTCTTTGCCTCTGTCACCTTTCTCCCCCCTCCTCCACCGCCACCCCAACCCCTTAGTGAACTGATTTTGTCTCATGTACAAGAATTCTTAGCTCTGTACTCACTGGCATTTTTTCCTTAGCATTATTCATCTTTCCAAGTAGACTGACTTAGGCATCTTGAAGACAGGGACCACATTTTATATTTCTATCCCCAATACCGTGTCAGTGCTGGGCAGGCAGTCAATGCTTGCTAAATCCTTACTGGTTACTTTGTGAATGACATGGTTAGAAATTCTGAAGTGTAAAGAAATCATTTTACAGGTGAGAAAACTGAGTTCTGGGGAGGTGAAATGGGCCCAATGCCAAACACGTAGCAAGTTACAAAATTTGGATTCAAATCCAGACCTCTTGAGCCACAAATCTCTTTCTCTTTTTTTTTCTCTTTAAAGATTAGGAGACAAGATGGGGTGGGGGTACATCAAATCACTCAATCTAACAGGATATATTAAGCATCTAATATGTTCCAGGAGCTATACAAGATGCTAGGAATTCAAATACAAAGAATGAGACAATCTCAACACTTAAGGAGCTCAGCTAGCTGTAAGAGATCTCAGAGACCACCTAATCCAGTACCATCATTTTGCAGAGGAGGAAACAGGCCTACAGAGGTTAAGTAACTTACCCAAAGTGACACAAATGGTAAATATCATAGGCAGCATTTGAACTCAGGACTTCTGATTCCAGAGTCCAATATGCTTTCTCTTGTACTGATAGGTATATACCGAATTAACCAATTCTTTTGGAAAAGTCATAACTTTTCCTACCTCAGTACAGCTATCCATGCTTCATATCTGTATGTCTTTACACAGGCTGAAACTTCTTATGACCTTTATCAATACTAATTGCTAGCACATATATAGCACTTTAAGGTTCTCAAAGTACTTTACATGTGTTGTCTCCTTTGACCTCCACAATAATCCTCTGAGGATTTGAGGACCCTCCTAGCTTGAGAGTGATTAGCAACAGTAACTGCTGCTGTTTCCCACCCAGCCTGAGGTCTTTCTTTCCTTGGTCTCATTAAAAGGGCTATGCCCTGACTACTTCTTAAACAGGCCTATGCAATGAATGGGTGTTGCCTTACCCTAAGTGAGTACCTGCAAAGACCTTAGCCTAAAGAGCCCAAGGCCTCCCACTGCATCCTGGGTCATCTCCAGTCATTCTGAGGAATGTCTGGTCTCTGGATTCAGATGGCTCTGGAGGAGAAGTGAGCCTGGTGACCTGCACAGCCCTCCTTCACTTAAAACAATGTCAAGTGCAAGTCATGTCGTCATTTCTCTGATGGCATGGGCTTCTTCAACAATGAAGGACAAACACAATCCTTTGAGTTAGGTGCTGTTGTCATCTGCATTTTATAGATGAGGAAACTGAAACTGAGACAGGATAGTAAGAAACCTCAAAACTATGCCACTAGGAGATCTTTCAAAGGAAAGGGGGATGCATAGCTGGGAGAAGTATTTAAAGAATACTTAAGTATCTTAAAAATACTTAAATGACAAAAGTCATGTGGAAGAGAAATAAGTTTGTGTGGTTCTGGAGGGGGAAAATAGAATCAACTGTTGAGATTTTAAGCATTCAGAATTCAGCCCAATTTAAGAAAGAGCTTAATAGCAATCAGGATTGTTAAGAATTAGAATGTGTTGCTTTATGAGGTAGTGAGCTCTCTGTTTCCAGAAATGTTCAAATGGAATCTGGATAAGCACTTGTCAAAGCTATTGTAGATGAGTTACTTATTTTGAGCAGCAGAATGGAGCTGGATAGATTACGTTCAAGATGCCTTCTAACGCAGTCTATCATCTTATGAAATTAATTTAATTACTTTTGCATAAATTTCAGCTGTGTTTCCCACATTATTCTGCCTGCCCTTAGACCTGAGTAAGCAGCAAGAAAAACAGCAAGCCACATCGACGCTAGCAGCAACAACCATGGTCAGAGTCAGCAGAGGCAACCGTGGTCAGCACCAGCAGAGGCAACCATGGTCAGCACCAGCAGAGGCAACCGTGGTCAGCGCTATAGCAGCCGTAACTGTAGACTGCTATTGACTGGACACAACTGCCAGGCTTTGCCTTATTGTATCCTGTCTCTACTGCAATCCATTTGCTGAATCCAGGGCAAAACTGCTTCCAGCAAAAAATAATGCCTAGCCAAGGCAGAACTTGGCACAGAGCATCCCCCCAGTCCACATGCAAACAAGATCCAGAGATGGAGAGAAAGATAAAATAGTTTTATGATTAGAATGCTACTGGCATCTGGCCTGAAACCCCATCACAACATGTAGTCCTAAATCTGCAGGTGTGGGAGAGAATGATCACCACTGAACGCCAGGGGGAAGAGAGGAGAAATTGGCCACTTGAAAAGAAACTGAAGAAAAGGGATTGAACTCCTGACAAATCTTCAAGATGAACCACCTTTGGGGGCAGTTGATAAAGGCATATGTGGCAGGCTTATCAAATTTTCATGTGGCCCTAAATTATAACAGTCAGTCATCAAAACAATCTTAGCATTGATTGAACAAGATGGAAATAAAATATTCGGATTTGATCTGTGATTTTGGTGTACTGGGAACTCCCAGGGAGGAATCTCCCTCTGTTCTGTGCCAACACCTCTTATAGTCTTTGAGAATTACCTGGAGGACCAAGACATTTAATGACTTGCCTACAGTTCATACAGGTGGCAGTTAGATGGTGCATTGGATAGAATACTGGGTCTGGAATATGGAAGACATCTTCCTGAGTTCATATCCAGTCTCAGAGACTTAAAAGCTGTGTGAATCTGAGCAAATCATTTAGTTTTCTCATCTGTAAAATTTTCTGGGGAAAACACTCCAGTATCTGTGCCAAGAAAACCTCAAATAGAGTTATGAAGAGTCAAACATGATTGAACAACAAATAATATAATGTTTAATAATATATAATATATTAATAATATATAAATTTATATAATTATATATTAAACAAATAATTAAATCAATATTTTCATCAAATACCTAAATAATTAAGTAATATATGTTTAATAATAATTTATATAATATATATTTAATAATACAGACAGTGTTTGTCAGAGGTAGCCATACTACCTTTTAAGATGAGCCATGGTAGGGGATAGATATAAAGTACTACATATGGGTCCAAAAAATCAACTTCACAAGGACCAGATAGGTGGGAAATATAACTGAGTAACTCTTCATTTGAAAAAGATCTGAGGGCTTTGGTGGACTATGAGCTTAAGATAAGACATAACTGCTAAGAAAACTAATACAATCTTCGGTTGCCTTAAGAGAAGCTGAGCTTTGAAGAATAAGAAAATGGTAGACCTATGGTACACTGCCCTAGTCAACCAATCATTCAACAGCTTTTATTAAGCACCTACTATGCTCTGGGTACTGTGTTACTTGTAGCAGAGGCTATAAGAATAAATAATAAGATAGTATCTACTCATGAGGGGCTAACACCCTACATCTGCAGTGCTGTGTTTTGTTCTGAGCATTACATTTTAGGAAAGACGTTGAGAAGCTTGAAAGTTTTCAGAACAAGATATTCCAAATAATGCAATTGAGCTCACACTAAATGTAGATCAGTTGCAGCAACTTGGGATGTTCGCCAACTGCAGACAAGATTTAGGAGGGACATGATAATGCTGTTGAAGTCATTGTGGAGAATGGATTAGACTGGTCTATTTTGCCCCAGATGGCAGAAGTAGGAGCATGGAGAGGTTGCAAAGAGGAGGATTTAGGCTTGATGGCAGGAAATACTTGCTAACAATTTTTGCTGTTGTCATTTCAGTCATATCAGAGCCTTCATGACACCATGTGGGATTTGTTTGGTAAATAACTACACCAGAGTGGTTTCCCATTTCCTTCTCCAACTCATTTTACAGATGAGGTAACTGAGGAGAGCAGGATTAAGTGACTTGCCTAGGGTCAAGCAGATAGAAAGTGCTTAAGACCAGGTTTGAACTTAGGAAGAGGAATCTTCTTGCCTCCAAGCCCAACACTCTATCAACTACATCGCCTAGATGTCCAGTTGCTAACAATTCAAGCTATCTCAAAGTGGAATGGACTCTGGTATGGCAGTGGGTTCTCCTTATTGGGGGAGGGAAGGTGTATCTAAGCAAAGATTTGCTTGCTTGTTAAGTATCTAATAAAACTGATTCTTCTTCAGGTATGGGTCGGACTCGATAATCTCAGAGATCCCTTCCAAATCTGAAATTCTATGATGGTAGTAAAGCAAGGTTTCTATACTGTACATTTATGAACTGAATATCATACTTTTCTCAAATCTGAAATACAAGAAAGACATTGGGAAGCACAAGACAAGAAGAACCAGCTCTTCCAACTAGTTCTTGGTTTTCAGTTTGCCTCCCAAAAGGCTTGAGTATTTCCCCTTGGGTGGGATGAGGGGATTTAAGCTGAGATATCTTACTTCCAATGGTAGAACTCACTCATTCTGTGTATCATCTGATATATTCTAATCTGACATCTCTGATTTCTGTTTGCTGTCTGTTTGCTTGTATATAGAGAGACCCTATTCATGTACTTTTTGTGTCACTAGAATTTGGTGGGAAGGAATGAAGTCTTCCTATGTCGACTTGGGGTATGAGTTCCCTTTTAAGGAAAATAACTGGAAAGCAACTTGAAACAAAGAACAAAATCATTTCCCCTAGACAGACAATATTTAGAGAAGCAGAGATTTTCTAGTCTGCTACATTCTCTGAGGAAAACAGAATAGCCAACCCTGTGGTCCCTTCTCTGGAAGAAATCAAAATCTCTCTTGTAGTGGGGTGGGAGAGAGTCTAGAGATTTCTATTCATGCCTCCCCATAAATCACATTTAGACACATCCATGTAGAGATATGTATAATCTACATGGGCAGCAAACATTTCCTAATATAGTTATGAAAACATTTTTCATTAAGTTCACAGAACGTGGGACTAGAAAAATACAAATGTATATAAGTGCCAAGTGTATACAAAGTACACACAAGGGGGAGAGCAGTAGTGACAAGGGGGATAAGAAAAGACCTTTTCTAGGAGGGGGTGTGTGTACTGGACTGGGTTTTAAAGGAAGCCAGGGATTCTATCACCTTTTCTGAGGTCAGTCTAGAGGATCACTGTTATAATTAGAGCCATGAGAAAGTTGGATTTGAGACAAGTGAGAAAAGTTGACTAAATATGTGTGCCCTATTTAATACAGTGATATCAGAGTATTCAGCCTCCTCATTAGCCCAGAGGTTGACCCTTTAAAATAAGGCAGTTGGTAGAGACATGAGTGTCCCCTTTCCAAATGCGTCTTCTCCTTTGCTTACCTTGGCTAACGAAAGCCCTGCTGTTAAGGGCGTTCTCCTGTTGTTTGGAATTTCCCCCCTCCCTCTTCTCAAATCAGTTTTCCTCTTGCAGGCTAGCGGTAAAATCCTGAAATACTCACCAGCTGAGCTGCCAGCTGTTTGAGGTGTGTAGCATCCTTGTCATGTGGGGATTAACGAGCCTAAAATATGGGCAAACTGGAGAGCAAAACAATCTAGTAACAGCTATGCCCAACCCTATGGCACAACTGCTCAAAACTCTTTTCCTTTTTTAAGAAAGTGAGGAGCCTCAGGGCATTCAATAAGTAATGTTGAATTACGTCTATACTGTAAACCTAAACTTGTCTTTGTAATGATGACTCAGTGCATTCTCATACATCACAGTTTCTTAAATCCTTACGTTACCCATACCGACTTCCTCTGCCTGGGACCTGAAGAAACAAGCCCATTTATCAGACTATGGGTTTAGGAATGGAAAGAGCTTTGGCAATCAGGCCCAATGCTCCTGGGCCCCAATTTATAGTAGAGGAAACTGAGGCCCAGAGAGGTCATGTGACTTGCTTATGGTCATGAAAGAACATATTGGATTTAAACCCAAGTCCTCTGGCTCAGCTTTTCTTTTTTCCACAGGTTGCTGTCAATGAGGATTTATGGCAAAGGAAAGTGATGTAGGCTAATAGCCTATGCCATGATTTGTACAAAACTTAAACCTGCTCCTCTGACTTCCAACATAAAAACAAAGCTAATGTATTAGACAAAATACTTTTTCCACTCCTTGGACACAAATAGATCTCATCAGGGAATAACGGGCTCATAAAGCAGAGCTTTACAGTGCAAGGCTTTCCCTCCCCTTTCAGCCTTCTTTTTATTTTTAACTGTCTATTGTTTATTTTTAAATTATTTTTAAGCTTGATTTTGTTACATTTTAAATTCTGAACTGTCTCCCTCCCTCCCTCCCACCCTGCACTAGAGAGGTTCACCATTTCACTCACACACACATACACATATATACACATGCATATGTGTGTATATACATATGTATGTAAAACCATACTATGCATACTTCCATTTATCGGTTCTTTCTCTAGAGGTGGATAACATCTTCCCTCATGGTCCTTTGTAGTTGATTTGAACATTTAGAATATTCAGAATAGCTTAGCCATTCATAGTTATTCTTCAAACAATATTGCTCTTCCTGCATACAATGTTGCACCATTATCCTTCCCATGGTATCAAAAGGCTCTGAGACATTCCTCATCAGTCTATGAAGAGCTGAGATCACGGATCTCCTTTGTTCATCCTTTGTTTTTGAAGAAGATCGTGACATCAGAAAAATGAGGACATGACTTGTACTAACATAAGGAGTGGTGCTAGACATCACCAGGTCATACCATATTACGAAAGAGAAACTAGCGAAGTAGTGTCAAGAATGCCATGAGAGAAATATGCACATAGGTCAGTCATAGAAAAAGGTTAACTAATGGCCAGTGCACGGTCTCTATTAGGTCTGAGAATCATAGATTAAGAGCAGGAAGACACTATGGGCCCGTGGCTAGACTCCGCAGTCTAACCCTCTCAACTTTACAGAACAGAGTACAGAAAGTCTTGCCTTGCCCAAGGTCACTCATCTATTAAGTATTTAATGGGAAATTTGGACTTCAGTCTTCCTGATGCTAAGTACAGTGGCCCTTCCTATACAACGATGCCTTCCATTAAACATATCCTCAGCTTGTCAGCACAGTTCAAGAAAGGCCACCTCCTCCATGCACATGTTGAATGGGCCTCTTGTGGTTGGTTTATAATAATAAAAATACTTAAAGATTTACATGGCACATTAAGGTTGGCAAAGCACTCTACGTATATTAGCTCAAGGCTCAAGCCTCACACCAGCATTATAAAGAAAGTATTATTTATTATAATCCCCATTCACTGATGAGGAGATGGAGGTTGAAAGGTATTGTGACTTGTCACACGCAGATCTTCATGTGTAGCTTGGTATCTTCTTCACTATTCCACATTGCCTTTTGACAAGGTATCCTCTGGAGATCAAGAGAACTCAACAGAGCCCTCAGTGCAAAGGTTGGCTCTCCGGGGCTAATTTGTGGGACACACATGGGCAGGCAAGGGTGAAATGTAATCTTCAGAAAAGAGGAAAAACTTGGGATTCAAATCCTGGTGCCTTTGAGCAAGTCATATAACCTCTCTCAGCCTCCTTTCCTCATCTATGGAAGAGTATCACGTATGGATGATGGCACACATTCACTGAAAGATTGGAATATTGGAGTCCCTGCCCTCCTTTATCCTCACTTCTAAGCTAGTGCAAGGCGATCAGGAGTCAACACCCTATACTAAATGCAGTCCTGTTGAGGTCACTTCCTTGGATATCACTCACCTTTCACAGCTATCATTTGGCAAGCGATCCAGGTGCCCTGAGGATATCTGGGCAAAGACTCTAGGCATCTAGGCACACTGGGGACTTCAGACTTGGCCCATCTCTCCCATCAAATCCTGTATTTGGTTTCAGGTTTCAGACCAACAGCTGTACTTAACTGTACAAAGGTCACAGGGATAAGAAGATGACACATCTCTCTTGAAAAGTAGCAGAACAGGTTTTGTCTACTTGCTTTTTCTTCCTTTTTTCTTCCTTTTCTTTCTTTCTCCTCTCTTTCCTCTTCTCAATCACTCTCTATTTCTCTATCTCTGCTTCTCTCTGTCTCTCTTTGGGCTTCCCTCATTCCTTCTTTCCTTCCCTGTCTCTCCCTTCCCTTCCTTTCTATTTTATTTCTTTTCTTCCTTCCTTCCTCCCCTCTGTCTTGCCTCTCTCTATCTCTCTCCCTTCCCACTTCACTCTATTCCTTCCTTCTTTCCTTTCTAACTTTCCTTCCTTCCTTCCTTGCTGGTCTCTTTTATTCATGCAAATATTATTTTATCGTATGTAGAGTGACTTTTCAAACCTTTGCAATCTGCCTTAAAGGGAAGTTTGCTTTAAGAGGGTTCCTGTGAAAATTTCAATCATATTCCTATTCATAGGCAGGGAGTGAGTAGGAACTAAAAATATTACCATTTGATTTTGTTCTCTGAAGCTATTGGAAGAGAAGGCATGAATTCCTTTGAGGGAGCCCTTCCTGTCTTGTTCACCTGCACAAACATTGATTTCTTCCTCTGAATCAGATGGCATCATTCACTGGGTTCTAAGCAGGTCTGTAAATCCCCAAACAATGGGCTCTGAAGGCTTCCAAGCCACTTTTCTCCACATATAAAATGAAGTTCCCCGAATTCAAGTTACACTCTTAACAGGAAAGACAGTTTGGCTACTGAGAAATCTCAGCTCGGGCTGGGCATACTGGGTATTAAAAGCCAAATTAGCTGACAAGTATCATCTCCCCTCCATGTGTAGCCTGACATCAAGCAGTTCTCTAAGTTATTAGTGCTATGTTGTGGCAAGAAAGAGCAACATGCCGCTTTCATGCCCAGTTTCATTATTCATTGGCTCATTCTACGCCCTTGCAGGACTGTAATGTACGCTAAGCGTGGACAAGTCATATGAGAAGAGGGTTGAAAAATATTTGACTTCAAAGGGAATTCAGACGGAGCCGTAGATTTACAAGTGTTGGACTTTATCTGTCACTAGTTTGAGTATTTGAGTTTGTTTTTTTTTCTTTTAAGATGAAAGATTCCTTTAAAGAAAGGGGAACAAATATTCCCCAGAAATCTGTCTGTATTGGGCTAGATCTGTCTATTGGTATAGGATTTAAATTGAGATGTGAAGAGATGGTCTTTCGTGGCCTCATTAAAATGGAGGGACCCCAGGACTAGAAGAAACAGATATTAAGAAGCTACTTGAAAAGTTGACTTCAGTGCCTGGTAACTCAAGAATAAAGCTGTTGACTTGTGTGGAATTTCTGGACATTGAAGATCAGCTTGCTCTTTCATGCCTGCCCCCTATCTTGATACCAGGACACAGATGTGATTGACAGATGGAGGCAACATTCCGAAACCAAGATAATCATTTAGTTTGACTGTATCAACTAACAAAGTTAAACCTTTTCATAAAAAGCAATTAACAGAGAGCTTTAATGATCTAATCTCTTCTGTGGTATGGAAACAATAAGGCTCATTTAGGGACTAGGCCTCTGATGCTGTTTTATTTTCCCTTGAAGAAAAACAAAACACAACTGTTTAGGAAATTTTAGAGGACAAAAGAAAATTATTGAAGAGTCGGAAGTACTATGAGAATGTCTCACTCAGAGTGGTTTTCTGAGTAATGAGGAATGGATGACATTTTCAGGTGCCACCAGATGCCATTCAGATGGCATTTTATAAGGCAGTGCTTGATACCCATCCAGATGCAGTTGCTGAATCCTTTGTTCTTCCATCATTTATTTAGGGTCTGATGGAAAACAAAACTAACTCAATCCACAGTGTGGTAAAAAGAGGAGTGGTTCTGAAATTGAAAGACCTGAGTTCAAATCAAACATCTGATGCTTGCTGCCTAGATAGCTTTAATTAAGTAAGTCTTATCCTCTTTTATATTTACCCTTACTCTCCAACATGTACTCCAATCCACTGGTCTCCTGGCTATTCCACAAACATGTTCCATCTCTCAACTTTGGCCATTTTCTCTGACTGCCCCCATGCTTGGAATGTTTTCCTTCTTTTGCTCTGACCTCTGACCTCCCTGCCTTCTTTTAAGTTACAACTAAAACCCTACATTCTACAGGAAGGCTACCCTGGCCCTGCTTAATTCCAGTGCTTTTCCCTCTGTGAATTATTTTGTATTTATCCTGTATGTCACTTACTTTGTGTATATGTGTTTGTATGTTGTCTTCCCCATTAGATTGTAAGGTCCTTGAGGGCAGGGATTGACTTTTGTCTCTTTTTGTATTCTCAGTGCTTAGTACAATGCCTGGAAAATAGCAGATGCTTAATAAATGTTTACTGATTGTTGATTATTAATTGATATATTTATATAGGTATACATACCTCCCCCATTAGAATGTATGCTTTTTGCAAATAAAGACTGTTTTATTCTTTTTACTTACATCCCTTACAAAGAGTAGGTACATAAAGGCTAGTTCACTGATTAGTTAACCTCCCTGGACCTCAGTTTCCTCATCTATTTAATGAGGTGATTGAACTACATGATCTTTGCTGTCTTATTTTATGATGTGATATCACCGTGCTTTTGCCTCAGTTATAGTGGGTCAGGGATATACCCCTTCCCCACCTCTGCTTCTTAAAAACCTTAACTTTTCTTTGCAATTTTTTTTTCAGTTAACATAAATTTATTTTCTCTCCCTCCCACTTTCCCCTACATTAAAATTTTTTTTTAAACCTGTAAAAATATGAACAGTTCTGCATGGACCACATCCAAAAATATGTGTCTCACTCTGCACCTTGAGTCCATTACTTTTCTATGAAGAGATGCTTAGTTTCCTTCAATATTCAGGTCAAGTGTCCGCCTTGAATGCGAAGTCTTTTCTGATCCCTCTAGCTGTAGCGTTCCTCCTTCCTCAGATTATACTTATCTGTGCAAGCTCTCTGAAGACATAGAAGCCTTTTTTTTTTAAATTATTGTATCCCTAGGCCTGGGACACATACATTTGTTAACTTAAACTTTGTTTAAATGAAATTTGCCTCTGGAATTTACAACCACAGGCCCTGTTACCACAACAACAGACCTACTGGCTGTTCCTCTTGTGCCTCCATTTATGAAACTACAGTCAGCTGACAAACAAAAAAAAATCTTCATTATCTTAGACCTTCTTCCTGGTTCTCTACAGAGGCACTTTTAATTCAAAACTTGGACTTGAACCCAAAGATTTTGTGTTATGATCTTTGAGTCTTACATATTCAATAAACATGAATCCAACTAAAGGTTGCACCAAAGACCCAAAGTACAAGATTTCCATAACAATGGTGCCTTTTATTCATAAAGCATTTCTCTTCTAATGAAATAAAAGTTTGTAGAGTTAAAATAGTTAGAAAACGGCACAATTATCTGTGTCTTCCTCCACTAAGGGCCTTTTCTGATGTCTCTTCATGGCATAGAAGTAAACCTGAGTTGTACAATTATAGATTTGGAACTGGAAGGGACAAAAGAGGCTTCTCAACCAACTCTCTCAAAGACTTTTAAGGTTAAGTGACTTACCCACAGTCTCCTAGGTGATAAGTGGCAAAGCTGGGATTTAAACCTAGATCCAAGACCAAGGATCTCTCCAATAAACCATTATAATGCATTCTAGAAAGAATCCATTTGAAGGACCCTTACAATATCACTACACATGAAGGTTTGACTAGGTCTTCCTAAAACATACTGGGATAATTTGGACCATCAGCAGAGGAAAAGGGGTGTTTTTTACTGGGCTTCAGTGGGTTGAGATTTGCCTTAGGTTACAAGATTGAAGATCTTGAGAAAATTGGATTGGCTCTCCCAATATTTGGGTTGTTCTATGACAATCCTCGAGTTTGATGTAGTCTGACTCATTCAGATTTTATCATATACGGCTCTGCTCAAAAATCATCAGTGGCATTCAAGGTTTCTTCAGGAGGATATCACCCACTTTTTCAGTCTCATCTCCCAAGTACTATGTTGCTGCAAAACTGACCTACTCTGTCTTCCTGACTATACCCTAGACCTTCCTACCTCTACACCTTTGCTCATAACATTCATTGTGCCTGGACTGAACTCTCTCCTCTTCATCTATTGAATTCTTTAAAGAGCCCAGATCAAGTTTCCACTGATCTTTTCAATCAGTAACAATTTTCTTTCTCTGATCTCATGCACCATTTTGTTTCACATCTCTCTAATATATTTGTCATATGATACACTAATGTTATTGTAATTGTCTATATTTGCATCTTACCTCTCACTAGACTATAAGTTCCATAATGATAGGGATCATAACATCAAACTTTGTATCTTCCTCAATGTCTAACATAGTGTTCTACATCCAGCTGGTGCTTCATTAATGTTATTAAATTAAGGAATGGATAGATGAACAAACAGATAGATAAATTAATAAAGGAAAGAAGGAAGGAAGGAGGAAGGAAGGAAGGAAGGGAGGGAGGAAAGGAGGGAGGGAGGGAGGGAGAGAGGAAGGAAAACACAGGCATTTTAAGTATTTTAAAGCTAACCAAGTCATTCCCAGAGACTCTGGGACTAGGAATAGCTTGATGCCTTTCTTTTTCCCGAGGCCATATTATTACTCTTCTGCCTTGTTTTATTTTTTCTTGCCTCATTTTAATATGTATGGATTCAAATTTGCTTTATATTAGATTCTACTCATAGGATCTTAAGACTAGATAAAGTTAGGATTTTAGAGACCATTTGGTTCAACCTTTTCATTTAAAGAGGGGAAAATGAGTCTTTTATGAGGTTAAGTGACTTGTCTAAGGTCAGTCTGTAGAATACTTACTTGGACCCAGGACCTCTGGCTCTGAACCTGATGCATATTCCTCTACTACATTCCACTGCCTTTGACTTTATTTTGCCTGCATTCTTGAGTTGTTTTCTAAAGCCACTTTCTTTTCTACTACTAGATTCTGAGTCCCTTGGGATGTTTTGTTAGAGTTTTTTGTTTTGTTTTGAGGCTGTCTGTTGTGTTGGATTTTCTTTTTGGCTATGTCTCCACAGCATCTAATACAGTAGATGCTTTACAATAGATAAATATTATTAAATATAGTTGATTTGAGAAGGAATCTCAAATTATCATTGGATCATCCTGAATCCAAATCCATATGGTTCATTCAAAAAACACACTGGAAAGCCTATACCAAGTCAGGGATAGGGTGCATTCAACACATTCTCTTCTCAGTGATACTCTGATGAGTTCTGTTGCATCCTAAGATCTGAGGTGTGCTGGAGACAGCTTGGAGGGCTCTGGAAAGAATTGTTAAATTTTCATAGGGAACATTTACATCTTATAAATCTAAACGCTATAAATTAGGGCTTATTTTAGTGTTTTGTTGGTAGCTTAGATTTAAGAAAATGATGAAGAAAATATTGATAATGCAGATTAAATATAAAAGTGTGTCCTGAGACGTTGTTAAACATAGAACATAAACATCCCTGCCTAAGACCCTATGACAATGCTTACCTTCATACTTATTTTTTTTTGTCTTGAGATGATATTTGGAATTTCATTGGTATAAACTAAAATTCTCTATGAGAAAAGGAAGGGAGGGGGAATTTAGATTCTTGGAGAAGATTCATCCTCAGAGACACTCTGAGCTTTATCCCCTGAGTTTCTGTATTATGGAGTCCCTGTGCTGAAAGACCATGCTGTCTCTGCTAAGTCAACAGGTCAGCATGTTTGGGAGTTCATTGTACGGTATCCTATCGATTTAGATCTGCACCCACTTGACAATTTAGACTGAGAGAGTTGGGGACGTGGTTGGGTTGCCCACAATCACACAGCCATCATGTGTCAGAGACAAGTCTTAAATTCAGGTCTTCCTTTTATCCATCACCATTTTACTATTCTTTATGATAATATTAGACTATAAGTGAATAGAAGGTTAAAGAACCACAGATTTTAGCTTCTTAAAATCTGAGTTAAACAAAGGTGGAAAGGGCTCCCTTAGGAGATCGTGACTTCTCATTAGAAGTCTTCAAGCCCCTGACATTTGGCTAACACCATGCAGCCATTCTCTGGTTTGAGCCCAGTCACAAGTCTGTGAGGTAGCTACTACAGGTATTATCTTACCCCCATTATCACCCTACTTTCTCACGCTTGCAAAGCAAGCATGTTCAGAGGCTTTCCCGAATCTACAAGCAGCAATCCAGCCACTGTACTACACTACTCTGCCTCCCTCACTACTCTATATAGTAGAGGGGTCCTCATTCAGGTGGAATTTGAACTCGTTCCCCTCCAGCTCTGAGAATCCGTAATTCTGAGAGTCTATGATTATGCCACAGAGGAAGATTTGGACATCGAACTGACTGAATGGCCTAAGTATTCTCTGATGCTGCATTTGAGAGGGGATTTACAATCAGAGGCACTCTGAGCCGCAACGCCTGAGTGTGTTGTGGAATCTCTTGTGCTCCAAGATTTTGCTGTTTCTGCTAACAGGTCAACATGTTCAGGGGCTCATTGTACAGTAGCAGGAAGGAGCAACAGGAAAAGCCAGAAGGATATCGACACAAGAACATTGATTAGGTACACAGTTTTCAATATGTACCTAGTTTCTTGTTCTTCTCCACAATGTTAATTTACTGGGTTACAGCTTGGTCTATCATTGGAAGATTTGACAGTCTTGTATAAAAGCTAGGTAATTGTTCCAGTTCCCTGTGTGAATAATGTCTTACATTTACATAGTGATTGTCAACAGCCCTTGTAGGAAGAGAAGGCAGGCTTATTATCTACCTTTTTTATACAAAGATACAGGCTCAGTGAGATAGTCAGACTCAAAGCCAGGGAATGAAGAAACGGCAGAGTCTGGACATGCACCTCTATAGAATATTAGACCCTCAAGAGTAGGGATTACTATATCTATTTTCTGTCATTGCATTCCTAGTGACTAGCACAAGGTAGGTTTTTAATAAATGCTTATTGGATTGATTGAGCTTAACTCAAGTTAATTATATTTTCATTATACCACAGTTAGGTGGCTCAGCCTCCTAGAGTGCCAGCCTTGAAATCAAGAAGACCTGAGTTTAAATCTGATCTCAGAGACTAGTTTTGTGACCCTGGGCAAATCATTTAACCATGTTTACCTCAGTTTCTCTCTTGTAAAATGATCTGGGAAAGGTAATGGCAAACCATTCCAATATCTTTGCCAAGAAAACCCCAAATGCAGTCACAAAGAGTTGGACACAACTGACATGACTCAACAACAGTGTACCACTGAAGGATCATGGGATTCAGTAGAAGAAGGGTCTTGAGAGATCATCCAGTCTACCCCATCTCCTGTCATTTTACAGAGAAGAAAACCAAAGCCATGAGAAGGGAAATGACTTGCCCAAGGTAACAGCTAGTAAATCAGAGCCATGATTCATGCCTACATCTTCTAGCCCTTAAACCAGTGTTCTTTTTACCATGCCATGCTGCAACATTGTTTGTTCATCCCTAGTTTTTGAAAAGAACCAGTGACATCAAGGGGTGATGTCCTGACTTGCACATGAGTTGTATTTAAGTGAGGCAGAGGGGCACAAAGTCATGAGCTTTGCTCTCTCTTCCAGACACATGGAATTCAGTAAAATCCTGGAGCTCCGCCCTTTTTCCTGTTTGTGTTTCCCCTCATCTTTTAAACAAATAGGGCATGAAGTAGAGAAATATATCCGATGAGATTTGGGTTGAATGTCTTTCTCCATAAGGGAGTCCAAGGCAGATCCAAGATCAGTATTTGAATATGGCGTGATTCCATAGTGGGGGGGGGGGGTGGGGGGACTGAAGAAACTGCTTCGTGAAACAGCATCTCTCAGCACAAATACATGTAGGTAGAAGCTATCCTTTGGCTTGTGACAGCAGTCACTATTTGCAGAACCTGGCACTGCTTCCAACTCTGCCTCTGCTGTAAAGTTGGCCCAGCGTTTCTAATCAAAAGAAATAGCCCTTCTCTGATTACAGTTTTCAAGGTGGATCCTTCTACTGCTGTCATTTCCCAGTTGTCCTCACAGTGGGGTCTCATCATCTAAAGTTGTGGTTCAATGTGTGTGAAGAGTTTTCTCTGCTGGGTTCCACCTCAGTTACCCCACTTCAACTCAGGATATGCCACTTGCTTGAGAATCCTACTGTCAGCAGCCCAGATTTGTTGGAGCTGACAACAGGGAAATGCCTTGGGGTTCCAGAACACCGGCTCCCATTAAGAGGTAAACAAACCCAAATGTGCTTAGCTAAAGCTACATCTCCCATTCAATTAAAGTAAACTGAACTGCCTGCCACCATGGAGGGGTAAAGAGGGGTGAGGGCATGCGGTAGAGAGAGCAGCAGCCCCTACTGGAAGCAGTTAACCTAATGTCTACCAGCACCAAAAATTCCAAATGCTGGTGATCTGATGAGCAACCTGAGAATGGTTATCAAAGAATAGGAACCCCAGAAATTTCTTAGTCAGGGCACTTATATGGAATCTTATGCTTCTGGGAATTTCCTACTTACCTTGTCTGGAAATTACTCTAATGGTCTGTGGTGTGAGTTTATACTTACATACTACATGCATACATCTATATGGGTGATCCTAGTAAGGATTCCATTGATTTTGCATGCTAATATCTAATTATATAGGTTTCATAGTTATAACAAGTGACAGGTACCCCCCATATCTCCCTCTTGGTCTTCATCTTATCTAGAAGTATGACTCATTCTTCCTCTAACTCAGTTCCCGCACCCTTGCTTTATACTTTCCTCTCCTTCCTCTCATGTTCCTTCATTTAGCTACCTTCATTCAGATCATACTTTGAAGTACAGTTTAATTAGATTAGTATATACAGAAGCGTTAATTAATTACATATAACATAGATGGCACATTCCGTTTATGCTCTGGATTCAGCTTCTCCCAAGACAGTAACACCTTTTAGGCTAGAATCCCTTTTTCCTCTTCTCCTCCATTTACCAGCTACATAATGAGATCATGGAGGGGGGTGAGGGAAGAAGAGAACCCAGCAGGAGGCACTAAAAATGGGAGCTGGATACAAGGCAGAAAACTCCATTCTACCAATAGTGGAAAGGATTGTGGAAACTTCCATGGTCACTGCTATATGGGCAAATTGGATAGAGGAAAACCGGTTCTAGGGTCCCAGGGTATCTTCTCTGATGGATCTGGAGTACTTCTGTATGATCTGTCACTGAAACTCCAAGCACTGAAGTGGTGCATTACTCAAATGCCCCAAAGGTACCCCCAGGTGCCACTTGACTATGACAAATCTATCACTGACAGTGAGGTCATAGATGCCAACCACTCTTTCTCTCCCTGTTCCTGTCATTTTCCACTTTCCAATGTCCTGGCCAGTTTCGCATCTACCAATACTTCTCTCCTTTTGTCCCCATTACCAACCCTCTCCCCCTTGCTATGTATTTTTGGAGACCAAAGGATGAGACAAAGCCATATTAGGAGTTTTGGCAAGGGGCTGATGCCCTTACAATTCTATGCAAGAAAATGGTGATTCATCAGAATTGGAGTCCTCAATTCACCAGATTTTCATGTTCTGTTCCACTTTTAGGAAAAAGTAAATGCTGACAGGAAGCTTGGGGCAGGGAGAAAGAATCCAGCCTCACTGCTCTTGGGTATGGATCCAAGTGAGAGTTTCCTCCATTCATTTCCTTACTTTGGGATCAGCTGATATGGTGAGAGGAATTGCCTCAGCCTTCCTCTGAGGTATCTAGTGGTGACAGATTGTAAAAAGGGAACTGGTATAAGGACTCAGAAAATATTCATTATTGAATGGTGCAGAATGACACAGCAAACAATCCTGCAAGATTGCTAGTGGTGTTCTTTTTGGGGAGAGTAGAGGAAGTATGAGGTAATGGTGATCTCATCAGGTAAAAGTATTCCAGTGAGAGAAGGGGAAAGAAGGGTGATGCTGTTGTTCAGGCTGGTTTAATCTAAATGTGTTTTGGGGTATCCATCTGGGATTTTATCAATGTGGGGAACTCCCAATTCTTCCTACCAATGCAGATCAGCAATTTCATCTGTAATTTATAGTTGTAGAAAATAGTCTGGGGCAATTAGAGGTGAAACAGCTAACACAGGGTCACACAGCTGGTATGTATTTGGGAAAACAACTGAACTTGAACTCAGATCCTTCTGACTCCAGGTTGAGGCTTTATCCATCATGTTCACCCTGACTTTGCATCCTAATATGACTGGCCTATTAATTATGAATACAGATCTCGGGACCTTCTGCTTTAGTCTTTACATTGCTTCCATGGTACCTTGTTGTGACTTAGCAGGCACCTAATATATATGTATTGAATTGAATTCAGATCTAGAAAGCTCATCTTTTTGGAGAGGCTCAAATCCCCAAAGCCCCTCACTTTGAACCCAGACTAGCTTGCTTAGTAAATAGCGCTGTGTTCTCTCCAGCTGTCCCCCCAGGCCTGGAATGCTCTCCCCATTCATCTTCCCCTCGCAGCTCCCCTGGCTTCCTTCAGCTCTCATCCAAAATCCCACTTTCTGTAGGAAGCCTTCCCGAATCTCCCTTAATGCTAGTGCCTTCCCTCTGTGGATTAGTTCCAATTTATCCCATATGTAGCTTGTTCATACATAATTGTTTGCCTGTTATCTCCCCTATTATCCTGTGAGCTTTTTGTGAGCAGAGAATGTGTTCTACCTTTCTTTATATCCCCAGCACTTAACATAGTCAGCCCATGGTACATAGGAGGCAAATAAATGTCTGGTAACTTGACTACTTCTGCATGTGGTGTCAAATACTTCAGTTGAGTTGATGAATCTATTATCCTTCCCCCCAAAAGGGAAAAAAGTTTAAATTAGAAGAGAAAGTGCTAGATTTTCCTCCTACTTGCATACCAGCTGAAGATGTATTTTTTAAATTTCACCACCTCCTTCCTACACCCCACACCTACCCTCCTTCTAGGGCCGAGGAGAAAAAAAGCTCCCAGTCTGAGCTCTGAAATTTATCCTCAGCCCTGATGGATTTAAGGCCTTGTCACTATCTCTGAAGAATGTGCCTCTAACTGGAATTCTTGATGACTTTTATTTTCCCTTGGCACAGTCTTCTATGAGCCTGCCAGCAAAGGGTGGCAGGATTCAATAGAGAAGGAAGACCGTGGAAGGGGAGATGACTGTCTTGTTTTTCTTTCTACTCTGCTCCTGTTACTTAGACTTGGGCATCTGAGCTCTCAAGAGGAGTGGACATCGATGGGATATTCCATCTTAGCTTTTCTGGAAATTTAGTGGTTCTTGGGCAGCAGTCAGCAGCAACGACAGATAAAAAGATCCATTCCAAACTCTATTTGAGAAAACCTATGAAGAGTAGCCAGACTATGCAAAGGACGAATTAGTCGTAATCTAGATTATTTGCTAACATTCTCTCTTTTCCTAGAGACTCTATTATTTCTTCATTGTCCCCTAAAAGGAAAAGGATTTTTTGGAAGGGGAATTGTCAGGGTAATATTCTGTTTGGGTGAGTCACCTTGATGAGAGGCAGCCCAGGGAGGTGGAAGTACATTGAGTTCTACAAGCCTGTTTTCTATTCCCTGTATATGACAATTTGCTCTTATCTCCATACCTTTAAACAGGTTGTCCTCCAGGCTTGGGATGCTCTACCTTGTTACCTCACAGAACCCCTTCTGTAACTGTTCATTCATTTCTGAATCTTCATGGTCCCATTTGGGGTTTTCTTGGCAAAGATACTGCAGTGGTTTGCCATATCCATCTGTAGCGCATTTTGAAGATGAGGAAACTGAGACAAACAGAGTTAAGTGACTTGCCCAGGGTCACACATCTAGGAAGTGTCTGAGGCCAGATTGGAACTCAGGAAGATGAGTCTTCTTGACTCCAGTCCTGGCCCTCTATCCACCTCCCAAGACTCCCTAGCTTCTTCAAAGTCATAGCTTGAATAATACCTCCTACAAAAGATCTTTCCTGATTCTCTCAGCTATTTGTGCTCTCCCCTGCCCCTACGTTACTTTGTATTTATTCTGTATATTTTGTATTTCCAGAAACAGCATGGCACAGTGGATAGACTGGTCTTGTAGTTGGGTCATCTTGGGGTCAAAGCCTTCCTCTGCTATATGCTGACTGTGTGACCCTAGCCAAATCACTCACCCTTCTGCTGATGCCCATCCTTCATCCTCCAAGAAAACCAAACTTACCCTTCTCCTGCTTCAAGAAACACTCTGAGACTTTGGGTTGTGTAAGAGTTGCCTATGTGCATGGGCAGAGGAGCACTGTTCGTGGGGAGTTCCCTGGAACAGTGAACAGATTTGTACCAAAAGATTTTTACTTAATATATACTTTTCAGTAGGCATGTTGTTTTCCCTCAGAAGAACCTAAGCACCTTGAGGACCAGGATGATTGCATTTTGTCAACGCATGCCTAGTGCTTAGCGCAGTGACAGCCTAGCACACAGAATCATAGACTTAGACCTAAGACGAACCTTAGGAGTCATCAAATCCAACCTCCTCATTTTGTAGTTGAGGAAGTGGAGGCCCATCTCTGTGAACTACTTTGCCCAAAAGTGAGTGAACCCATATTCTGAGTCAAAATCCTAAACTCCTCTCACTGTACCAAGTTGCCTCCCTAGTAGTCATGCAATAAATACTTTTTTTTTGGTTGAATTGAGTTGAAGGCAGGAGAAGTGAATTTAATTCCCACCTCCAACACTTCCTATCTGCATGTAAGTCATTTGCCCTCTCTGAGCTTCAATATCCTCATCCATCAAATGGGAAGAAAAGGAGAATGCTTTGTTAACTTCAAGATGCTATTCTAAGTGTGAGATATTCTTGTAAATATTTGTGATTATAAAGGAGACTATTTGGTTGTGGGGAAGGAAAAGAAGGGGAAAAGGGGGCAGGTCTTATATTGCTATAAAAAAAGAAAACAGCACAACAAAAAACTCAAGTGGCAACCAGAGTGTTTGTTGGTAAAGGAAGCTCTGGTCTCCAAGCTGCTGGTGCCTGTATTAGAAGTTAACAGCTCTTGGTTTTTCTTAGGTAGGCTATGGGCTGTTTATTTTTAGGAGTGTTGGGTTAGGGTGGAATGAATTGTTAAAAAATGGTTCTAGGATATTTGGGAGAGTTAATAAATAAAAAATAAATATAGCGTTGAATCTTCCCTGCAGTGTTTTTTTTTCCCAAGGATTCCAGAACCTCCACATTCCATCCTGACTCTCTAAATACAGAGGAAGAGAAATGAGGAGAGAAAGAGGTGAAAAGAGAACTAGGGAGAGAGAAATCAGAGTCACCTAGAACTTGGCCAAGCCTCTTTGGATTATTTAGCCAGCAGGATTTCTCCTTGTCTCTCCCTTTGGCAGTCTGATAGTCTGATCTTGGGGTTAATGTGAAAACATGTTATTAGGAGGACTCCAATACAGCTGTAAAACACAAGGAAATGAGAAAATACTCTGCAGGTCAGGGTTTGTTTGCCTTCATAATGGTGGCTGTGTAAAATCTGGCCAAGGGGTAATGAAAGAGGGGAACTGTAATGGGTTAACAAAGCTGAAGTGAGCTTTTTGGCTTAAGTGATAGGATGTGATGATAATAGAAATGGAGCTGTATATGAATATCTGGGGAGAGAGGGAGGGAAGGGAAGTTGCTAGGCAACTACCCTGGGGCAGAGAAGAAAAATCTAGTGGGAGGAGGCTGTTTTCAAAGCTGATATTTCTTTTTTTCTTTTTTTGCTGTGGGAGACCATCATTCCCCCCAAACTCCCCTAAACCAGAATAAACAGAGCTCAAGGGTCTGGTCATACTTATCTGCAGCTGATCTTGCACCTTAAGATGCTTTTGCTGTGATTAACTCTGTAGGACAAGTCAAGAGCTCATGACTTCAGTAGGGATCTGGCAAGTCTGATCAAAAATGACAAGGGGTACTCTCTCCCGTAATGCAGATAGCAACCCATCCATGCTCATCTGTCCTAGGTGACTTTTGTCCATGCTCTCCTATTGGCTGCCCAACGTGCTGGAGTCTTCCCTAGTTTTCTCAGTATCTCAAAGATTCCAAAGGAAAACATGAGCTGTTGACCCTCACCCTTTTTAAGTAACTGGCCCAGCTTTGCCTGGCCATAAGTTTGGTGGCTACTTAGTTGTTTGAGTCTGTATCTATCCTTTAATCTGGATGGGGAACTCCTGGCCTCCAATCTCTCTACCTAAAGCAGATTCTCAGCTCATTCCATATCTGAGAGAAGAGTGTTGCCTGGGATGCTTAGAAGATAAAAAACTCGAGCTCTGCCATTGCTAATAAAATTACCTGATTTACCATTCTTCCTATAGGTTACCTATTGCATCAACTTCTCATCAAAATACAGAACCAAAATGAAAATCTTAAAATGATTGAAGAACAAGGGAAAAAAGGAAGGAAGGAAAGAAGGAAAAGGAAGAATTTAACCCTAGGTCTTCCTAACTCCAAGGTCAGCTTCCTTCCCTTAGGCCAAGTTGCTTTTGCTAAGCATATTTAAAAAACAAACAAACCAGAATTAACAGATTTCATTGGATTTCATTTACCAGTGCACATTAAGACTGCTTTGAAACTTTTATGAGTCTTAGAAAGTGAGGGGCAGCTAGGTGGTACAGTAGCAAGAGCATCAGTCCTGGAGTCAGGAGGACCCAAGTTCAAATCTAGCCTCAGACACCAACTAGCTGTGTGATCTTGGATAAGTCACTTAGCCCCAATTTCAGAGAGAGAGAGAGAGAGAGAGAGGGAAAGAGTTAGTTGCTTGGGAGCACTGCAAAATTAAGTGACTTACTTACTTACCATGTGCTGGAGTCACACAGCCTCCAGGTCAGAGATTTCCTAATTCCAAGACAGACTATTTCCCACTCCATTCTGCCTTTGCCTGTATATGTGATCTCATTAATTGAACCACCCCATTTTCACTCATAAACCTATACATAAGCAAGCTAGAGCAGGTCTGAGATGACCAAAACTTCTCAAATTTTCATTGGTTATCCCCACAATGCTGTAAGCAGTCTTATGTCATTGTCCACAATGGAAGCAATGTCTTTCAGACTGAAGTCTCCAATAAGAGACATTGGAGCCAGTCAAAACAGGCTGACTTTATCAGTATTTCCTCAGCCTCTCCTTTCCTGTCATCCAAAATGAAGATAAACAGAAGCCTATCATCATGTATTTCTTTTGTGATCATTTTTTGGCTCTTCTCTAGTTCACCAATCCACACCTGGCCCACTTGCTATGTTTTCCCTCTTACCTCCAACTGATCGGTATAAAATATGTGTCTGTCTTTCTAGGGAAGATTCACCTGATTAGTGTAAATGGTATTGGTCTATGTGTTTGCTAACGAGCCATCAGAAACCTCATGTTTGGTGTTTCAGATCTTTCTGGATGAAGGAGGCTGGTTCAGTTTAGGGAATGGATTATTTTTAGATCAAGAGCCAGGCACATGATGTTGTTCATAGTACCAGGCCTGGCCCCATTGCAAGGGTGTGTGTAAGTCTCATCCCGGATGGATTCGGGGCCAGATACTATCTGTGGACAGAGATGGCTACAGGATGTCAGCTGCAAAATGAAGGCAAGTATTTATGGCACCAATGCTGGCCGCAGAGAAAAATGAATTCTATAAAAGAGCTAGAGAAAGAGGCCTGAGGAAGGGAGTAAAGGATTCCATCCAAGGCATAGGATGTTATCCCCACCATGAGTGCCACCCACACAGTCATCAGGGGCTAGGCTCTCAAAAGTCCAAATTCCCTAGGGCTGCACAAACTCTAAACACTCATTTAAACCTGCAAGATTTGACAATAAAAATTCACCCAGATAAAGAAGGATCCAAAGGAACCTTTGTGGATTTCTCTGAATTTAGACTCTTGTTGATTGTATTCCAGACCTGAGAGAATCAGAACAAAGATGTAGAATCACTGAATTCTAGAAATCACAGCTGGAAGATACCTTATCGGTGACCTAGTCCAACCTTCTAGTTTTACATATAAGGAAGCCAAGGCCTTAGAAATCAAATGACTGGCCCTCCTGAAACCTCTCCTCTCCTTAGACACCATCTGTTCCAAGCCACACGTTTTATAAATGTGGGAACTGAACCCTGAGAAAGAAGTTACGTTAAGCTTTCATCGGTAGTAAGTAGCAGAACCAAGGTTTCTGGGTCCATGGACTCTGAATCTGGTATTCTTTCCACTACACTACACTTTTTTAATGTTTATGTGTATATGTGTATATATTATGCGTATGACTATTTATATGTACACATATATTCACACACATATACTTAGGGAAGCATGGTAGAGTAAGAGATAGAGTCAGAAAGACCTAGGTTTAGAGGCATCTAGGTGGTATAGTGAATAATAGAAAACCAGCCCTGGAGCCAGCAGGACCTGAGTTCAAATCTGAACTCAGACACTTGTGTGACCTTTGTCCCTTAACTCCAATTTCCTTGCCTTTTCCCCTCGAAAAACAAACAAAAAAAAAGCAAGAAAGGAAAGGGAAAGGAAGAAAAAGACCTAGGTTTAATGCCATCTCTTGCACTTACTATCTGTGTGACTCGAGACCAATTAATCAATGTCTCAATGCCTCAGGAAATACTCTGGAATTTGTATCTATTAAAGTCATACACAGATTTTTATCTGTATTGGTTGAGGGAGATCCCAAACCAGAGGATTTCTCACATTTGAGGAAATCACAGATCCTGAGTATAAGCTGTCCATTTTTGTAAGTATTTGTATTTAAAAAATAAAAAACTCAAAGAACTTAAGTTCTTAAAACTTAAGTACTTACTTTAAGTACTTAAAACTTTAGTTTTCCAAATAAATGAGGCAGTGAAAACTATTGCCATCCTTCTTTTCTTATGGCCTTACTTAGTTTCTACACATAAACTTTTGGCTGTCTTTACTTTTTGCCATCTGTTAAACTGACTGGAGGCCCAACCGCAAGTTGGTTTGACTTTTGCCCGCAGGCACACATCCAAGGCAACCATAGCCTGAGATGGACATTCTGAATCACACTGGAGATGCCATCTGTCCTACAGGAAGACCATCTTCTGTGTCAGTCTAAAAACATTGGCTCCCTACTTGAATCACAGCTGGTGACAGATATTTGCCAAAAAAAGAGATAGATACCTGAGCAGCAAGGGAAAAAGAGGACACAAAATTTGCTAACATCTCTCTATGACTGTAAGAAAGAAAGCCCACATTGTTTCAGGGAGTAATTTCCTACAGATGATCTCAGAACATGCTAAGGATATAAGTGAAACTATCGCCACCCCAAAATAAAATTAAAATTCAAGAATCATCTACAGATTTATACATAGTTATAGCCACAAGGGACTCTCTCCATAAAGTAAAGGAGTTTGAACATCTGCTCTCTAAGATTTCTTCCAATTCAACATAGAGTTTGGTATAGAGTAGGTATTTAATACATGCTGACTGATGGATTGATTCATCATGTTCTATGATCCTAGGACCTTAGAATAGCTTCTTAGAGGTCATCTCTTCCAATCCATTCTTCTTAGACATGAGTACAATAGAATGGTCAGGAGTCCTCAAAAGTATGGAAAAGTCCAAAATTTCCAAGTTTCTAAGACCTGGAAAATAAACTTATAGTTTATTTGGTTCTGTCCAGAAGACTAAATCAGTAGTAACGGGATGGAAACTAGAGAGAAGAAAATAGAGGCTTAATATGAAGGAAAACATCCTAATGATTAGAGCAGCCCCAAGTGAAATGGGTTTGAGAGGGTAGGACTGGACAGTCAACCTCTGAGTTTCCTTCTAACTCTAAATCCAAGATCTTGTGCCTGAGAAGGGAGTGGACAGCCCCTCATTGGAGCTCTCCAAGCAAAGGCTACATAACCATTTGTCAGATATAGGGCAATGAGGATCCTTTTCCAGGTATGAGGTCTGCTTAGGCCCCTTCCTGGTCTCAAATTCTTTGAATAGGGTCAAAATTCACAGAGGTTGTTGTTCTTGAAGTCATCTCGGTCCATCATTTGAATTTTTATCTCCTAAAGCACTTCTCACTGATTTCTCTTCTACCTGTGAGTTATCAAGGTTTCCTTCAGACTGGAGTTGGAGCTCCGTCCCTAAGATCCCCCTAAGATCCTGGACTCTTGATGGGTGAACTTTCACCTAATCCTGCCTGGAGCTATGCTATCCCCCAATACCCTGCACTCTGGTCATCATCCCCCTCCCAACAGAACTTGGAGTCTGTCCCTGGGGCTGTGGGCTCTGATGATTAAGCTTTTGCCTTATCTTGCATGGAAACAGGCTACTGCATCACTTCCCAGCCATTTCCAGATAATGCCACAATGTACATATCCACCCTCTAAACTCCCTCAGGTGCCTATCCATGCTTCTTTCTATCAATAGATTATAAACTCTTTGAGGGAAAATTTCATCTTGCTTATTTGTATTTCTAACCCTAGTGCTTAGTATAGCATCCAGGCATAGTGAGTCCTTAATAAATTCTGTTGTTCCACCCATTAACCCCCCCAGCCAATAATCTCTGGGTGTGAAGAATGATAAAATGACTTATCAAATGAGAAGACACAATTTCAGGGTTCACTTTCAATAGGTGATTACACAGCTTGCTGAGGATAGTGGTCACTGAAGGGAGATCAATTTTTCAGGCAATTTTGATATCCCTCTCTCACGAAACAAGATGTTGTTTGCCTTTCGTTTTCAAAGAGGACAGTGACATCATGGGTGATGTCTTAATTAGTAAGTGAATTGGACTTAAGCGAGGCAGAATTGCACCAAGTTGTCAGCCTCACTCTCTCAAAATTATGGAAGTCCAGTGATAGCACAAAAGTCAAGAGGACTGCTGATGGGCTAGGTGGCCATCAAATGAACCACTGAACCCTGGTTTAATCCTACAAGATCCTCTGGGAGCACAGATGCTAATTACTTCCCAGTATTCCCCTAAATACCAAGAGAATCCCTTCCCCAAAATAATGAGTTTCCTTTTCCTAAAGATCTGTTGGGGTGGAGGGGTGGCAATTAGCAAAAGGGCTGTTCCAAGGAAGGTTCTAGAGACTCCAATTTAAATTTATGTCGTCTTCTAAAAAGAAATGAGCCAATGAAAGTAACCAAATTGAAAATGATGAAACTAGGCCTCAGGATTCTCTGGAAGCACTTTAAGGGGAAGTGTGGGAAGGGAATCATTCTGTGTTTGAGCTGGGTGTGGGGGCAACGGGCCAGGGAATAAAACTCACATTTGCTCCAATCAATCAATGAGCATTGTTAAACACCTACTTTATGTCTGGCATTGTAGTTGTTCATGAACTTTGACAGAAGAAGCCCAAGGAGACCAAGGGATGTGTTTTGCTGTTAAACGTCCCTGTTGACCTGGTTTGACATTGTCTCACCATAGGTATGGGTTGGAAAGAACTACAGCTACTGTTAGAATTTTTTTAAAAGTCTCAAGTGGGACCTTTATTGAGCCTGGTGACTTGAACTGTCTTTTACTAGCATTCTGAAAAGCCCTTTTTATGAGAAGAAAATGCTAAATCCTTTAAAAATTGTTCTGCACATTCAAGCCTGAGAGAAATGAATTCTGACTGGAGGGATTGTGTTCAGCCCAGCCTTAGTCCTTGTAGGATGAGCAGGAGTTACTCTGCCTTTCTGCATACCCTATAGACCAAACAGAGGTATTTTTCTGATCAGCCTGGAAATCAATCACGGAAAGAGGATTTTGCTGCAGCAACTCAGTCTGGCATTTAAAGCTCTCCACCTTACATTTAAATCCTATCTACCTTTCCAAATGGACTTTGCATCACTCCTTTCTATGCACTGAAGGGTGTGCTGATAAATGTTTAACAATCAGCTCCCTGGGTGGGTGGGGAAGGAACATGTACCTACTAACAGACTTTAAAACTTAATCTGTATTATCAAATTTTTTCTATCCCTTTCTTAAGTTTAGAGACCAGAGATGTCAAAGCTATAGCTGCAACTCAACAAAACTCCAGAAGCTCAAACCTCATTAAAATGTCATTTGGAAATGTTTGACATAATTTTTAAAATACAATACAACATAGATGATGTTAATCTGTGACTTTCTAAGTCTAATCTGTGACATCTAAGTCAATATGCAACCTGTAGGGATCAGTTTCTATTTGAGGTTGACTACACTGGTAAACAATCAATTGGACAAAATTGATAAATCACTCTGATTTGTAATGCTTCTCTATTTCTGAGATGCTTACAGGGAGAATTTAACAATTGACTCTCATGAGGCAGTTCAAGTGAGACCCGGCACCTTCCTGCATGTACTCTATGTTCAGCCTCAGTTTCCTCATCTGCAAAGTAGAAATCATAATGGCACCTACCTCTTGGGGTTGTTATGAAGTTAAAATGAGATAATATTTGTAAAACTTGAAGTGGGATATAAATGCCATCATCATATTGGCCTATTGTCTATATTCCAGGAACGTGGCACACTACTACCCATACCTGTGCCTGGGAGGCACTCCCTCTTCATCTCTAGTTCTCCTTTCTCCCTTGCCCTCCACAATAGAGTTCTAATTTTTGACTACCACCTCCTTCAATCTTCCCTCCCTTTTTTCAGTCCTCCTCCCTTTTACTCCCCTTTCCCTTATTACTCCTTCTCTCCCTGTTAGTCTCTCCTTCTTTTTCTTTCCCCTTTCCCCATAGAGCTAGTTACATTTCTACACTTAACTTCTTGAACCAAATCAGAAGAGAATAAATCTCAAACAATGCTTATTTCCCTTCCCTCTTTCCCTCTACTGCAATATATTTGTGTGCCTCTTCCTGTGATGTAATTCACCATTTTCTGCCTCCTCTTCCCATCTCCAGTTACAATTCCTTCACACCCTTATATCACATTTTTATGATCACATCATTTGATTTAAACCCACTCCCTCTAGCTATG
>CM053772.1:156598576-156616518 GCA_028658325.1 Potorous gilbertii
GTATATGTCGAACCTATACAAAATTGTATGCTGTCATGGGGAGGGAGGGGGTAGGGGGGGTAGGTGTGGGGGTATAAAATCTTAATTTCAAGGAAAAAAAAAATAAAAAAAATAAAAAAATAAAAAAAAAAAAAGATAGGGTACTCATTACCTAAGTCATAACCAGGATTCCAGGCCTTAATATTGCCTCATGGCTCAGAGTTAGTTGTTCAATGTCTACCAAATCCCAATACGCAGGTAACAACTGCTTTTCAAAAAGGGTATGTTGAACTCCAGATGAAGAAAATTTTCCCAGACCAAAATCCTAAGAGTACATTTTGACTTTGTTTTCTTTGCCATAAACTCCAGTTTGGATATTCATTCTGTACAGTCACTTGCAATTCTATTAGGCCATAGGTCATAAATCTAGGGCCATATATATAGCAGCCTTTGCTCAAGTCCCCAATAAAATTCATATTTTTTTCCTAGTAATTTTATATAAGGGTTTCTAAATTTGTCCTAGATAAGGCATGTGAGGTTACCAATATCCAAATAATCCTATAAACTTTTGGGCCTCTTTCTTATTGATGGGGATAGGAAAATCCTGAATCTTCTGTCAGGCTTGTGGGAGAATCTCTTGTACTCTTTGTTCCATTGTATACCCCAAAATTTTATGGTTTGAGCTGGCCCTTGAATCTTTTCAGGGTTAACTTCCCACTCTTTGCTTTTCATATGCTCAGTTAAAAGGATTAAACTTTTTCCACTTCTTTTACATTTTTTTCCTGTATCACAATATCATCTATGTAGTGGGTAAGCTGTACATCACGTAGCTCTAATTCATCTAAATGTTCTGTGACAATTCTATGACAAATAATGGGGCTATGAAGATATCCTTGTGGCAAGTGTGTAAAAGTATATTGTTGGCCCTGCCAAATGAAAGCAAATTGCTCCCATTGTTTAGAATCTATTGGGATAGTAAAGAAAGCATTGGCTAAACCAATAACTGTGTTCCAAGTTCCATCATTTTTCTGCATCCTTTCTATTAAGGTAATGGTATCTGGAAGAGCAGCATACAAGAGAGGAGTCACCTTACTCAATTGTTTATAATCCACTGTCATCTTCCACGTCCCATTTGATTTTCATACTGACCAGACAAGATTATTCCACTGAATGGTTGTAGGGACTAACATTCCTGCCACAATATATTCCTTTATAGTATTGGTAATTTTATCTTGTCCACCTGGCACATGATACTGTTTTAAAGTAGTTACTTTAGAAGTTTCAGGCAAAGGGATTGGGTCCATTTTTATTTTACCCCCTAAAACTGTATTAATTCCTATCTTCCTTACTGCAAATTGGCATTTCCCCTCAGGTAAATTTAGAGTCATATCTCTCAATATATCCATTTTGATGATATATTCAGGAGTGGGTATAATTACCATGGTATATTTGCTCTTAGTTAATTGTCCAATTTTCATTGTTAGTTTGACTTGCTGGCTGATATTTCATCCCCTCCCAGTCCTGTGCTGGTGATAGGAATTACATGTTTAAACTTATCAGGGTTTCTATATATAAGGGAGGCCTCTGCCCCAGTATCTATTAAGGCCCTAGTTATAGTATTTGATCCATTTTTCCAATATATGGTCGAAGTGATATGGAGTCTGTAATCCCATCTGTGTGTTTCTTTAATCTGAGCTGGAGCTCAGTCAATTGTCTATTGTCTCTGAAGGTGTGATGAACTTGGATACAATGTTTCAGGAGGATCTGTAGGGGCAGTTCTTACTTCTCTATTCCATCTAATATCAAGCCCCTTTTCTCAGTACATTCTGTGTAGTTCATTAGTTGGAATATCTTCTATGCTTCTGAAATCTACCCCTGCTATCAACAGAGCAATAAACCATTCTTTCCTTGTCAATCTATTCTGACTTTGGACAGAAGAGGGGCAGCTAGGTGGTGCAGTGGATAGAGCACCAGAGCAGGAGTCAGGAGGACCTGAGTTCAAATCTCCCCTCAGACACTTGACACTCACTAGCTGTGTGACCTTGGGCAAGTCACTTAACCCCAATTGCCTCATTCTGGGTCATGTCTAGTTATCCTTATGAATATCTGGTCACTGGATTCAGATGGCTCTGGAGGAGAAGTGAGACTGGTGACCTGCACAGCCCTCCCTCACTCCAAACAAAGTCAAGTGCAAGTCATGTCATTATTTCTCTGATGACATGGTCTTCTTCAGCAACAAAGGATGAACGCACATATTCTGATTTTGAATCTACTGGCTATTTACTCTTCTCTCTAGAAGAAATTTATCTCTTCCCTAGTCCCCTAAGTCATTTAACTGTGAAATCTTGTCCAAAACCTCCAAAAGAGGTTTCCCCAATTTATTTCCCCAATTATTAGAGTCAAAAACTAGGTACTTGTAAGCAGGGGAAGCCATCTTCACTATTATATTCCTATGCAAAACTGCTAAGGGGTATCATAATATGCATCTGCATTTCAGATCACTATGGCAGGCTTCATTACCTCCTCCTTTAACTCTTATATGGTTGCTAAATGAATACCATGGTCTATCCCAATAGGCAACATAGAATCAGTAGGATACTTCTTACTGCATCCTTCTATAGCCAAAGCTAACAGATTAGTTGTATAGTTACCTTCTTGCATACTGTAATCTCTAAAGGCTTGCTGTACAAAAAGATTCTGATTGATACCTAGGAATTTCAAGCAATCCACACAATCTGTAGATACTCCTCCTGCCCTTTCATCACTGATTCTCACCATCCAAGATATTAATGATTCTCCTATCCTTTGGGTGAACCAACTCAAAATTACCCTGCTGAGTAAAATCCTCAATTATCTCCCTAAACACTGTGTTGCCCCTTTAGTGTTCCTATTTTTACCTTAGAATTGAATGTGCTTCTGCCTGAGAAGCTTCTCCCTCTACCACTGTTTCACTTTCTAACTCTGAGCTTGTTACATTTTCCTCCCATGCACTCTCCAGGCAGTCATCACCATGAGGACTAGGTTGAGTCTTGACAAGGATTGTATGCACACTCCTTTTGCCAACCTTCTGCTTCTCTTCCGAGCCTACTGAACAGCTTTTTCTTTCAATTGGGACTGCCCCAGCTTGCTCTTTTAAAGGACAGCCTGAATACTGAAAATTTCCAGGTAAACTATCTCTTTTCCATAAGAATTTTTTCCTTCAGCAGCTTGTCTTTGCTTTTACACATAATACAATAACCCGTTAATAAAATCCAGCCTCTCCTACACACCCCTGCTAATTCTTTCCCTGGTTTTATTGGTATTCCTTGAAAACACCTTTCTAAATCTCTAGGTTCTCCCTCCTGTAACCTCAGTTCTCAGTTATCACAGGGTCCAGTACTTTTAACCCATTCCCTTGCTAGGGAGGAATTTCTCCCATCCTGGGATATCTATTTCTTCCTCTAAAGCCTTTTTGCCTCCAAATAGAGATTTTATACCCTGAGATCCTGTTCATGACGCCAAATGTATCACCCAGGCAATATTCACAGTGCTGATGGTAACTATGGATATGCCACAGTAGTTCTGAATCACAAAGTATAATAGAAGGCAGAAGAAAAACATTTATTCAGACACCAGAAAGTCAAATCCCAACCCCAGAAAGCCAAATCCATCATAGTAACCAAGAAGGTGATACACATTAGCACTGCAGGGGACAACACCATTCCCAAGCCTTCTCCCACCCTTGCCAGAGCCTTCTCACAAGCAAACACTCCAAGATAAGCTGTGACTGCTTGTGCCCTCTCTTTTCTGCCCTAACTTCTCTCACCAACTTCCTCTCAGCTCTGCTCTACCCTTCCTGTTCCACCCATTCAGCAGCTCCTCCTACCACATGTGACTTATGCTTCCATGTGATTTAAGCAGGTCACATGGGCCTATTAATGAATGGGAAAAATCTTTCCATTTAAATTACCATTACAGCTCTGGAGATACAAAGATGCAAATGAAACAGTCACTGCCTTCAATGAGCCAACATTCAGCCCCCTGTTGGCTCTCATTCCCTGGGACACAACCTTCTGTCTCCTTCTTTTCCTCTTTCACATGGTCATTCCTATGCCCCAAATGCCATCCCTCCTCCTCTCCATCTCTTGGAATCTGAAGCTTTCTTCAAGGTCTAGTTCAAGTTTTACATCTTTCCTTATTATCTCTAGTACCCCTTCCCCCACTACATTGTCTTTACTTTGTATGTTATGCGTTAACATACTCTCCCATAAAATATATACTGGTTGAAGGCAGAGATGTTATTTTTGTCTTTGTACCCTCAATGCCTAGCATGGTGTCTGGTCCAGAGCAACCCCTTAATAACTGTGTTTGTTTGCTTGACTGATTAGAGATTCTATAAATGAGAAGAGAGAATATCAAAAAACTTTCAGGCTTTGGGTAAAACCTGGGTATAGCTCTATGACCTAAAGTTTAACAGTTTCACAATATTTTCAAAATAACAGGGAGAGATTAATTCATTCAACAAATATTTATTGACATTTTACTATTCATAAAGCATGAGCTAGACCCTAGGGGGGATACAAGGATGAATAACACTCTCATAGAGTTTACAGGAGAGATTGCATGCATCCACAAATAAGCCTAATACAAGGCAGAGGATTCTAAATGTGTAGTCACACTGAACAGTGAGGGGCTATCGTTAAACCATGAGGTCCAGTACTGCTAGGATAGAAATTAAACATAATGCAGAATAATTGAAGGAACTGGAGTTGTTTAGCTTACAGAAGACAGTTGTCATGCTGTCTCACGTCTTTTGTTCAAATACTGGCATAGCTCACCTGATATCATTAATAGCCACTGCCAAAACAAAATGTTAGGTGTAATCATATTCTGCAGGCAGTTAATTCCAGAGGAATAAAGTGATATGTTATAAGTAAATGTCTGGGAAAACAACTTACACAAGGATTTCAAAACTCTATAGTAGGGTTTGGTTACAATATATTAACAATGTCATTGAAAAATGACCTTACATGGTGTATATATGACCAGTGGTGTGTTGAAACTGACTTGTGCTGGCTCACTTTACCTCTCAGAAATTAGCAAATGCTACAAATCAGGCTTGATGTATTGTTCAGCTGATTATCAACTTAATAAATTGGTGCAGAAAATATTAATGATACAGATCAAAGAAATGTACTATGGGTAGTTTTTTTTTCAGAGAGGCAATTGTTAAACATTTACCAGCATATCTCTGGGTATGTCTATATTTGTAAGACTGATGTGGAAGAGGCCACTACTAAGAAGAGAAGTCAGAGACATGCTGTTTGTTTTGACTTGATATAGGAAAGACTTGTTAACAATCATAGTTATGCAAAAATTGAATTATTTCCCCCATGATATAGTGAGTTACCTGTCACTGATGATGCTCCAACATGCTGAATAGCCATTGACCAGGGATACTGTATATTTGTCTGATGCAGGTTGCAAACAAATATATATAAAGTAAACTACATACAGGATAAATAAGAAGTAATAGAGGAGAGATCATTGGAATTAATAAGAGTTGGGGAAAGCTTTCCGTAGAAGATTAAATTTTTAGTTGGGACTTGAAGGAAGCCAAGGAGGTTAGTAGAACAAAAGAGGGGCAGCATTTCAGACATGGGAGACACCCAGAGAAAGTGTCTGAAGCCAAGAGATAGAGATAGAGAATCTTGTTGGTAGAAGAGTGAGCAGGCCAGTATCACTGGACTGAAGAGAACATGCTGAGGTATAATGGGTAAGAAGTTATAAGGGACTTTGAATGCAAAGTAGAATATTTTTTTATTACTAAAGGCAATAGGGAGCAAAAAGCAAACAAGTTCTATTTTGGGTATATTTAGTTGAAGATGTCTACTGAATATCCAGTTTGAGATATCTGAAAGGCAATTGGAGATAGGAGATTAGAAGTCAGCAGAAATATTGGGATAGGAAAAAGTAGAGTTGAGAAACATCCAAATAGAGATGATGATTAAATCCATGGGAGCTGATGAGATCCCCAAGTGAAATGGTATTGAGAAGAGAAAGAGAAAGAGGAAGAGGAAGGGAAAGGGAAAGAGAAGAGATGGGATGGGATGGGATGGGATGGGATGGGATGGGATGAGATGAGATGAGATGAGATGAGATGAGATGAGATGAGAGAAGAGAGATGAGAAGACAGAACCCTGAGGAATATCTGTGGTTAAAGGATTGATCTGGAGGAAGGAAAGGAAGAAAAGGAGACAAAAATTGTATTGGTCTGATAGGAGAATAACTAGGAGAGGGTTCCTGTTTCATTCTGCATTACTTCATACAAATCTTCCCATATTTCTCTTAATTCATATTTCTTTTTGTTGTTGTTCAATTGTTTCAATTGTGCCTGACTCTTGGTGACCCCATTTGGGATTTTCTTGGCAAAGATACTGGAGTGATTTGCCATTTCCTTCTCCAGCTCATTTCATAGAAGAGAAAACCAAAGCAAATAGGGTTAAATGACTTGCCCAGGGTCACACAACTAATAAATGTCTGAGGTCATATTATTTGAACTCAGGTCTTCCAACTCCAAGTTTGGCACTTAATCCCCTGTGCCACCTTACTAATTTATGGGCATGCATTTTGTTTTCAGTGCTTTGCTACCACAAAGAGCACTGCTATTTATTTTAACCTTGTTTCTGTCTTTGACCTCCTTGGAATATATCTCCAGTAGCGGACTTGCTTGGTCAAAAAGAATGATAATTTAGTCACTTTTCTCACATAATTCTGATTTGATATTCAGAACAATTGGACCAGTTTATATCTCCACAAATACTGTATTACTGTGCCTGTCTTCCCACATAACCACCAATGTCTACTTTTCCTGTGTTCTGTTATCTTTGCAAATTTGTAGGGTGTGTATAAAATCTGAAGGTGGTTTTAATTTGTGTTTTTCTTATTATTAATTATTTGGAGTATTTTTTCAAATTGTTGTTTTTGGCTTGCAGTGCTTCATTTAAAAGTTCATGTAATTAGACCACCTCACTACTGGGGAATGGATCTTGGGGATTGGGGATCTTAGTGTTATATATTTATGTTAATGCTTTATATAACTTAGAGATCAGACTTACATCTGTGATTTTTAAAGCAGTTATTTTTCCCATTTGAATTTCTTTGCCATTTTCATTGATTTCATTTGTGCAAGATCTTTCAAGCATTTTTTGAATAATTGGAGTTGTCTATTTTGTCTTTTATGAAATCTTCTATAATTTTTTAGGGTAATAATTCTTCCCTTTGACATAGTTATAAATGGCACCTCCCCCCATTTTCCCCTAATGTTTTTATGATGTGAGCTTTTATATTCTGATTGTTTTTCCATTGGGAGCTTATTGTGGTAATGCATGTGTTCCTAGGTTTTGTTGGTTCTTTGTACAGATGCTGATGATTTTTGTGAATTTATTTTCTATCTTTTCAACTTTGTTGAAGCTGCTAATTATCACAATTAATTCCTTGACTTATTCTTTAGAGTTTTTCAAGTATACCAACATATAATATGCAAATGGGAAAAAAGTTATCTTCTGTCTATATTTATGATTTTAGTTCTATATTCTTATTGCTATAGCATTTCTAAAACAATGTCAAATAATAGTTGGGTATGGGAGCATTCTTACTTTACCCATTTGTTCCAGGAAAGGGCAGTTAAATGAAACAGTGGATAGAGTACAGAGCTTGGAGTCAGGAAGACTCGTTTTCCTGAGTTCAAATCTGACTTCAGACACTTACTAGCTATGGGACCCTGGTTAAGTCATTTAACCCTGTTTGCTTCAGTTTTCTCACCTATAAAATGAGCTGGAGAAGAAAATGACAAACCATTCCATTATCTTTGCCAAGAAAACCCCAAATGGGGTCACAGAGAGTCATACACAACTGAAAAACAACTGAACAACTATACCAGGAATACTAATGTTTTTCCATTGCAAATAATACTAGCTCTTAATTTTAGATTTATTAGGTTTTTTTATCATATTAAAGAAGCTACCAAGGTTGATGCATTTTAAGTTTTTAAACATAAATGAGGCATATTTTGTCAAAGGTTTTTCTGCATATATCAAAATAATCATTTAGCTTTGTTTACATGATGATGTATATGACTTGTTTTCCTAATGTTCAACCATCCTTGCATCCACAGTAACAGCTAATGTATCTATATTACCATAATATCCCTGCAAAGATTTTATTTCAAATTTTTGCATCAGTATTCATTACTGAAATTGGTCTATAGTTCTCTTTGTGTGCTTAGTCTCTCCCTTGTTTGAGTACAAAATCCATATTTGGCTCATAAAAGGAATTTGGAAAAGTGCTTTCTATTTCCATTTTTGAGTATAATTTTTGTAGGATAGATATTAGTAACTCTCTGAATGTTTTATAGAATTCATTTTTAAAATCCACCTGGCCCAATTATTGGGATTTTTTTCAACAGTTCATTTATTACTTTCTTGGTTCCCTTGTCCCCCAGGGACTGAGTTATTTAAGACTTCCATTTCTGGTCTTGTTAACATGGGCATTTTATATTTTTGTAGACACTAATTTCCTTTGAATCTTCAGGTTTTCTGACCTGATCATCCATAGTAGTTTCTAATAATTCTCTTTATTTCCTCTCCACTTTTCATGAATTCACATTATTCATTAGGGAGGTGGTTTTATTTTTCTCTCTCTTTTTCTTTATCAGGCTAATAGATGATCGATTTTGTCAGTCTTTTTAATAAACCAAGCTCTTGGTTTTCTTGATCAAGTTAAGTCTTTTTTATTTTCAAGTTTCTTTATTTCCCCTCTAATTTTCAAGATTTCTTCTTTTGTACTTCCAACTACAAAAGAAGTACTTGTTTATTTATTTTTCTAGTCTTTTTAATTTCATGCTCAGTTTACCAATACTCTCTTTCTCAATTTTGTTAAGATAAGTTTTCAGAGATAGAAGTTTTCCTCTGAGGAATGCTTTGGCTCTGCCCCAGAAGTTTGGATATGTACCTCACCGTTATCGTTAGCTTTAACATAATTACTTATTGTTTCTATTATAGGTTCTCGGATCCTCTCGTTATTCATTGCAATGTTACTCAAACTCTATATACTCAAAATAGAAGTCATTGCCTTTCTAAATCCATGTCCCTTCTGAACTATATATATATAGATAGATAGATAGATATAGATATAGATATACACATGTTTATACACACACACACACACACACACATATATATATTTTCCATAGCACCACTATCATCCCAGTCATCCAGGTTCAAAATCTCGATATCCTCACTCTCACCTTGCATATCCAGCAGTCAATTATTAAATCTTGTCGTTTCCACCTGCACAACATTTCTCTCATCTGCCTCTTTTCTCCCCTTCACTCAGCCACCACTCTGTTTCAGGTCTTCGTCACTTCTCATCCACACACTTAGGGTAGCCCCCTGCCCCAAGTCTTTCCCCTCTCCAATCCATCCTCCACACAGCTGCCAGAGTGTGATTTCCCTAAAGTGCGGGTTTGACCATGTCATTCCCTGCTAAACAAATGCCAGCGGCTGCCTGTTACTTTTAGGATTAATACCAGCTCCTCTGTTGATCAACTTACCTCTCCAGCCTTGTTCCATGCTCCACTCCTCATGTTCTACAATCCAGCCAAACTGATAGTTTCAGTTATTCCTCACACCTGACACTTCACCCTAAAACCCACTTCTATGCCTTCCCACTGGTTTCCCTCCAACTTCTGATCCTTCTCTTCTATTTCTCCCTCCTTTCCTTCCTTCCCCTCCCTCCCTCCCTTCCTCATTCCTTCCTTCTTTCCTTCCTTCCTTCCTTCCTTCTTCACTCTCTTGCTCTCCCTGTCTCTCTCTACCTGTGTGTGCGTGTGTATATGTTGTCTGTCTGTCTGTCTCCTCCCAACCTTGGCTCTTTAGAAGTGCCCTTCAAGAATTAACTCAAGCATCACTTTCTACATGAAACCTTTCCTGCTCCCTCCAGACACATATGTCTTCTACCAAAAAGACTGCCTTTATATTATATGTATTCTGCATCTACTTCTACGTGAATATGTCCTTTCTAAAGGATAGAACATAAATTCCATGAGGACAGGTGTAACACCAGTGCTTAACGCAATGGCTGGCACAAACTTTTCAGTCATTTTTTGTTCATGTTCAACTCTTTGTGACTTCATTTGGTGTTCTCTTGTCCAAGATACTGAAGTGTTTCACCATTTCCTTCTCCAGCTCATTTTACAGATGAGGAAACTGAAGCAAACAGGCTTAAGGGACTTGCCCATGGTCATACAGCTAGTAAGTGTCTGAGACTGGATTTAAACTCCAGAAGATGAATCTTCCTGATTTCAACCCCAGTGCAATACCTGCTATGCCACCTAGCTGCCCAGTGTCATATATATTATCTCTAGTATCTTAGAATCAGAGAATAATAGACACTTTACTATGGGAGTCACTTTGAAGGCTATATTCAAACACCTGCTTTTATAGATGAGGATACGGAAGTCCAGAGAAATTAAGTGCCTTCAATCTCTTTTCTCCAAAGATATCATTTCCCCTTACTTTCCATTACACTAATTATCTCCTCTTAAAAACAAAGAACAATTGCAAAAAGTCACTTGAACCAAGACGTTGCCCCTAAGTGTGTGGTACTATGGAAAGAACACTAGATTTATAACCAGAAGAGCTGGTTCAAATTCCACTTCTTAATGTTTACCATCTGTGTAACAAAACTTACCTAGGACCTCCCTTTCCTCAGCTATAAAATGAGAGGATTGAACTAGATAGCATTTGAGGGCTCAATCAGATCTAGTCTGTGATCTACAACCTAACAAAACTCCTGGGACATGCAGACTGCACCTGCTACCCTCACTTACCAATATCCCATTTATTCTTAACCCACCCCATCCTCCACTTGTTAAAACTAGATTCTGCCCTGGCTCTCCATTGAACCTGCTATCCTGAAACTTACAAGTTCTTTCCTTTAGCCCAAATCCAATTCCTTTTCCTCCAGCCTCCTTCTTCCTGGCCAATCTTGGCACAGAATTTGATACTGTGGGTTATTCCTTATTTCTTCAATTCAGTTCCATTTGTTTTGATTCAATTCAGTTCAGTTTAATTAATCAAAAATGAACATTCAATGAAAAAAGTACAGTACTTGGGAATCAAAAGACCCAAGTGTAGATCCTGACTTTATATGTTTTGAGCAAGTCATGTAACTACCCTGGGCCTCTGCTTCCTCATCTGTAAAATGAGAGAGTTGGACTAGATAAGTTCTAAGGGAGAGACAGAGAGAAACAGAGAGAGAGAGAGAGAGAGAGAGAGAGAGAGAGAGAGAGAGAGAGAGAGAGAGAGAGAGAGAGGAAAAGAGAGAAAGGAAGAGAGAGCTCTGAGATGTTTAAAACAAAATTTATAATCTCCTTACCCAAACTAGTTTCTCCTCAACAGTCCAAGTTTAATCCTTTCTCTCTTCTCCCTTTGCCACTATCCTAGCTCATACCTTTATCATCTCTCATCCATGCTACAAGCCTCCCACCCAAGAGTCATAAGTTTTACTTGCTAAGTCTCCACCATGGCACTAGTGGCTTCTAACACCATGCTACCATTACTTATCCCAACTGAAGTTTGCCAAGATTCCCAGTGGCAAGAAAATCAAAGCCAGCTCTGTTCAAGGACTTGGTTAAGATCATAGATTTAGAACAAGAATCATTTTTAATATTCTTTCTCTCTCTTATCCTTCCTGACTTCCTCCCTCCTCCTCCTCCTTCTTTCTTTCTTTCTTCCTTTCTTTCTTTCTTTCTTCTTCTTCTTCTTCTTATTATAATACTCTCTCTCTCTTCTCTCGCTTCTCTTCTCTTTTCTTGCAGGTAAGCAAGGTCTAGAATAGATCCTGAAGCTGCCCAAGGCTAAACTGACCAGATTCCTATCCCTCCTTTTAAAGAAAAGCAACTTATTGACCATAAATGAAGTGCCATGCATATTAAAGCACATTATAAAGGAATTTATCAGCCACCACGAAAGCTGCCATCCTCTGGGGCCTCCCTCTGAGGAGGTATTTTATCTTTTTAATGAATAAAAAGATATACTGTGGCAGAGAATTCATAAAGTACAGCCATAATGGATGACTTAGTCATGCTTCCTCAGACCTCTTTCTCTCTCCCTAGGAATATAGCCTGTAGTTGCAGATTCCTGACTACCCTCATAGTTCACCTATCCACCTAGCTTAGATGGGAAGTCTTCTGGATAGTACCCATCCCATTCATTCTAGCCTTCCATAATCACTTAGTACATAACCATGCCCTGGCATTGTGCAAATACTGTAGAAGAGAGGTATCAGACACATGAACCACAACATTCCCGAGTGTTACCCAAACAAGATTAACATATAATTGGGAAATATTTAATAAAATCCACAAAACATAGATAGATGTTATCAATATGTGGTTCGGGGGCTTTCATGTAGATGCTGGTTTTCATGCAGATGGTGATGAGGTGTCAATATGTAGCTTGTTATTTTCATGTAGATGGTGATAAGGAAGGAAACAAGGGATCTAGAGTCAGAAGCAGGAGAAATGGAATTTCTGGTATGGTAGACAACTAGTGCAAAGGCATGAAGATAGTCCAATAAGAAAGCCTGCTTGGCTCTACTGTGGTATGCATGAAAGGGGATAATGTATTTTATCATTGGAAAGGTAGAATGAGGTCAAGTTGTAAAGGGCTTTAATGTCATAGTGAAATATGTATTTGATGCTAGAGGTAATGGGCTGCCACTAGAATTTATTGAGTAGGGGAGTGATAGGAACCGATTTGTTCTATAAAAAAAATCACTGGTGGGTGTGTAGAGGATTGTTTGAAGTGGGGAGAGACTTGAGGCTGGGACACCAATAGAAGGCTACTGCAATAGCCTAGAAGAGGTAGAAAGGGCTTGAACTAGTGCCACAGAAGGTGAAGAGAAAGGGATGAATGGGAAAGATCTGATGGGGGGATACAGAGTAAGATTTGGCAATTGACTGACTATACGGGTTGATCAATAATAAAGAGGAAAAAATGATATTGAGGTTGGGAAGACACTGGAACAATGGTGGTACCCTTGGCAGAAATTAGTAAATATGGAAGAGGTATAGGCTGGGGGTGGGTAGGTTGAGGAGAGATGTGTACCATTTTGGACAAGTTGAGTTTTCAATGCCTAGGGCATTTGGTTTAAACTGTCCAATGATACAGATGGGTGAATGGAAGTCAGAAGAAAGATTAGGGATAGGGAGAGATGGAGATACACAGAGAGAGACAGACAAAGACAGAGGGAGATTGAGATAGAAAAAGAGGGAGAAAAGGACAAGGAGAGAGATGGAGAGAGAAAGAGAGAGACAGAGTCAGAGAAACAGGGAGGTCCTGTATATATGCATAAGCATAGAAATGATAATTAAACCCATGTAATCTGATGTCACCAAGCAAGAAGTGCATGGAAAGAAAAAAGCAGTACTCGGGCAGCCTGAAGAGTGGTCAGATAGGAGAAAAACAAAAGAAAAAAGGGTCACAAAAACCTGGAAAAGAGAGTATCTAGGAAGAGAAAATAATCCACAGTGTCAAAAGCTGCAGAGATGTAGAGGGATGCAGATCCTAAATATTTACTGAATCCGAGACATAATAATCCTATCTCCTTCCTGAGTGGATCAATTCATGAGGCTCCAGATAGGACTTATTCAATGCTGATCTATTTGGATGACTCAGAGGGAGGCAGTATGTTTGTTGTAAAGGGGAAGAATCCAGCAGAACAGCATTTAAAAACTGATGGGTCCTTGGTAAAGTCATTTAACCATTTTTATCCTCTTTCCTCAATTTAGTGCCCAAAATAATTATTAAGCTTCTCTGCATCATCTATAAGTTGGAGAGTGAAGAAAGTGGTCAGCCAGATACCTCCCAGATCAAAGATCCAACAGTCAGTTCTTCTGGGAATTGGTTGCTGCTTAATAGGAAGCCCTGATGTATAAGGCAGCTAAGTGGTACACTGCATGTCAGAGAGACATGAATTCTAATTCTAACTCAGTCTTTTAACTAGCTGAGTAATCCCAGACACAGTTTCCTAATATGTAAAATGGGAAGAGTACAGACCTCACAGGGTTGTTGCTAGGACCAAATGAGATAATAAATACAACACACTGGGCAAATCTTAAAGTTTTTTATAAATGATTGCTGTTGTCACAGGAAAATCACCTGCAGGATTTAGGGGACACTCCCACCAAGAAAGCTTCCAAGCAGCCATGGTCATCAAGATGGGCCCTCCTTACCCACTTCCAAAACTTAAAAGGCCCAGAAGGGTGTTTCATCTGATTCAGCTTTAAATAAGATCAGAGAACTTTCTCTGTCCTCTCTCTGTGCTCTCCTCCCTTCTCCTTTGATGAATGGAGCCATGGGACAGAAGAGAGAAGGTACCCCTCACCCTTTTTAACGCCTGGCCAGAGAATCCAACCAAGGAAATAAATAGCTGTCTTGGTGACAACGTGTAGATTAATGAAGTAAGTAATAATCTCCAGAAACCATTAAGTTCTGTGTTCTCTAACAAGGCTAAAAATGATTTGCACTGGGTGTTTATGGCTCCTGGTAAGGGCCCCCAGGTCCAGCAAGCCCTGAATTAAAAACTTTTTGATTAACTTCCACTGTGAGTCAACTTTTTGTTTGTTTCTGCCGAGTGAATAAATAGGGACCCCACAACTCTGTGCAGAGAGAGCAGCCCTGGTAAATCACTGTGCAGTCCTCCCAGCAGCTCACCTGGAACCTGCAGCCAGCCTGGGCATCATTCTCAGGCTTGACATCACCTGTGAGACTCAAGATTTGTCTGATTCATAAAAAGTCCATCACATAGGTGTGTAGATGGATCCTTTCCCATTTATTTAAAGGGCATTTTAGCTGTCAGGAGGTGGGGTTACTTGGACTTGGGATTTTTTATGAGAAAGCAATATTTTTCACTATTTGATGTTGAGAGGTGCTAGCACAAGTATATAGAGAGAGACACATACCCAGTTTGGACTTGAAGTCATAATAAATTTATATGCTATTTACACATGGTTTTAAATCAGTTCACTAAAGGAAAGTGTGCAGTCGAGCTAGAAATTTAACTGCTCCTCCAGCTGCATAAATTGGTCACTGCTTTTATAAGGAGAATGGAAACAAAGGACAAGAGCGAGGGAAGAGGTTTTCCAGCAATAGAAAAGTCATGAATACCCTTGAACCTTCTACTTAGAGTCTTCAATAGCTTAGAGGAGAGACTCCTGCAATGGAAATCAGAGAGACCTGGATTCAAAGGTCGCTTCTGATATTGACCATGATGACTGTCAAGGCAACTGACCTCTCTGTGCCTCAGTTTCCTCGCCTTTAAAATGAGAATAGTTAATGCCAGTAGTACCTAGCTTGCAGGGCTTTTATAAGGCTTATGTGACATAATATATTTAAAGAGTTTTGGAAACTTTAAAGCACTTTATCAATATCAGTTTTCATTATTACCCACCCTAGGACAATACACTGTGTGCTCAGGGGCGTGCTGGAGACAGACTCTGAAATTTTAGCGCAAGTATTTATGCATCTGACATCCATCTGCAAATCAAGCCTCAGTTTCTTGTTGTGTTGATTGTCTAGAGCTCTAGACGTAAGAAAATGCTGGAGAAAATATTAATGAGGCAGATTAAATTTAAAAGTGTGTCTTGTGAAGGGCAGCTAGGTGGCAAAGTGGATAGAGCACTGGCTCTAAAGTCAGGAGGACCTGAGTTTAAATCTGACCTCGCCCACTTACTAGCTGTGTGACCTTGGGCAAGTCACTTAACCCTGATTGCTTCCAAAAGAAATTATGTTCTGTGGACATTGCTATTTTGGAGAGCTGGTTGTTAAACACCCGTGCTCCACCATTTATTAGCAACCTTTAACAAATGGCTTCACTTTTCTAAGCCTTAGTTTTCTCATTTCTCAAACTGAGATAATAACATCCTTTTCTCTGCATATCTTGAAGGGTCAAATGTGGACAGTTGCGTACAGAAGAGAGGGCAGTGGATTTGCAGGTAGAGGACCTGAGTTAGAATCCTAGCTCTTACTCCTATGCAAGTCACCTGACCTTTCTGACTCCAGTTTCTTCATCTGTAAAATAAGAAGGATAGACTAGATGATGTCTAAGGTCCTATAAACTTCAGATCTATAATCTTACGTTATTGTCCAATGAAGAATCGACCTCAGCGTTATCATTTGTTTTCTCTGTGTGACTGAATGAATCACTCACTTTCCTCATTTGAAAAATTAGGGGCTGAATTCAAGGGTTCTCAACCTTTTTATATCATGGACCCCTAGAATGATGATTTAAAGTCATAAAATAAAATGCATAGGATTACAAAAGAAACCAATTATATTGAAATAGTTATCAATTTAAAGGAAAAAAAAAACAAGTTCACTGGACCCCATAGGAAGATGATTTCTGCGGTCCTTTCAAGCTCCAAATCCAAGGATGAGATAATTTAGAAAAGGACTTTACAACACTTACAACACAACACCTTGCAACAAAATATAAATCTGGATTCATTATTATATGAAACATTTCTTTAGAATTTCCTATTTCCTGAGCTTCACACAGTCATTGAAATGTTATACACAATCGTAAACACAGAACTGAATGAGTATGTCTAGTTTTCTAGATTCTGCTTAGTATGTTCCTTAGACCCTCCAAGCCCCTTCTAGCCACTATTTTAATAGTTCTTGAGTCAAGGGTATTAACACATAGTATTTCCCAGGGGAATCTGACAGATAGCAACGACAACCCTTGCCACACCCTCTACAGGGCGGACTTTAGAATGTTCTTCCAACACTGCTGGCCTTTTGGTCTATAAATGAACATGGAGTAGGAAAAATAGCTTCCTTTCCCAAGGAAAATGGAAGGGGCGAATGTCTGCTTGCCCCATGCCTTTTAACAAGCAGATTTATTCTAGGCCATGTGACCTAGAGCACTTCGAACTGATTCCCTAGAACGTAGTGTTGGAAAGGGCTAGAACACGGACAATAAGAGAACTTCTGTTGAGTGCTGAGATGTACTTTATCCAGTTATTAGTCATTCCTTCAACAAGTATTTATTACGTTTGTTTTGGAGTAAGGGAATCTAATTTTAGATTCCCTGCCTCTGCTATGAAATATTTATTGAAGATCTTGGGAAAGTCAATTAACCTCTTTGGGCCGTGATTTTCCCTTCTTTAAAAATAAGCGGGGGGTGTGGACTAGATTATCTCTAAGGCCCTTTCTGGCTCTCAGTTTAAGATCCAATGATCCAGAGCTCCAAATATTTCCATCTGGATACCCTAACGATGTCCCATCCTTTCTGGAGTGGACCTTAGTCTCTACAGCAATAAGAGAATGGACCCTGGGTCCTTTGAAAGAGTCATTTCCAGGGCCTAGGATGAGACCTGTAAACTTCACAAAGTAGACTCTGATCTTTAAGATTGCATTCAAACCCATACAGGTTTTTGTTTTGCTGGATGGAAACCCAGAATGTCGGGAGAAAGTGGACTCAGCTTGCTTCATTTGTCATATTGCTGCATTTCCTGTTGGGAAAGCCTTTGGTACCAGAGCCATTGGCTTTTTTAAAAATTCACATTTATGAGGGGGCGGAGCCAAGATGGTGGAGTAGAAAGACTCACATTTGCTAGCTCCGAATCCACAGCCCATAGATTTCCTGTAAAAAGAACTCCTGACAAATTCTGGAACAGTGGAAGCCGCGCAGCAACACAGTGAAGGAGATTTCCGTTGCAGAGAGCCCTGAAAAACCGACCACAAAAGTACCCCGGACAGGAGCGGAGCCCTGCCCTGCGGAGCGCTCCCCTCCCCCTGCTCTGGCCACACCACACTGAGAGGATCCAGCAGAGCCCAGCAGGCGTCAGGGACCTGAATCTCTGGCGGCCTTGAAGGTCCCTCCACCCACAGACACACAGGTCAGTGAGAGAGACG
>CM053772.1:156617018-156641443 GCA_028658325.1 Potorous gilbertii
AAAGAGAGATTAGAAACAATGGGGAGCAGGATAGGATGGAGGGAAATATAGTTAGTCTTACACAACACGACTATTATGGAATCATTTGCAAAACTACACAGATATGGCCTATATTGAATTGCCAGCGTTTCCAAAGGGAATGGGTGGGGAGGGAGGGATGGGGAGAAACTGGAACTTAAAGTTTTAGGACCAACTGTTGAGTATTGTTCTTGCTACTAGGAAATAAGAAATTCAGGTAATGGGGAATAGAAAGTTATCTGGCCCTACAGGACAAAAGAGAAGGTGGGGTAAGGGAAGGGAGGGATGATAGAAGAGAGGGCAGATTGGTAATATGGGTAATTAGAATGTCCAGTGTATCAGGGAAGGGGGAGGGGACAAATGGGGAGAAAATTTTGGAACCCAAAATCTTGTGAAAATGAATGTAAAAAGTTAAATAAATTTATTTTTAAAAAAAATTCACATTTATTTTTTATTCTGGACTTAGTAAACACCAAATAAAATTTCATATTAAAAGCAGAACACATAACATAAAGAAGAGTACATTAAAATCATAAACTTCTATTACATGCAGGTTGATTTTCCATATATATATATATATGGAAATTTTCAAAGCTGACCTCATTGTCTGTAATTTCTTCTGCACTTCCTTCTGCTTTCTCCTGTACATTTTTTAATAAAATATTTCTATCTGGTAACTTTATCTTCAGTCCTGCTCTCCTTCCCAACACCTCAAACCTTTTCCAAAAGAAAAAAAACTCTAGTAATAAATATGTATAATCAAGCAAAACAAATTTCCACATTGGCTGTTTCTAATAGATATAAATATGTGTGTGTGTGTGTATGTGTGCGTGTGTGTGTGTGTAAATTTTATACTTGAATTTACTTTCTCTCTTTCAGGAGAGAGGAAATATGCTTCATCTTCTGACCCATGGAACTATGCTTGATCATTGCATTAATTAGAGTTCTTTAGTCTTTTAAAGTTGTTTTACCATGTCTTTTTTTTTGTATAAATTGTTCTCTAGCTTCTAATCACTTCATTCCACATTCGTTTATGTAGGTTTCAGGTTTCTCTTGAAACAACTCTTTTAGCATTTCATACAATAAAATAATGTTCTATTACATTCATATATCATAATTTATTCAGCCATTCCCCCATTGATTGGCATTTCCTTAGTTTCTTGTTCTTCACTATTCAGTCATTTCAATTATGTTCAATTTTTTGTGACTCTATTTGGGGTTTTCTTGGCAAAGATAGTGGAGTGGTGTGCAATATCCTTCTCTGGCTCATTTTTACAGATGAGGGAACTGAGGCAAACAGGGTGAAGTGACTTGCCCAGGGTTACCCAGTCATTAAGTATCAGAGGTTGGATTTGAACTCAGGCCTTCCTGACTCCAGGCCCAGCACTGTATCCACTTCATCACCTTCTTTGCTATAATAAAAACAGTCAATATAAACATTCTTATACATACAGTTTCACTAATAGTACATTAGTGTGCCTATTTTTCCGAGGCCCCTCCAACAAGTGTCATGTTCCTCCTTTCGTCATCTTCACTGATCTGGTGGGTAAGGGGGAGAACGTTGGAACTGCTTTAATAGGCATTTCTCTAGTTATAAGTGTTCTGGGAGCATTTTAAAAAATATATATGGCTATTGTTAGCTTGAATTTCTTTTTTTAAAAATGCCTGTTCATATCCTTTGATTATTTATCAGCTGGAAAAGTACTGCATTGGTTTTATTTGGACAAAAACCTTTTAATTTTATGTAATCAAAATTATTCATTTGATCTCATATATCGTAATTTTTTGTTGTTCATTTAACCCACAGTTTTGAAAGGTATTTCTTCCCTATGATATGACCTTTTATAGCTAAGTCATGTGTCCATTTGGAGCTTGTCAAGATAAGCATATGCTAAGAGATGTTGGTTTAAATCTAATTTCTCCCAGACTGTTTTCTAGTTTTCTTAGCAGATTTGGTGTATAGTGAGACCTCCAATAGCTAGAGTCTTAGTCAACACAAGGCTATTATGTTAAGAGAGCATAGAATAGTTTATATGTTACATTTATGGATAAGGAAAGAATTTAGGACCAAAAAAAGAGAGAATTAAAATACATAAAACAGATAATTTTGATTATATAAAATTTAAAAGATTTTTACACAAACAAAACCAATGCAACCAAAATTATAAGGAAAGCAGAAAACTAGAGGAAAAGTTTTGCAACCAGTATCTCTGATAAAGGCTTCATTTCTCACATATATAGCTAACTGAGTCAAATTCATAAAAATACAAGTTATTTCTCAGTTGTTAAATGGCAAAGGATATGAATAGGTAGTTTTCAGACAAAGAAAGCAAAGTTATCTACAGTCATATGAAGAAATGCTCTAAATCACTAATGATCAGAGAAATGCAAATTAAAACAAGTCTGAGGTATCACCGTTGGTCAAGTTGTGAATTGATCCAACCTTTCCAAAGCACAACTTTGAACTATGCTGAAAAGGCCATAAACTGTGTATACCCTTTGATCCAGCAATGCCACTGCTAGGTCTATATCCCAAAGTCATCCAAAAAAGGGTAAAAGGACCTAGTTATACAAAAATATTTATAGCAGCTCTTTTTCAAAGGGATGCCCATTAATTGAAGAATGGCTAAACAATCTGTGGTATATGATTTTAATAGAATATTATTGTGCTATAAGAAATGAAAAGAAGGATGATTTTAGGAAAACCTGGAAAGACTTACATGAACTGATGATGCACAGTGAAGTAAAACAGGAGAACACAGTACACATTAACAGTGATAGTATTTGATGAAGAACTGTGAATGACTTATCTATTCTCAGCAGTACAATAATCCAAGACAATCCCAAAGGACTAAGAATAATAATTAATACCTCCAGAGAAAAATTGATATTGATTGAATACAGACTGGAGCATGCCATTTTTCATTTACTTTCATTTTTTTCTTTTACTTAAGTCTTCTTGTACAAAATGACTAACTAATATGGAAATGTTTACATAATTGCATATGTATAACATATCTGATTGCTTACCATTTTAGGCAGGGGATCGGGTGAGGAAGGGAAGGACAGAATTTGGAACTCAAAACTTTAAATTAAAATGTTAAAAATTGGGGAAAAAAAGTCACTTGTAAAAGTCTACTCACTACCTACTAATATTCTCATGGAGAATGCCATCCATTTGTGTAGAGATGATTCATAAAGATTTTATATAGATGAAAAAGTAAGTTGGTGGGTTGGTAATTATTAATGTTCTCTTAATCACCTTATTTCATTTTCAATAATGCCAAGGCTTCTCCCCTCCCTGCAACTTTGGAATGTTTCCCTCTTTCGAATAGCACTAAAATTATTGTTAGTTCCCCAATATCATCACAATTATCTTTACTCCAGTACAGATCTCTTCTTTATCCACTTGTTTCAAATGCGGATGCTCTGCCCATCTTTGTTCTTTAGTGTTACTTTTATTTCTTGTATAAGAGTATCCAGGACTGTGATGTTAGGGTACAAATGTGGCAGTTCTTTGATTCTTAATGGAGAAAGTCACTTGTTAAGATAACTTTTTATTTGTTTGTTTTACAAATCTTTTCCATTTTTCTTCTATTTGTAATTCTCCCTGCATTTTCATCATTGAATATTCTTGGAGTATTTTGGAGTCTTTCTTAAAGAGGGAAAAAATATCATCCAAGGTAAAACTCATGAGAGTAAATGGTCTTTGTTCAGTGAATTCAGGAGCCCTGACAAAAAATAAAGACATAAAAGAAGTAAGGGAAGAGTCCTTCCCTCCATGAACAGCTATGAAGGATTTAATCTTGGTGCTTCATTGACTCACAACTGACTCAAGGCAAAATAGCAGGAGATTCAAAACAATATCAGGCAACCAAGGTGATTAGATTGGCTTATAATTTCCATCCTCATTTATCACAACCACATCCTTGATCACTGGGGCATCCCTGGAATTTAATATGGTGAACAAATGAATTCTTTACCTGGGTAGCTAACCTCAAGGAGAATCATGTTGCTGGATGAGCTGACTGGAAAAAAACCTTCAAAATGGCCAATACAAGCTATTGTTTTTAATTCCTTCTCTGCAAAGGAATCAGAAGATCCAAAGCTGGAAGGAATAGCTAAAACACTATTTGACAGAAGTGGGCTCCAATATGATGTCAGTAGGCCTGAGCATTGGACATTCAGCCCAAGACAAAATTTAATCATGATAAACATAAATTCATAAGTCTAAAAATTAATTCCACAAGTGCAAGACAGGAAAGATGTGACTAGAAAAGACTCCATCTAAACAAATCTAGTATTTTTAGTGAATTATCAGATCAATATGAGGCAAGAGTATGATATGTCAGCCAAGAAAGCTAATATGACCTTAGGATTCATTAAGAGTCAGTCAATATTAAGTGCCTTCTGTGTGCCAGGACTATTCTAACTTCTGGGCATGCAAATAGGAAAAAAGTACATCTCTGCCCTCAAGGAATTTACTACATGATGGGGGAAGACAAGATATAAAAGAAGCTGAAACACAGAAGCAGGAGGAAGGGCAGGAGAGTGGGCTAGGGGAGCCAGGGGTAGGTAACTGACATGAGGCATAGTGGAAAATCAGAGAAGTCCCAAAGTAGTGAAGCTAGGTAAGAAATGAAGAGATGCCCTGAGGTAAGCTCCCTCCTTATATGGAGTTCCTGACTCTACCCTACAATCAAGAGGGATAGAGGATGGTGATGAGGTAGAATTCCAAGACTGATGGGATCCTGCAAGATGATGAGGTTTTCCTCACAATGAGTTTCCTGGGGCATGGTGGAAAAGTCATAGAAGTCCCAAAGTAGGGTATCTATGAGAGAAAACTATTGTGACCTTAAGACATATTAAGAGAAGCTTAGAGTCCAGGACAAGGAAAGTGGTTGGACCACACTTGAAGAACTGTGTTCACCTTTGGAGACCAATACTAGGAAAGATGTTGATAAAAAGTACAACTTCCAAAGTTCATGTTATATGAAGATCATTTGAAGAACATGAAGATGTTTTCAACAGGAAAAGAATGACTAAAGAAGAACTTGATAGCTGTTTTCAAGAGTTGGAAAGACTGCCATGTAGAAAATAGATCAGATTTGTTCTGCTTGGCTTCAGAGACCAAGATTAGGAGCAATGAGTGGAAGCTACATATATCAGCCCCATAGAAGGAAAATCTCCTAACAAACAACTGTCCTGAAGTGAACTGGGCTATGCTTTGCTAAAGGTTTTCAAGTCATGTTGTATGACCTCTTATCTACCATGTTCAAGAGTATGTGTTGGATTAGAAGAGTCCTACCTGCTCTGAGGTTCTATGACTATGAATCAATGATTCTTCCAGGAGTCACTCACAGCAGGCTGTAACATAGAGCCAGAAAAGGCACAATTCCATAACATCTTCCTGCAGGGGAGGCTTGGGCTTCCAGAAGATTTCATCCTAAGAAACATTCAATGAGCACTCTTGCTTATAGGGAAGTCCGAAAGACCAGATATTTCAGCAACAGGGATAATACCTGAAACATGACCAAAGAAAGGAGATAGCATTTCTTCCCCAAATCAAATGATATAGCAGGTAGAAAAAAATAACTAGTCGGTGGTCCAGCAATTTCGACATAAGACTATGGAGTGGGCCTGGAAGAGTACAGGTCCAAATGAATATAATATTTTAGTCATTCTGTAGGAATATCTCCATAGTGCCAATTATCTTTTTAATCCAAAATCAGTGTGTTCTATTGGCATCCTACTGATACCTGGAGAAAACAAAGAAGGTCAACATATTTGGTAGATCCCCTATGGATGACTGATAGTAGAACACAGAAAAAGTGCCACAAATAGACAGATTGCCATCTGTGTTGTGGAAGGCAACCCCCACATTGATGAGATCACAGATCTAACTCTGGGTGAATATCCAACTTCAATGACACATATAGTCCAGTCTATACTACAGTCTATACTGTAGCAAGCTACAGCCCAAGGGCCAAATAGAGCCCGTTGTGCTTTTTTTGTACAGTCTGCATCCTAAGAAAGATTTTTACATTTTAAGATATGATGAAAACTTACTTATAAATGTAAAAATCATTCTTAGCTCATGGATCACACAAAACTAGCCAATATGTCAGATTTGAACTGTAAGCCATAGTGTGCCAACCCCTGCAATAGTTTAATTCCCAAATTCAAAGCCAGAGATGCTCAGATGCATCTGTGATAAAGGAGAATTACAGTTTCAAGCAGGACAAATCACCTTGATTACTCGCTGTTATCGTCAGTCTCCTGCTGTTAGTGTCCTGATCCAGCTGTGCATTGATGAAGGAAGAGTGAGCTCCTTAAAGACTTACCCACAACACTGTGCAATCCAGTTGGGCAATCATAGAATCTAGCACAGTGCCTTGCTGAAAGTAGCTCCCTGATACCTGTTTGCATGGCAGAAGGCATATCATGATCCTAGTTTGCCCTACTTGGCCAATCTGGTAACAAGTACTGGAGATGGAAGGTTAGTAGGTAGTAATAGATGCACCAAAAAGCATCAATGAAATATTTTTAAAATTTTACTTTTTCCAAATTACATATAAAAATAATTTTAACATTCTTTTTTTAATAGTCTGAGTTCAAAATTTCTCTTCCTCCCTCCCCACATTCATTGAGAAGGCAATCAATTTTACATAGAAAACGTATTTCCATATTACTCATCTCAGGAAGGAAAACACAGATCAAAAAGTAAAAATAAAAAAATAAAGTTAAAAAAAAGAAGTATGCTTCCATCTGCATTCTGATTCCATAAATTCTTTCTCTAGAGATGGATAGCATTTTTCATTGCAAGTCCTTAGGGATTGTCTTGGATCTTTGTATTGCTGAGAACAGCTAAGTCATTCACAGCTGACCATCCAATATTGCAATGTACACTTCTGCACTCTGTTCTCCTAGTTCTGCTCACTTCACTTTGCATGAATAATGGAAACATTTTAAAGTGTAGAGTAGGAAACAAAAAGGTCATAGAGGAGGATACATATGTATGTGCATATGTGTATATACATACGTGGGATGAGAGGCAAATACACACACATACATATAAGTGTAACAGTCAATGTCTATAGCTGTGTATGTATTTCAATGATCGCCTTTATAGTCAAAAGGCCAGTTATGTTACATTTCACCCTTTCCCCATGGTTCTCTAGTACTTTTAATGGGGTTTGGAGGTATCTAGTTTTTGCTATTGACTCTAACCTAACCTCCACTGATTGTGTGTGTTCTCTCAATTTTGAAAGGGTCCCTAGCACCCCAGTTTCATTCAACCACTTAACAGACAACCTTTTATGAAATATTTTTTTCAAATATATAACAAAAACAAACACATAAACACTTCTCCCAAGCCCAACACCTATGTTGCATAATTCCCCCCATACACCTTCAGGCTCTAAAGAGTGGAGAGAGATTGGGTTCACAACTTAACTCAGTAACTATGTAGTACAGTCTTAACAAGTTCCAAGTCCAAAGCACCACTGAGCTAGAATCCTAGCACCTTGGCTTCTCAGGGCTTCCCACCTGGGCTGGAAATAACATCCAGCCTGGAATCCTGGCTCCAAGATTGCCAGAGCTTGATTTACTGGGTTCAAGGAGCACTGCCTGTGCCCAAAACTGAAAAAGACAAATGACACAGACCAAAACCCTGAGGTTTAGGACTAAAGAACGTAAAGGGAGGGAGAGAGAAAAGTAGACTTCCCTCCCATACACACACTCAGCTTACTATACAATGTCCATGCTGGGGGTGGATGAGATCTTCCCACATACACACACACACACACACACACACACACACACACACACACACACACACTCCCCCCACCCCCTGCCAGATGCTGCTAGAGAGAAAGAACATATCTAATAGTTTTAAGAATACAACCTGTTCTAGCTACACAGCCAATGGAAAGAGGCTGTCCTTGCCCATGAAGTAAGGAAACACAAAGTGTCTTCTTCCAGAAGCAGGTCCCTACCATCTTCTACATGGATGCCTCTATCTTAGGTGATCTAGGTATGTGCAAAGTCTAGTTACATACATATATACATATATATGTACATATATTAGTATATCCAAATACATTTATATATATATATATTATGTGATATGAGTATATATAAATATGTCTATATTATTATCTACAAATATGTATGTGTATATATGTGTGTGTGTGTATGTGTGTGTATGTGTGTGTGTGTGTGTGTGTGTGTGTGTGTGTGTGTGAAAGAGGCATAATGGATAGAGTTACCCTGGGAACCAAAAAGATGACTGTGAGTTCTACCTAGGACTCAATGACTTTGTGACCTGGACAAATCACTTAATCTCTCACGGCTCTTGGTAAATCTCTAGAAATTCCTCACCGGACGCTCCCTATACCAATGAAATCAGAAGTTTGATCCGTATCTACCAATTGATCAATCTGTGTATATATGTATGTCTGTGTAATTTCTATAATTTAACAAGGTAATGTTTAAAATCCTCACCATTTCCTATGCTCATATACTAATGCAATCATTCTCATCTTAGCTGTTCAGGACCAGTTTTGAAAAGACAGATAATTTAGGAGCAAGTTGTTCATTGGTAAGCCACCTGAGTTGTTCCTTAGAGATCATTTAGTCTCTTCCTTTCATTTTACAGTAAAGGGATTAATGGACTTGTCCAAGATGGCACAGGTGACAAATAGAGCCAGGACATGCCCCAGTTTGCAGATTTCAGATCCAGTGGGCTTTCTAGAACACAGCACCAAAGAGAGTGGGACAAAAGAAAAACCAACATAGGGGCTAACAACCAGGAAACGAAGGAATTTGTCAGGGGGTGTAGCAAACCCAGGTGCAACTCGTCAGTCATGCACCTTTGTTTCTTCCTTTTTCTAGTGGGTTGGTATGAGTTAGCCAAACTTCCCCCTGCTTATATTGAGTTTTTCAAAGGAACAGCCCCTTGGGAGAATGGATCTGGAAAGAAGTGGTTGCTTTTGTTTTGTTTTAAATCTCACCCTTTCTCCCCTCCTTAGGCTCCAATGGTCAGTGTTCCTATAATCAGAAAAGCAGAGCTATTGATTTGGGGAAATAACAAATGGTGACTGCTGACAATGTCTCTGAAGATGACACCATTATTTTTCCCACTCTAAAGCTGACTTTGGGCAGCACTTAAAGCAGGGAGAGCTGGAGTTCCTAAATTGGCTATTATACTGTTGCTATAGCACTTACTCTGTTGAAAGGAGGCCGAGTAAGAGAATCAGGAGAGATTCATGGGCTCATAGATCTAATATTAGAAAGGACCTTAGAATTCACCTTTTCCAACCCCCTCATTATATAATTGAGGAAAGTGAGGCCCAGAAAGGTGATGTGACTTGCCTGGGGGTCACACTGCTAATAGGTAGCAGAGGCATAATTTGAATGTGAGTGCCGTGCCTCTGGGGTTACTGATTTTTCCACCACACCACACCATGGCAGAATAATAACACTCCAAGCAGCCAGGCTGCATATGGGACTTTCCCTGGATGCTCCTGTTTACACCTGCCCACCCTCACTCTGACCCCCATAGTGAACATCTCCCCGGAGAAGTTTCATACGTTAAGCTGTGCTGCATACTACATGAGGTCTTAGGCATGGGTTACATGGTGAAGAAACCTTGTGGAGTCCCTGGCCTCTTGGGCATGCTGTGTCTGGAATAACAGGACCTTGGTGGTTACCAGTGCTGAGATCTGGTAGGATGGTTGTTGTCCTTGGTGCTGGAAGAAGACCAAAATGACATCACTGTGCTGGGATCAGAGTACAGCGTGTCTGACTTGTGGCTGATTATGGTAAAGCATAAAGGAAGATGCAGGCATATCTCCAGTGTTTCAGAGATGTATTCCTTTCCTCATCTGTCCTAGTAGTGAGTTCTGCCAACTGTTTATTGCAATAGTAGCAGAATCTGAGTGCATGGACATTCAATATTCTGCTCACACCTCAAGACAAAAATTGCCTACAAAATGTTCCTTATACTACTTTTTGTCCCTTTGTCTCCTACATCAGTTGATATTTCTAGAGGAGAGCAAAAGATATCAGGGCTTGTGTCCCCTTCCCTCCTCCCCCAACATACACATCCAAGAGTTGGCTTTTGTAGACAACAGCATGTGTAGCATGCCTTGTCGATCTTGAAAAGGCTACAAAGTAATAGACTGCCTATCTAGACATTTAAAAGGCATTTTTGAAATGCCAAATGTCTGTTCTCTGACTGATGGGGTGATCCCCCGAGCTTCATTGCTACTCTCACTCTATGGGAAGGGGTGCTCTGGAAGGCACCAACATGCACAGGGAATGAAAAACTTGGTTGTAACGTGATCCATCTTGTAGTAAGAGCCCCAAAGGAGATCTGGGCTAGGGTGACTTACCAATTAACAACCTGCCCCTAATTTACCTGCCTTTTAAAAGCTGGTCCTGGAGAGCTAAGCTGAGAGTGATTACATTATTACATGAACTTGGGAAATGGTGGGGACGAGAGCAGAGGTAGATGGGAATGAATCCCAGGTGTCCCTAGGGAGATCTGCAGGGGCAAGAAGGAAGGCAGTCATCTGCAGAGGGAGAGACTCTTCATTTCACATTTGCCAAGCAGTACAGCGTTTCCTTATTTGTTTTTGATAATGTGTTTATTTTGTTCTATTATCCTAACATTTGGCAAACTGTTTCAGAGTCCAAACATTTACTGTTATTGTCTGCTAGGTGAACGTGAAGCTATAAGCCAGCTCTAGGCTCGATTCATAAAACTAGTTATGAGGGTATTCTGTAATTTTGTCATGGATCTTTTATACAGCAGTCAAGCTGTACATTGAATGCTTGATTCACTAAGAAAATCACTGCATTGTGTGGCTAGGCTGAGAGATGCCTGCAGCATCCTGCCCAAGGTTAAAAATATGGCTTAAGAAAAAGATTATCTACCACCAAAGAATAAGAATAGATCTAAATTCTGCTAGTCTTGTGTTTCCTAGGCTACCTGAATTTAGTCATGTCCTACTAACAGATTATTTAATAATATAGAGAGACTAACCACCAGTGAAGCTGATAACTTAGGAGAATAGCTAGCTATGCATCATAATTTTTTAGGAGATGGAAAGAAATATACAAAGATTCCTGAAGGACCAGTCATCCTCATGCTGTCAATTATTCTGTCAACAATATTTATCTAGCAAGCATTATGTGCTAGGTACCATTCTAGGCACTATAAGGCACAAAAAGGTTCAAGACAGGTCACTTCCTTTCAAGGATTTTACTATACAGTTGGGAAATAAATGAATGGAAAGCATTTTAAAATTTACTATGTACCAGGTACTATGCACTGAGGATAGACTGCCTCTGTTCTCAAGGAGCTTACAACAGGTTGATACAACACACTTAGAGAAGTGGATGTTTCAGTCTGGGAAGTCCCAGGGATAATGAAAGGAGCCCTAGGGCAGTTGATTGACATGCCCTGATTAGAAACAATGGTAATGGTGACCTGATGACCATTCCTACAGTAAGATAGGGGAAAGGAGAGAGAGAGGGAGAAGAGATTATTCACTGGGAATGCAGGACAAGAAGATGGTTAGAGGGAAGCATGGGAGGTCTGAGACTCTTGCTAATTAGAACAGCTTGGCTGCAAAGAAGGATTTCTAAAGTGGGATCAGTTTACTCCCCTAGGGTATGGTCTCTGGAAGCCCAATTTAGAGGGCATGGGCAAATGGAAAGAAAATGGCAGAGGGTGAAGCATGGCCAGAGAAATTAAACATGCCCACCTGAAAGGGTGACCAACAATATGTCAGTACATTATATAGGCAATAAATGTTACAGGAATTCAGAGAAGAAAGAAATCACCATGAGCGAGACTGCTCAGGGAATACCTTAAGGCTCCTTTAAAGATAGGCAGCATTTGGACAAGTAGAAAAAAGGGGAAAGGTATTTCAGGTGGAGAAAATAGTCTGGCTAAGGTTCAGAAGAAGGAAAGTTCAAGATGTGATTCAAGGGTAGTAAATAGTCCATTCAGCTTATCTATTTATTCATTCAATAATTTTTTTGAGTAACTCATATATAAGGCACTATGATGGATAGAAACCATGTTCCTCATTTTAGACAGGACCCTGAAAAACTCAAGTGGCTGACAAGCTAGATGTTCACTGAGAAGAAAAGACTTGAAGCTATCTTGTACAAAAAGGATTGTTTTGCTTGATTCCAGAGGTTAAAACAAGAAGCAACAGATAAAAGTTGGCAAAATTAGGCTGGATTGAAAAGGAAAACATTAATAGTCAGCGGTACCCAAATGTGGAATGAGCTTCGTCAGGGGATGGTAGGTTCTCCCTCACTAAAAGTCTTTGCAGGAAGATTAGATGGTCACTCAACAGAAAAGATGTGGAAGAGATCCTAGGATGGATCTCTTAGGTCTTAAAGTCTGTGAAATAAATGTAAGACATGATTCCTGTCCTCTGGGAGCTCACAACATCATTTGAGAGATATAACTTGCACAAATAAAGACAAAACAAGGTACTACGTGAGAGGATCAATTAGGTCTTAGGACAGAGATAAAGCATGAAAATTAAGGATGGAAAGTCTCAACTTCATTCTGAAGATAGGGAAAAAATTTTAAAGGTTCATACACAAAGCCAAGGCAAGGGCTTTCAGAAGGCTTTGTAGGGAATATACATTATATTCATGCAATACAAATGGCCCTGAACTTCAGAGTGCTAAACATGGGGTCCTGGACCCTGAATTCAAAACCCAGCTCTGTTAGTTACTCCCTCTATGACTACAGGCAAGTCACTTTGCTTCTTTTGGTGAAGCATTTCTTCATCTTCTTCATTCATAAGAGGTGGTGTAGTTGATACGACATTGGATCTAGAGTCAGGAAGACCTGGGTTCAAATTCCACCTCAGACAACTGCTACTAACATTGTGATCTTGAACAAGCAAGTTGTAGGTTGTCTATGTGCCTCTTTCCTCATCTATAAAATGAGTGGGCTGGATTTGATGATCAGACAAGTTGGAAGATTTTAAAAGTTGTATAAGGTGATAAGGTCCTCAATAAGATTTGTGATGGAGAAAGCCAGATGATAAAGAAAAAGCACCACATGATATAACAGCTGATTGGCGATCTTGCAGCATGACGATTTGGAGACAGAGGCCCTGAGTTCAAATTCCAGCTTTGTCACTTGTGTGACCAGGGGAAAGTCACTGAGTCTCTCTGGCTCTCAATTTCTTCACTTATAAAATAAGAGGATTGCTTTAGAGATATGATCTCTAAGGTCCCTTCTCCCAGTTATAAATCTATTATTCTTTGGACTTGGAAGAAGGCACAGAAAGGAAGTGAATGCAACTCAAAGGTTTGAAGTCTTGGTGATTAGGAAAATGGTGATGTCATTATCACAAATAGGGAAGTCAGGAAGGATTCCCTTTAACAATTGTAGTGGCCAGAATTTAACAAAGGGCAAACAAGGGGAACTCTCTAAGTGAGATATCATTTATTAGCCAGAGATTGCAGTCTGATAACAAAAGGGTCTATGGCTAGCTCCCTTTGTGTCAAAAGACCCAGAGGAAGGGTCAACAACATCATTTATACCCTTTCTTTGGACCTTCCCTGATAAACATAAGGCAATGCTGATTGGTGGACATTTTAATAAGGAGGCTTTGAGTTCCTCCCTAGTACTTCATTGTTAGGGGGCAGGACTAATCCTTAGGATCAATCTGCAGCTAGGAAAAGGGGTTGGCTTTCAGATGTCACTGATCACACCCCTCTCTGACACCCAAGGAATGCCAGTTGTTCCATGAGAGACAGCTGCCTCCAGCAATCTTGGTTAGGAAAACATAAGCCATCTTGATCAGACTGTTACTGGGTTAGCCTTCCTTTTTTACACCAGGCCACCCCAAAATTCAATGAGGGAAAAATCAAGACAAAAGAACATGTCACTGGGGGAGAATGTAGCTCATGCTAGCTTCTGTTTACAGGGTAGTTTATCCTTCCTTTCAAAAAGGAACCAAAGGAATGATGTCTTGGCTTGTGCATGAATTGAGGCAGACTTGCACAAAGTTGTCAGCCTTACTCTCTTCCAGAGTCATTGAAGTCCAGCGGCAAGACAAAAGTAGAGACAATTGGTGATGGCCCAGGATACAGTGGATGACCTTGACGTTATGGCTGGCCAAACTCTAAGCCTTTTATTGCTCCTGCTTCTGCATCCTTCATGGCTGTTGGAATAAATTGCTCTCATCCAACCATTCCACCAGGGAAGGTTTTCAAATGCTTGAAGTAGACTTCCCTGTGACTCACTAATGGGTGTGAGCCCTGTTGGTTACTCTTAACCTGGTTGGGCCTATCTGCTAAGAAAGTTTATGGAGTGTGGCCACTGTGCATGCATGGGTGAGAGGTGGATATCAAAGGTTGTTGGAGAACTCTGTAAAGGGCTCAGTAAGCCCTCTCACCAGAGGTGTTAGTCCTCCCTGAAAACCTTAGACAACCCTGTTTACAAGGTAAACAAAAGCCCAGGTTTCTGCCCAGGTAGATGCCTTGGGAACTGGGAGTAATTATCTTACTCAGCAATACCCTTCAGAAATTGCCTGACCTCCAGAGGTCAGGCGTCTGAAGAAATGGATGGATTCACATAGAAATATTGGTAGTAATTAAACAATCCAACATTAATTTCCTTCGTAATAAACACTTATTAAAAGCCTATTATATGCAAGGTACTATGCTAGACACCAGTCTAGACACTGATCATTTGGTAGGAAAAAAATGTTTGATTTTATGAATTTGAAATACCTGGCACAATATTCAGAGAGAATCTTCCAGCAAGCATTTAGATATAGGACTAATGCTTGGGAGAGGTTGGGAATCCCTCCTATATGAGGTCTTTCCCAGATTTAGATATGACCTTTGATAGCACAAGTATGTTAGAATGTTGGTTAAGCAGGTGCCTTAAGTGAAGTGTGAAAAGATTCTCTACTCTCTATTGCACAGCAAAATTTAACACTTAACTTAACCTTCCACAACCCTGACCCTGCTTCATAAAAAATAGTCATTAAGATTTTAATAACAGCCCTAGCTACCAGTTCCTGTGACCTTGGACAAATCACTTCACTGAGTGTCCATACTTTCATATATAAAAGTAAGTGATTGCACCATTTAAGCTTTTAAGATACCTTCCATCTCTAAATCCATGACCTTGGTTGGTCATGGTGGTTCCCTTAACCACTGTCTAGTTCATTCCAACCCCATCTGGGCCCAAGAACTGACAAAGATATACCACAATGTAGATAAGAACACATATGCTATTCTCATTGGATTAGATGACATCTAAGGGTCCTTCCAGTGTTAAAAGTCTGATTCTGGCAATGAACTGGAAACTAAAGGGATGCGCATTAATTGAAGGATGGCTGAAAAAATTATAGTACATGAATGTAATGGAATGCTATTGTGCTGTAAAGATTGTTTCAGAAAATCCCAGGAAGACTTGTATGAATTGATACAGACTGAAATGAATAGAACCAGAACAATATATAATATAACATCATCACTGTAAAAATGAACAGTTTTTTTGTTACCCCATTTACTTTTATTTTAAATAGTATTATATTTTTCAAATTATATGTAAAGATAGTTGTCAACCTTCATTTGTATAAGATTTTGAGTTCCATTTTTTTCCCTCCCTTCCTACCCTCTTTGACCCCCCTCCCCCCTTCCCAAGATGGCAAGCAATAGAACATAGAGTATACATATGCAATCATGCCAAACATATTTCCACATTAGTCATGTTGTGAAAGAAGAAACAGAACAAAGTGGGGAAAACACAAGAAAATAAAAAGAAGTGTAAATAGTATGTTTCAATCTGCATTCAGACACCATAGTTCTTTCTCTGGATATAGATTGCATTTTCCACCATGAGTCTTTTGGAATTGTTTTGGAGCATTGCATTGCTGGGAAGAGCTAAGTCTATCACAGCTGATCATGGCACAATGTTTCTGTTATTGGGTACAATGTTCTCCTGGTTCTTCTCACTTCACTCAGCATCAGTTCATCTAAGTTTTTCCAGGCTTTTCTGAAATCCACCTGTTCATCATTTCTTTCATATAGCATTCATAAACCACAACATTTTCAGCCATTCCCCAAATGACAGCATTCCCTCAGTTTCTAATTCCTTGTTAACGCAAAAAGAGCTGCTAGAAATAAAAAAATGGACAGTTTTTAAAGACTTAAATCTGATTAATGCAATGATCAATTGTAATTCAAAAGAACCAATGATGAAGAATACTCCTGACAGAGAGGTGACAAACTAAATTAGCAGAATGAGACACACAGTTCAGGACATATGGGAATTCTTCTTATGCTTAACTATATTTAGTTATTACAAGGTTCTTCCTTCCTTCCTTTCACTCTCCTCCCCTTTCCTTCTTTCCTTTCCTTTTTTCCTTCTTACCTCCTATCTTTCCTCTCTTTCTTCCTTCCCTCCTTTTCTGCTTTCTTCTTCCTTTTCTCCCTCCCTCCTTCCTTCCATTTCCTTCTTTACTTCCTTCCTCCCCTCCTCTCTCTCTTCCTTTGCTCCATCCCTCTCTTCCTCTTTCTTTTTTCTTTCTTTCTTTTTTCTCCCATCTTTCCTTGCTTCTTCTGTCATTCTTTTTTGCAGAGGGTAGTGGAAGTGGGATGGGAAGAACTGCTTAACCAGAGAAAACAATTTAAAAAGTTACATGTGTTAGGATTCTAAGTTGAACCTATGAAATATTTGCACATTGTATTGGCTCTGTCTCTTACTTGCCATATCCTCTTATTCTCCTCCAGCTCAGGAAGAAGAGCCCAGGAGCCATAGGTTTCTCATGCAACTAGATACCTCCGATTGACCCAAATGATCCATCTCTTAAAAAGCCAGAGTTCTGGTTTTGAGTTAACAGCACCCTCTCTCTACCTTACTTATCCTAGATTTCATGATGCTACTTGGACATCCCCTTCATGACCTTTCCATTCCAGTCAAACCAGCCTTATTTCCTACATACAACATTCCATTGTCTAGTGCCATGTCGCTGTGCATGTGTTTTCCCATACCCGAAATACACTCAGTTCTCATTTCTGCCGTTAGAATTCCTTGGAGCTCCCTTCAAAACACACCCTCAGGTTCTTAATACACTCTCAAAATTACTTTGCAGGTTGTGCTCATGTATATGCATATTGTCTTACTCTAATAACAGAGGATCTGAACCATTTTTGCGTGGGTCATGGATTCCTTTGGCAATCTGGTAAAGCCTATAGAACTCTTCTTAGAATAATACCTTGTTGCCTACATTCATAACTGAAGGAAATATTCAATTTCAATTTAAGGTTGGTGAAAACAAAGTTGTAATATTTCTCCCATTCAGGTTGACAAATCCACTGCAATCTATGTATGAAATCCTTGGATCCCGGGTTAAGAACACTACTCTAGTAGAACGTAGGTACCTTGAAAACAAGGGCTCTTTCTTTCTTTCTTCTTTTGTGTTTGAATTCCCAGGATATAGTTTAGTACCTTGCCCATGATAGGCCCTGAGTAAATATTCATTAAATTTATTTGGATTCTTTCATTTCCAGTATTTCACTGATATAACATTTTAAGATGAACTGCCTGCTAAATTTTCTTGCCCTACTAAAATAAACTGTGAGGTAATCTCTTATCTCAGGATGTCCCTCACATAGTTTGAGCTTCAGGAACTTCCTAGTATGAATACAATGAATTAGCCCCAGTGCTAAGAACAAAATAGAAACCCAGACAAGCTGTACCTCTAACCCCTAGAGCACACTCACTCTCAGATGGGAGGAACTCTAATTAAAAAGAGGAGTGATCAGGTCACTGAATGACATGCCTGGAGTTTACTGTCAAAGGTATCTAGAAATGGGGCTTTGAAAGTCACTTTGCTTCCGACTTGTTCATATGTCTAAAGACTAATTAACGATGACAGGCTGACCATTAGAAAAAAAATTTTCATACCAATGACAAGATGACGGATGATTCCATGCTGTTACAATGTCATCCTTAAAAAAGATGTGACAAGTCTAAGTTCCAATTAATTAGATGAGCTTTACAATACAGTCGTCCCTTTCAAGCTACTGAACCCATTGCTAGAGGCTGACAATGTGTCACCTTCTCTATTTTTAAGGGCTGTATTTATGGGCCAACAACACAGGGAACCATTCACACTGAACCTTCATCTCCTTGTCTGATAACTGGAGCTAGACCTCACAACATAAGCTGTTGCTTCAAGGATCTGTGTCCTAGATGTGAAGTTTATACAGCTCAAAAATGACTTCTATAGCAGCGCTATTCCCATTTCCTTCACTGAGCATGGTTAAGTAGGAGTTACATTTATTTTTTAATTTTAAAGAATAAGAAGAAAATGCTCCAATACCAAGGGAAAAGAAGTCACCATGAAACAGCCTTGTTTCACAGATCAAAAATTTTTTGTGTTTCCACAGAGACATATTTGCCAAAAAAAAAAAAAAAACTTGCCTATACTATTGAGAACAGAATTTGGGAACTCAACCAAGCAGGAAAGACATTAAACCAACAAAACTGTAGGGGTCTCCTGCTAGTTTTATTGACAATGACATTTCTTCAGACAGAGTTCCCTCGGTGGCAGAAGGGAAAATTTCCTTCTAAAGAAGACTGAAAATAAAAATTCCTCAATTCTACCACTGAAGAAGTCATTGATACAGCTCCTGACATTGGAGAGTTCCCTGAAATACTTAAGTACTACAAGTCCCCATTTGTGAAGCCAAAAATAGAAAGCTGGGCTTGGAGTCAGGAAGACCTATGCTCAAATCCAGCCTCAGATATTTCCTAGATACACTACCCTGAGCAAGTCACTTAATTTCTGTCTGCCTCCATTTCCTCAACTGTTAAATGGATGTAATAATAGCACCTAATTCCCAGTTGTTATAAGGATCAAGCTAGTACCTGGCACAAAGCAGGTACTTAATTAATGTCTGCTCCCTTCTCTTCTTCTGCCTTTTCTATCATATTAAAAATTCAGTCTTTGTTTATGGTGTGGAGAAAGAGTAGAGGGAAGTGGCAACACAGTGGCTTCAATTTATCTTTCTAGACTAATTTCGCATCATTTCTTTCCCCACCTTAGCATAGAGTAAAGGACATATAGTATGTACTCAATAATGCTTGTTTACACACACATTCCTACCAGTCTGGACTATTTGCTGCTCCCCTCCATATATACATATGTGTATACATTTACTATGTACATGTTTTGTAGTTATCTCTGTATATGTTGCTCCTTCCCTTGGGGGGTGTTAGGTCCTTAAAGGAAGATATTGTTTCCATTTTGCCCTTTGTACCCCCAATACTAACATGGTTCCTGGTATACAGTAGATATTTTTAAAATGCTTGTTCATTTTATTTTACTTGAACTGATACCTATTAGCTGTGTGACTATGTGCAAGTCACTTTACCTCTTGACCTCACTTTCCTTATCTGTAAGATGAGGAAGGGTTAGACTAGACAATCTCTAAGTTCTCTTCCAACTATAAAGTTATGCTCTTATATTCTGGTGGATTCTTTTAGTTTTGGCCAATTACTGACTGACTATTGGAGTGTATTTATTTAGGATTCAATGTTCTCTGAGCCGCTTTCTTCACATGCAAAAGTAGGAATAATAACTTTCATACTCTCTACCTCAAAGGGATGCTGTGAATAAAACGCTCTATAGATGGAAGCTTTTATTAAGCGTCAATGACTATAGGCTATCAGCAAAAGATCTGAAGAGTTCTTTTATTCAAGTTTCGCAACACTAAATTTTAGTACAATGAGAAAATCATACATTTCTTCCATAGAATACATTTAAAGGCCTTAAGGTTAAACAAAATTTCCCCATTTCTCTCTCTCTCTCTGACCTCTAGTATTTTATATCTTCTCTAGGGAGGGCTCTAATATACATTCAGGCACACAGAACCATAACTAGCCATATGTATGCTTGGGACACCAAAACGTCCAGAGGAAGGGCCATGAGAAGCATCTTCAGATAACCTTTTTAACGTGAGTAGAGACCATAGGCAATTACAAATCAAGAAAACTAGGAAAGGGAAAGAGAAGCCAGACCCTGTCAGAGGAGGTGTTACCTGGGGGTACCATCTATCAGCTCCCTCTTTTAACTAATTCCTCTTGCTAAGTAGGGCTAAACTCTGCTGTTTCTATGCTGCCGAAGGACTGCAGACACTTTCAAAATCTTTCCAAGTGAAATGCCTTTGGAAAAAGCCTAGGCCTCACCCGAGTTACAATTCTGTACCTTTGTGTGTACACACACACGCACACACACACACACACTACAGTTTTAATGTCAGCCTATTACACCAAACTTCAGGAACAGTATTTCATGGTGTGAGGATCCATAGGCACTGAGGCAATACACATAAATGCACACATGAACTACTTCAAATCAGAAATAAGAGGCATTGCTAAAATCAGTTTTAGCAAATGAACATGAAGCAGTTCTTGGGCTTTGAGCCCAACCCTTTAAAACCTTCAGGGTGACAAAGCATAATCCAAAACAATATGATAATTCGTGCCACTAATAAAATGTCAAATTTATTTCCTTTTGATTTTGCAGTACACTTCTTAAACCTTGATTATAATGTGCCAGGAAAATAGGAGGAAACTCCAGAAAGAATGGCGTAGTTATAACTCTTGATTTAGAGCTAGAAGGCCATCTGATCCAAATGCTCTCCATTTAGAGATGAGGAAGTTGAGGACCAGAAAAGCTGACTTGCCCAAGGTCATAGTATCTGGTAAGTAGCTAAGCCAAGGTTCAAACTCAGGCCTTCTTTATCTGTCATTGGGGCTCCTGCCATGATACCATGCAACAGTATACAACCTAAGCTTTCTAGTCCCAGGATAACAATTCCCAGTTACTTCAACTGATTCTCACCTGGCATGGCCTCCAGTCCCTTCCTCATCCTGGTCATCTACTTCAGTAGCTTAATATCAAAGAAATATTAGCCATTTTGTCATTTCACATGTAAGTTATCCCCCCATCCAAGTTTACAAATTCCCTGAAATTTATCCATGGATCCTAGATTGAGGACCACTGGTCTAGTGGACAAAAGATGGCATTGGTACCGTGAAAACTCAAGTTATCTCACTTTTTTCTTTTCACTTTTCCTGTTTCAGAATGACTCTGAAATCTGACTTCCTCTATCCCTCCCAATCCGGACACTGGTCCAGCTTCCAACGTAGGCATATCAGAGTTGGTCTAGACTCAGTTCTGAAAGTCTGCTTTCGAGCAGGGCTAAGTCCTGAGTCAGCCCTCCTCTGGGGACTCTGGTAAACAGGGTCAGTTCTGGGACTGACTCCACGCTACCGCCCAGCAAAAAATCCAGGGCTTCTATCACAGCATCACTCAGCCTGGTCAGCCTGCAGTCCCAACATGAAAGCTATCAGGTGAGACAAGACAGAATCCACTGCATTTGGGACTTTGACAGAAAGAGCAGATAGAACAACCTCATTTACTGGGGGTGTTGTGTGAGAGAGCAATGTTGTTCACTCCAGCTTTCAATCCTAGCCCCACTCTTCCCACAAGAGCAACAGATCAACATAAGTTCACCCACCTTGGAGTTAGAGGAGAGCTATTCCAACCTAGGCAGCTAGGTGGCACAGTGGACAGAGACTGGCCTGGAATCAGGTAGACTCATTTCCCTGAGTTCAAATTTGACCTTAGACACAGCTGTGTGACCCTGGGCAAGTCATTTAACCTTGTTTGTCTTCGTTTCCTAATATGTAAAATGATCTAGAGAAAAATATTCCAGTATTTTTGCTAAGAAAACCCCAAATGGGGTCCCGCAGAGTTGGACATGACTCTCGACTGAACAGTAACAAACTTCCAGCTTCAAAGCTGTGATCCAGTGATTTCCCCACACTACTCTTTAGTGTGATTCCATGAGCTGCCTTCCTTCACTCAACAAACCTCCTGATGTTTCAGGCAGCTATTAAGTGATGACTGCCTTATATCCATACCCCACACCCACCCTGAAAAAGAAAAAAGACAAAACTGAAAAGAAGAGCTTATGCGGTTTACAGTTTGGTGGATTTCTTTTCCAAACCTTTAGTCATTTTCCCCATGTAGCTGAATACCAGGAAGGCTGAGGTGAAAGATGGACTTCTCAGAGTTCTGAAATCCCAGGCAGCATAGTAAATCTAGTTTTAGGTCAAGATTAGAATTGTCTGAAGACACAGCCCCTTGGCCTAATCTATCGTCAAAGGGGTAACCTAGACATCTTGTAATATTTGTTGCTGATGCTGTTGTTTTAAAAATGTAACAGATGTATGGCAGCAAAGCTCTAAAGCTAGAATGGGTGAGCTTTATAATCTGAAAATCACTTTTCCCTACTGTCTGGAAAACAAACATTTACATGAACAAGCTAAGCAGGGTCCCCAGACAGTCCAGCACTTTCCTCTCTTTACCAGCAGGAAGAGGCTTAACTAAGGGTGGAGGAGGGCGGGAATCAATACTTAGACCCAGTACACAAACATCTGTTTTGGTAAGGGTGGCTCTTTATGCTTATCCATGAAAATATACTGAGCAATATCACGTAGATTTTTCTGGAAAATTCCATCTTAGGGCAGATGAATTCTTTCTGGGAGGGAGAAGAGATGGCTTGTAAATAGAAATAGTTTTCTTAATGATCTGTCCAGAATCATAAAAATTGAGAGCTATAAGGGGCCTTGGAGATTACATAATACAACTTCATAATTTTACAAATAAGTAAACTGAGGCTCATGGACACTAAGCAAAGTAACCAAAATCCTACAGCTTAAAAGAGGCAGAGATAATTTGAGCATACATGGTACCAGTGCCATCTTTTATCCACTAGACCAGTGGTTCTCAATCTAGGATCCACGGATAAATTTCAGGGAATTTGTAAACTTGGATAGGGGAGGAGGACCATTATATCCTTATTTTCATTCAACTCTAACTGAAATTTATTTACCATTGCTATCAATCATGAGTGTAGGCATAAGCCATAATAATATTTGTACCAAAGGGGTCCATGGCACACAAACACTTGAGAACCACACCAAACTACAAACAAATCTGTTTGTCTGTTGGACTAAGTATCATTCTTATCCATGAAACCCTCTGGATCATCATCATGGTGTTTGTGAAATATTTCAGAACCCATTCGGCAGAAATGCCGGTGTATACTATGACACCTCCAAAGTGCTTTGTTACTTTAAAATGCCGTACAAACCTAAGCTTCAGGGAGGAGCCAAGATGGCAGAGGAGAAAGATTCACATACTAGCTCCTAACCCACAGCCCATAAAACACCTGTAAAGAATTCCCAACAAATTCTGGAGCAGTGGAAGCCACACAACAATGGAGTGGAGGAGATTTCTGTGGAAGAGAGCCCTGAAAAACTGACACCAAAGGTCTGTCGTGCACCTGACCCAGAGCAGAGCCCAGCCCTGCCTTGGCAGCACAACACCAAAAGGAGCAGATCCAAGTAGGCTTCAGGGACAGAATCTCCAGCGGCAGCACAGGTCCCTCCACCCACAGATGCCAAAGATCAGTGAGAGAGCCTGTTTGGCTGTCCGAGAGAGGAGTGGGATGTCTCCATAACTCAGGCCCCCTTGGGAGGCAGCAGCAGACAGGGGCTCCCAAAGCAGGCAGGAGCTCAGATCCGTTATTTAAGTTCTCCCCATAAACCTGCTGAGGGAACTGAGCCCCTGAGCACCTGAACTTAATCTCACACTAAATAGCAGCCCTGCCCCCACCTGAGCACCTGAATTTAATCTCACACTGGATAGCAGCCCTGCCCCTGCTGAAAGCTCTGAGTCTGGGAAACAGCATTTGAATCTCAAACCCCAAGCACTAGCTGGGCAGATCTGGAGGCAAGGTGAGGGTACAGAGGAATATCAGAAGTCAAGTAACTGGCTGGGAAAATGCCCAGAAAAGGGAAAAAAAATAAGATCATATTTCTTGGTGAACAGATATCTCCTCTCATCCTTTCAGAAGAGGAAGAACAATGCTTATCATCAGGGAAAGACATAGAAGTCAAGGCTTCTGTATCCCAAACATCCAAAATAAATATTCAGTGGGCTTAGGCCATGGAAGAGCTCAAAAAGGATTTTGAAAATCAAGTGAGAGAGGTGGAGGAAAAAATGGAAAGAGAAATGAGAGAGATGCAAGAAAAGCATGAAAAGAGGGTCAATACCTTGCTAAAGGAGACTCAAAAAAATGCTGAAGAAAATAACACCTTGAAAAATAGGCTAACTCAATTGGCAAAAGAGGTTCAAAAAGCCAATGAGGAGAAGAATACTTTAAAAAGCAGAATAGCCAAATGGAAAAGGAAGTTCAAAAGCTCACTGAAGAAAATAGTTCTCTCAAAATTAGAATGGAACAGATGGAGGCTAATGACTTTA
>CM053772.1:156641943-156676155 GCA_028658325.1 Potorous gilbertii
AGGAAAGTGGGGGAGAAGGGGATAAGGAGGGTACGGAGGATGATGGAAGAGAGGGCAATGGGAGGAGGGAGCAATTTGAAATCAACACTCTTGGGGAGGGACAGGATCAAAAGAGAGAATAGAAGCAATGGGGGGCAGGATAGGATGGAGGGAAATATAGTTAGTCTTACACAACACAACTATTATGGAAGTCATTTGCAAAACTACACAGATATGGCCTATATTGAATTGCCTGCCTTCCCAAAGGGAATGGGTGGGGAGGGAGGGATTTGGAGAAGTTGGAACTCAAAGCTTTAGGAACAACTGCTGAATATTGTTCTTGCTACAAGGAAATAAGAAATACAGGTAATGGGGAATAGAAAGTTATCTGGCCCTACAGGACAAAAGAGAAGATGGGAACAAGGGAAAGGAAGGGTGATAGAAGAGAGGGCAGATTGGTGATAGGGGAAATTAGAATGCTCGGTGTATTGGGGTGGGGGAAGTTGGACAAATGGGGAGAAAATTTGGAACCCAAAATTTTGTAAAAATGAATGTAAAAAGTTAAATAAATAAATTTAACTAAAAAAAAAACAAAAACAAACATAAGCTTCTTTAAGAGCCTGGGATCCTGCCATGTAGGTTCTCCATGATGCTGTTGTGGCTGTTCAGTCATGTCCAACTCTTCCTGAGGCCATCTGGGGTCTTCATGGCAAAGATACCATTTGCCAATTCCTTTTCCAGCTCATTTTACAGATGAAGAAACTAAGTCAAACTAAGTTAAGGGACTTACCCAAGGTCACACTGCTAGTGTCTAAGGCCAGACTTTAACTCAGGGAGATGAATTTTCCTGACTCCTTTTTCCTGACACTTTATCCACTGTGCCACCTAGCTACTCTGTCCTCCATGAGGCAGGTTGCCAATCTGCAACAACGTCAAAGAGTTTTCAAGAGTTGCTTCTGCTTTCATCAATCAGGAATGTCTAAACAATTGTGGTACATGAATGTAATAGCATATACTATAAGAAACAATGAACAAGAAGAAATCAGAGAAGCATATGAAGATTGATATGAACTGATGCAGAGTGAAATAGACAAGTCATAGGAACACAAATATACAATGAAAAGAAAAAACAAAAACACTAAACCTCTGAACAAATAAAATGGCCCAGGATGGTCTCAGGAAAGATTTGAGAAAATGCTGCTCCCTCTCTTGTTGCAATGGTTGGAGACTATTGGTATGGCACATAACATATACTGTCAGATTCAGTTTTTGGTTTGGTTAGTTTTGCTAAACTGTTTCTTCTCTTTCTTGTTTATTTTTTGTTATAAGGGATGGGTCACATAGAGAAGAAATAAGAGGAATATATTTGGAAATGGAAAATACATAAAAAACAAAAAAAAACAATAAAAGCTAAACAATATTTAAAAAGAATGGCCCAAAATTGTTATCATGACTAAAAAATTTCTCTTTCTGCGGCCATCCTAGTGATGAGCCTCTTTAAACTTAACAAGATGGTCCTCAGATGCAGTCCGTTCCCTAAGGCTTTCTAACTCATCATGCCCTGCCAGAACCTGAGCTCCACTATCATAACCTTGGTGAATCTCGGGTTATTCTCTGCCACAGTGAAGCATCAGAGGAGGTAGCAGTGGAGAAAAGGAGATATTGCTCTTTTTATCATCATAGGATCCCAGATACATTTAGAGCTGGAACAGACATCAGAAATCATAAAGTCCAACTCCTTAATTTTACCAACAAAGAAATTAAAGCCCAAACTGGTTTCAAGGGATTTTTCCAGGGCTCCATACGCATAGGACATAATTAGAGACAAAATTTAAATCTAAGTACTTTTGCTCTAAATCCAATTCTATTTTCACTGTATCTTGCTTCTGTTCAATGTTATTAATATGGTCTGTCATTATCTTTTCCCACAAACCCTTCCCTCTTCCAAACTTCCCAGTTACCATGGAAGGCACTAGCAGCCTCCTAGTCACCCAGGCTCTTCACTCTCATTCATCTCATAAATGCCATCTGTGGTCAAGTCCTGTCACTTCTACCTTTGCAACAACTTTTCTATTCTCTGACATCCTGATGCCTTAACTTATATCAGAGCTGTTGCAATAGCATTCTGGTTGATCTCCCTGACTCAGATAATCTCTCCATTAACCCTCACTCAGCTACCAAAGTGACCTTCCGAGAGCACAGGTCTGATGATTTCACTCCATACCCACTCAAAAAATCCCAGTGGCTCCTTATGAACTGCAGGATCCAAGAAAAATCCTCTGTTTTTTTTAAGTTCTTTAAAACTTGGCCATTTCCTGTCTTTCTAGTCTTTTATTCACTTTACTCCCCTTCATGTATTGTACAATCCAGTGACACTAGCCTTCTTGCTGTTTCTCAAAAATGTCACTCCCTCCTACGCCCACACCCCACACTTTATGACTTTTCTCAATACTTGGAATGTTCTTGCTCTACATCTCTACCTCCTAGATTCCTTCAAAATTCAGCTTAAATCCTTCCTTCTTCAAGAAGCCTTCTCTCCCCCCCCAAAATACTGGTACCTCCCCTTTGAGATTTCCTACAATTTCATATATACATACATACATACACATTTATGCATGTGTGTATGTACATATGTATGTGTATTATGTATATATGTGTTATGTATGTGTATATATACATATACACGTGTGTGTATGTGTGTGTATACATTGTTATTTGCACATTATCTCTCCCATTCAAATGTCAGTCCATCAACTAGTATACAACTACTATTTATTTTTTGTGTGTGTCAGGCATGATATTAAATTCTAAGGATACCAAAAAAAGTTAATTAAGCTGCCCAAAATAAAAAAGGTCTCTGTTTTCAAGGAGCTCATAGTCTTGGGGACAGTATTTTTGAATGACTGTTTTTGCCTTTCTTTGTTATAACCTTAGAACTTAGCACAGTGCCTGGAAATGGCAAGTACTTAATAAATGCTTATTGACATGATTTCACCTTTTTATCAAAAATCAAACCTGTGATTTCATGGGTGTAGAGAATGTCCAATGAGAAAGTTCTCTCTATAGATGCAGTTCAGCACCTTCTCTGCAGCAGTCTTAGAGAATTCTCTGAGAGCACTGAAAGGTTAAGTGATTTGCCCAAAGTTACACAGCTAGTATCGTCAGAGGCAGAATTTCAACTCACTTCTTCCCAATTTAAGAGCCAACTCTATCTGGTTCACCACACTGCCTCCCACTGCTTTTTGGTTATTATCTTACAAAAAAATAGAACTACTAAAGAATTTGTTCTCCCTCTATAAAGACTTATTTCATTCATTTTGATGTCTGCCATTAACAATCTCTCTCTCTCTCTCTCTCTCTCTCTCTCTTTTTTTTTTTGGTCAGTCAGATTAATTTAAAATGACCACTTAAGGTATCATTGTTTTAATCAAATATTAGGCAGAGTCCAAAGGATCTCTCCTCCCAGACCACCCAAGTCAAGGTTAACATTCCATTCAGAGGTCAAGCTGGTGGTGGGCTAATTAAATCTGCTTTTATTTTGAACTTGTCTTTCTTTTTAGAATCTTGATAAAATACTTCTTTATTTTCTGTGGAGGGATTTTCCACAACCTCATTTTTATTTTTTTTAGAGCTGAGCTTGGCTTCATTGGTTTTCTCCATGCCCTTTCAAGTAAAAAGAACTTTGATGAATACTATTTCTTCATTGGAAGGGCCTGAGATGTTGAATAGAGTCTTATTGAAAAATACAGGGTGATATGCTGGGAGAGCATTTCCTTAGATTTAAACTTTTCTACATGAGTCAGGAGCCCATTATCTCAGAATTCAACAGACATTGATAATTTTTCATCCATTCCGCATTGATAAAAGTGAAGACATTTGAAAAGTGAGTGACAAATGACAAAAAAAGAAATCTCTTTCCCAAGGCTAAGTTCCTTTTATACATCTTTCTGCTGCATTCATTTGCTATTCATCTTTCTTAATTTAGGACTGATCAGGAGATCCGACTGCGTTTTAATGAAATCATTTTTATTCTATTGCTTACTGAGTTACTCAGGGAAAGAGGCTGAGCTCTTTGAGAACTCAGAATACCAGAGGGATACTCAGTACCCCTGGAGCACCATTTAGCAAAGGATCTCAAGGCACCTTGTAAATCTCCATTCATTTTTTTAACAACCTTCCAGAGACAGGTGCCTCAAAGGCAGGTCACTATCATTAACTCCATTTCCCAGAAAGAAAACCAACCGCTGAGACTAGTAATTACTTCTCATAAGTCACCAAATTGCAATAGTAGAAAAGGCAGGAATAAATCTTTCTTTATTTACTGAGTATGACTTCCTACAATCAGGCAAATCCCAAAAAGCACTCCAGTTGAGGGACTGAGGGTAGCCCCTGGTATCCCTTGGACTTAGGTACCAAAGTAGAGGCCATTCACCCATTCTCTCTTGCATCATCCATCCCTTCCCTTCATTCATCTGCCCATCCATGTGACAAGTATTTATTGATCAACTACTCAATACCCAGCATCCTGCTGGACATTGTGGGAATAAAAAAGAATCAAACATGTTTTTGTCCCTATGGAACTTTCTGCCTACTAATAGATATCTAATATGTAACACACAAAATATTAATACTAAATTACGTTGTCATATAGACGATATATGTCATATAACATAAGAAAAGTACAAAAATTAGGTCAAAAAGTGTGACGTTACTTCCAGCCAGAGTCAGTGGTACTTGAGGCGGGTCTAGAAGTACAGGTAGGACGTGGCCAGGTGATCTTGCAGTCAGGAGGGAGGAGAAGAACATTCCACTATAGGTAATAGCATAAGCAAAGACATAAGAATCAGGGAATCGTGGGACTTATTTGGACAACAACAAATACTATAGTTTGACTAGCCTTCATTCCTGTCCTGGCCCTGCTCCTGACATGAACTCCAAAACCAGTCCTCTGCTGTCTCATCCAGGAACTCCCCTCAGTACCTCTGGCCTCCCTGCACTGGAATACCCAAACTGTGGTCTTGTCACCCTAGAAATTTCCTCTGCAATGCCTACCTTCTTCTCCCACAGGTCAGTTTCTCCTGAAGCCTCCCTTTTGTGGAAGATCCTAAGCTGACCAGCCTTCCTTCCCCAACTCATCCGGTTCCTGACTTTCTGGACTTCAAAGTGCCCGTGCCAAGTACATTCTTCCTCCCTTCTTTTTCATACATCTGCAGGGTGTTGTCTTCCTCCATTAGAATGGAAGGTCCTTGAGGAGAGAAACTCTTCTTTCTGCTTTCTTTTCTTCCTTTCTTGAATATAGGAGGTATGTCACCCTTCTCCCTTCTATCCACCCCAATACACTTTCAATATTCTCTGTACTGCCCACCTTCCTTTCATATACACATTGGATTATTGGCCCAAGAAGAATATTGGGAGATAAGTATGGAAATGTCGAATGAGGCCAAATTATGGAGATCCTGAAAGCCAAATGAAAAGTGTAGAGTTAATCTGGCGGATAATAAGGAATCAGTCATTCAGGATTTTGAGCCAAGAGTCAGAGGGGTTCTATGAGCATAGACTTAAAGTTCAGAGATGCTTATAGTCTAATCCCCTCATTTTACTCAATGAGAAACTGAGATCTGAAATGCCTTGCCCAAGGACATACACGTGGTGACCAGTAGAATCACAATTCCAACCCAAGTCCTCTGGTCCTAATTCTAGTACTTTTTCCATCATTCCATGACTCTCCATGAAGGTGACAGTTCAAGCTGTTATGGCAGATCTTAGAGTAGATGTAAAATACAATCAGGGACCTGGAAGCAACTTCACATTGTCCCCAGATGCTTCAGGCAGCACTCAGAGATTCCTAGCAGAATTGTAACTGGGCAAGGTGACTGCGGCTTTGTTCCAGGGGACTGATACCTGGAGGCAGGAGGGTCCACGGAACACCCTTCTTCCTTGTGGAACCATGAAGCCCTTCCTGGAGTCTCTAGCACATGGCATGACCCCACTCCTTCACTTGGTCATAGGAGTATGTGGATATTGTATATCGTATCACAGGTTTAGCATCAGAAAGGACTTCAGAGAAAATCTGGTCCATGTCCCTTCTATAGAGTAGGAAACTGAAGTCCACATCACCCCCCAGGGTCCTGTGGCCATAGTGTCACTCTCCTATGTCACAATCCCCTCAATGTCAATGGAAATCTGGGCTAAGCTGTCTGTTGGACAAGCATCCCCATCTCCAAGCCCTGGTCATCATCAGACTCAGAGCCATCTCCCTTCTACTCTCCCCCTCATTTAACTGCCCTCTACACTCTTACCCTGTCTTCCACAAGAATACTGTGTTGTATGCTGCTCTCATACCCTGTTCCCACCACTCAACTATCCTCTGCACCATAGTCTTCCCTCCCAACCCCCAGACTATCCTCAGAACTGCCACTCTTACCCTCTATCCCCATTGCAATTTCGGATGTTTCACCCTCCAGTCTGAGGATTCCAACCCTCAGCTCCAGCCCCAACTGTTTTATGCCCCAGAAGAAATCATTCTTTGGCTCTGCAGCAAGGAAATAATCTCTTGCATGCAGAAGCGTCATGAACCATCTTTCAGTGCTGGTTTTGAAAATGCAGCCCTTCCCTTTCAGTTGCCTAGAGACTGTTGCAAAGCCACAACTCTGGGAAATAAAGCACTAGGGAAATTCAAGATTTGATACAACAAGATGAAGCTTTGCTTTGTAGCAGCTAGTAACTAGATCACCTTTAGGCCTGGGTTATCACTCTCTGTGCTCCCTCCTGGTCAGTGTGTGGGGATTCTGGTACAGGGAAGGAGTGGCTCTGGTCCTTCATGTTCCCACAAGAGCAGAGTTCCTTTGGGGCTGACTGCCTTCCTCACAGGAACTGTGCACACCTGAAGGGGAGGGGGCTGGTGAATGGGAAGCAGATCCTGAATGGGTCAAATGACTAGGGGGCAGAGGTTGCTGATCAGGGTTAATCTCAGGCTCAGGCTCATGCAGCCAGAGCTGGAAAGGACTTCTGTTCTCTTATCTGATTCTTTATGATGCTGTGGATCCTAGTATGCCAATACTGTCCAAGATGGTTTCTTGGCAAGGATATGGGAGTGGTGGGTCATTTGCTTCTCCAGTCGGATTAAGGCAAACCCAGGTTAAAGTGACTTGCCCCAGGTGGCACAGCTAAGGAGTGTCTAAGACTGAATTTGAACTCAGCTCTTCCAGACTCCAGGTACAGCTCTCACTGAGTCACCCAGTTAATTCAAATGGCCTCAGGGGTCATCTATTCCAATCCTCTTATTTTACAAATGAACAAATGAGGTGTGTAAATATTAAAGAACTTACCCAAGGTTCCCAAGTTGGTCAGGGATTTGACCAGGCCCCCTGGGCCAGGATTTGAATGGAGCATTCCTTCCACCATACTCTCTCCATCCACAGATTTGGGAGCTGAAAGAGTGCTGGGGCTTTGCTTGACTAGCAAATTAAATTGGAGGTGTCAAAAACAGACCCCTTACAGCACTCCTAAGTGAAGCCTGAACCAAATTAAGATGTGAATGAGAAATATTCAACAAAATAAGTAAAAATACAATAGAACATAGGTCATGTTAATATGTGGTTTTCTAAGACAAGATGTGCCTGCATGAATCCCTGTGTACAGTTTAGTGGTCCCTGTTTCTGCTTGAGTTTGATATTACTGCTGCAGATGAGTTCAACTTGGCAAATATTGATTAAGTACCTATTCCACATGAGCCACTATACAACTACTGGGGACGCAGAGAGAAAAAGAAGACATTCCTTGCTCTCTAGGAACTGACACTCGAGGGAGGGAGAGGGATGGTACAGAAATATATATATATATATATATATATATATATGTGTGTGTGTTTTATACACACATACACATAGATGCACAATATACATACATATATACATGTGTGCTTGCATCTGTGTGTATATATACATGTGTATATGTATACATGTATACACACACGTGTATGTGTATATAATGTAAAGACAATATACATACCAAGTAATTTCGGAAGATAAACACTAACGAGTAGGGGGATGAGGAAAGGACCCAGGTAGGTGAGGACATCTAAGTTGTGCTTTGAAGGACTCACAAGTTTCTGTTGGGGAAAATAAGAAGTTAGGGAAGCTGCAGCAGCAGGAGCAGCAGAGGGTGACCCTGCAGGCCCAGGAATGACCCTTGGATCAGTGGGGAATGGATCCTGATCCAATTTGAGCATAGGCCTAGCCCGACCTCCAGATCACTGGTACCTTCACCCTTCCTCTCATTACAGAACTGAAAAGAACAGTATACCGCAAACTGATCTCTGCTCTTGTCTTGTATTATGCATTAGCCATGCATGCTGGCCTTTGGGTCTCTGGATCATTCCTATTAACACTACTGGCTTCCTAAAGAGGTGCTTCTGAATCTCAGCTTCAGAGAATGAAAGGTTTTCTTTTTTTCTGGAAAAAAAAAGAAAACTCTGAGCTGATTCGCAAATACCATATCAGTTCTAAGTTGGCACCGTTTCAGAGTAGATTTTATGGTTATTCACAGTGGAGAGAGCCCTTCAGCTCTGTTCATTCCCATCCCCCAATGAGCTAGGCTTGATGAAGTAATCTGAACTCTAACCAGCAGAAAGAACATCAGTGGTTCAGATATAATACAATAAAAACCATCGACTTATTTTCTCACTGGTTGCCTTGTAGCTAAGTGTTAATGGTGTCTTCTGTTGAATTGATTGAGAGTATTGGCTGGGTTTCTAGTACCCTATGAAATTCAGTAATTATAGCACACCTGCTGCTCTAAGCACTTTCAGGCTCTTTATCTAATCATTCTTCAACATGTTCACTCTAGAGCAGAGATGTCTACCACTCTTCCATAGAACAGATAAAGAAACTGAGGCACAGAGTCAGACAGCAAGTTTCTGGTAGAGAAGAATGCCGTTATTGTTTGATCAATTAGTAGTATCTGACTCTTCATGATCCCATTCGGGGTTTTCTTGGCCAAGATACTTGAGTGCTTTGCCATTTCCTTCTCCTGATCATTTTACGGATGGGGAAACTGAGGCAAACAAGGTTAAGTGACTTGTCCAGGGTCACACGGTTAATAAGTGTCTGAGGATGGAGGATCTGAACTCAGGAAAATGAGTCTTCCTCACTCCCAGCCTGGTGCCCTATCCATAGTGCCACCTAGCTTCCTAGGATAGAGCACTAAATTTAAAAGCTTCAATTCAGAGTCATTGGACTTGAGTTCAAATCCTATCTCTGCCAACCTACTATTTATTTCACCTTGGCTAATTCACTTAACCTCAAAGGACTTCAGTTCCTCATCTGTGGAAATGGGGGGGATTGGGCTAAATGACCTCTAAGACTCCTGCCAGCTCTAGCTTGATGACTCTGTGAACCAAATCCTTGAGTCCACATACACTATAATGAGCTACCACTACCTTCTAGGTATGGATAGGTAGGTTGGTTGGTTTGATCTTTTTCTAAAAATGCACCCATATTTTGTTTACTAATACAATGAAAGTCATAACTAGCAATTGTAACCAGAAGAAACATCAGAAAATGTGTCATTTTTTTCTGAAACCTACAACATGATGACTGAGAGTAGCTACCCAGGGATTGAGGGGAGGGCTATGGGTACTTCTCTCTTTGAGATCGTCCTTCTTACCAAATTGGTGAAGTGATATTGGTGTTGTCAATGCCTGATACATTTTTGCACCCTAGACAAAGTCAGTCACCCCATCCTAACTGCAGCCTTACTGCATACCTTAACTCTTCCACTTCTTGTATCTATCTACTTTCCACAGAAGCAGTGTTATTATCACGAGACCAAGAGATGAGAAAACTATACATTTTAATTGGAAGGCATAGCAACCAGCCTGCCTGAATTGTATCTTCTGATTGACATACACCACAATGGGTGTTCTTTCCACAGAGAGGGTGTTAGACCTCATCTTGAAGACCAGGGGCTGAGTGCAGTTAGCACTGCAGATGAGCACCACTGCCAAGGGCACTGTGGGTCTAAGAACAAGGCCTTTAGCGTTGCTGGAGGAAGGAGCTGGGAGCCACCCAGGAAGTCTTCAGCCAGGGTCAGCCTTCCACAAAGTCAAAGTAGGCAGCCTGAAATCACTGTTAGTGTCACTCCTTAGGGACCTTCTAGAAATACCTATATTTTAACTGGGTTAAATTATCATGTTTATCTGGAAGGTCAAATGTATAACACATTTACAAAGACTGGTTACTGTGATTTCACCTTGAAGCAGAGGTAAGAAGGCAAGTCGAGAGGAGGGGTAAAGAGAGGAGAAGACAGAAGAGAAGGGGAGAAGAGGACAAGAGAGGAGGGGAAGATGAAAAGGGAAAGAAGAGGAAGTGGGAAAAGGGGGAAGAGAGGAGAGAAAGGACTAGGGGGAAAGGAGGCAGAGAGAGGAGAGGGGAGAGAAGGAAGGAAGAAGGGAAAAGGAGAGTTAAGGATGAGGGAGAGGAGAAAAAAGAGAAGGAAGAGCCAAAGGAAGGGGAGAAGAAAGGGAGGAGGAAAGAGACACAGAGCATGATGTGCTATCCAGTCAAGTGGGGGCCTGTATTGGGAATCATAGGACTCCATGTTCAGTGCTAGACAGGATCCTAGGGGTCACCAAAGCCAAATCCCTCATTTTACAGATAAAGAAACTGGGGTCCAGAAAGGTGAGGTGATTTCTGGATTTTGGGACCTAAGTCCTCTGACTCCAAATCCAACGGTGAATCCCTGGACATACAACCACTCTCATCCTACCCCCAGGACACTGGGAGCCAAAGGACAGTCATGCCACAGGAGGCTAAGAAGCTAATGAGAGAAAGGAGAGAGAAGGTACTAGATGACAAGCTTACTTCTATCAACTTTCTTAGGGCCAGACCTGTCCACAGTAGTTCTTCTTTGGGGTCTGGGAATATCTACTCAGAGTAAGCCAGGCAAAGCCTTCAAGGCAAAGATACCATGACAGTGACATACAGCAGAAAGTGTCTACTGGAACTATAGTCAAAGGACTTGAGTCCCAAACCCAGATTTATTATTTCCTTCTTGTGGTTGCTTGTCACTTAACCTTCCCAGGTCTGTAACACAAAAGCATTAGACTCCTCTAAAGCCTCTAAGATGTCTTCTTGTTAAAAGTCTCTGATCCTGGAACAGCTAGGTAGAACAGTGGATAGAGCACTGGCCCTGGAGTCAGAAGGAGCTGAGTTCAAATATGACCTCAGAGACTTACTGTGTGACCCTAGGCAAGTCACTTAACCTTGACTGCCTCCATAAATAAATAAATAAAGACTCTGATCCCGTGAAATCATGTTAGACAGAAAACATGGGCTCAAATCCAGCTCTACTCCTAATTCCCTGTATGTAGAGCAGTTGGCTTGGATGATCTCCAAAGTCTTGTGACAGCTTCCACAACCCCAATCTCCTCCTCAAGGCTAACATTACCTATATAGGGCCCCATAAAATGACCTCCATCAGCTCATGTGCTATACTGATAACCAAAAATTAAGCTCAAAGCACCTTTCATCCTGCAAATAATGCCTCCTGTACCAGGATCATACTGCCCCTGAAAGTGACCTGCCAATGCACGGAGATAATAGCACATTACTATTTCACTAGAGTATACACAAGGAACTTATGGGAATGACGGTGGAGTGATAAGAAGGAAGATCAGGGCTCCAATTCTGCTCCTGACACTTATTAACTCTGCAAAGATGGGAAAATCATTTATTCTCTCTTTGCCTCAGTTTCCTCATTTATTAAGAGGACATAATAATGCCTGCAGCACTTGGCTGTGAGGCTCACATAAGTTAAAAGATATAAAGTATTTTGCATATTTTTAAAACTCTACATAAATGCCAGTTATTGTTAGGGGCCCTTGCTAATTTTATCTCTTCAAACGATTGTACAATAATAAGCTCCCGTTGCACTCTGCCAAAAGCTTCACATCTATTATCTCATTTTAGCCTTGAAAAAGCTCCACGAAGTTCATAGCTTCATGTATCTAGATCCAGAGCAGACCTCAGAGATAACGTGAGCCAGCTCTCTTTATTTGACAGCTGAGAAAGCTGAGGTCTGCAATAGTTAAGTGACCAGCCTGAGTAAGGCTAGCAGCCAGATTCACACCTCGGGTCCTTGATTCCAAAGCCGGTGCTCCAACTATGTTGCTGTTGATGTTGTCTCAGCTATATCCGACTCTCTGTGATCCCATTTGGGGTTTTCTTGGCCAAGATACTGGAGTGCTTTCTCCAGCTCACTTTACAGATGAGGAAACTGAGGTAAATAGGCTTAAGTGACTTGCCAGGGTCACACAGACAATAAGTGTCTGAGGCTGGATTTGAACTCAGAAAGATCAGTCTTCCTGACTCCAGACCCAGCACTTTATCCACTGCACCACTTAGCTGCCCCAGAACAAATGTAATTGTCTCCATTTTGCAGATGAGGAAAATCATTTGAGAGTATCCAAGTCCATGTAGCTAATAAGTAGCCCTGCCAAAATCCAGAACCAAGTCTTCTGTCTCCTTCCCCATCCCCCCCACACCAACTGCATCCTGAAGGGCAGAAAGGTAAGTATCCAACACAACTTCAGGAATCCCCAGCTGAATCGCTGATGAGGAGCAGGAAGGAGGCTATCTCAGCACTGGCATTCATTTCTTCTAGGGGCCTATCCCTTGTAGAGGCTTTGAGTTTGGTGAGGTTGTCTAAGCCTATTTCTTTTCCAATCTCATTCAAAGCTTTAACAACTATTACTAGCATTTAAAACAGAAAAGGAAAGCGGGGCCACACATCTTGCTGATATAGCAGAGAGAGCTCTCTCCTGGCACAGAGTGTATTGGCCAGCATCCACAAGAACAAAACAGCTTTTGAGCCCAGTCAGCAGCCCAACAAGCCGACTGATGGCAGCCAGGCTTGGGCCTAGGTAAAGACAGTCTTCAGAGCCCTCAGCCTCACTCTCACCTGCTACTCCTAGAAATCATAGCACTAGAGTTAGAACAGCCCTAAGAGGCAACCCAGACTTTCCCCTTTATTTTTCAGATGAGGAAACTGAGGCACAGGAAAAGTGACATACCCATGGTCACAGAGGTAAGACCTAAGTGTCTCTCTCCAGTCAAGGCTTTTACCCCTGAACCACTCTGCCTCAGACCACAGTGCTTTTCTGCGGCCTTTCTGGTCTGGCCTACAACAAAACATTAGCAAATGCATTCTGTTCACTGCTCCCCACCCCACTCCCCCCAGGTTTTAGTGCTACCCCTAAGGGGAGTATTTGCATTTTTAAAAAAGGTGGGCCATCCCACTACTGGGCATTCATCTCAAGGAGGTCAAAAGCTGAAAAACTTCATATATACCAAAATATGCTTAGTAGCACTTTTGCGGGGGGGAAAAATGAAAACAAAGTTAACTGGCAAGTTGGGTTGAGACAAAGAGAGAGGCCATGCCTGTGATTTTATTAGTGTAGGAAACTCCAAGGTAAGGAAACTGTCTCCACCAGTGCAGAACAGCAAGTGTTACTTAGAAAAGTAACAAAGTTAAATGATTTGCCCAGGTTCAATCCGCCATGATTTGTCAGAAACGGGACTTGAACCCAGGCTGTCCTATTTTCAAGGTCAAACCTCTGGAGAAAAAACCATGATAATTGTGCATCTAGAAAGAGAAATCTTGCATACCTCCAAGCCTTGGACTATAGGCCTGGAGGCTGCATGTCCAACACCTATAGTTTTATCCCAACATGAATCAGCCTGAGAGTCTTAACTTGAAAATGTTGTATACATCCTGCTGGGGTATCTCTCCTACAAGCACACATGCACACAGACTGTTACCTAGCTAATGATCTCAGTTTGGGATTTTTTTCAAAGCACCTAAGAGATTATCACAGAACGTGTGCTTTCACTCTGAAAAATGCTGACAGCTCTGAATCAGATTTGAACACCAAATGCCAATTTTAAAGTACATGTGTGCGTATCTTTGGTGTATTTAATGCTCGTGGAAATTCTGGATTGACAGCCCTGAAATGTCTGCCTGTCAATCTGACAGCCTACCTACCTTGGTATCTCTATCTCTGAAGTTCCAGTTATATGGGGGATCAGGGTTCTGAGAATGAAGGGCATTCTTTTATCCATGAAAGGTACACAGCAAGAGATTTGCCAAGGTAGGATTTCCTTATCCCACCACCACCTGGAGAAGGGGAACCAATTGTGGAGTCCTATCAATAATTTCAGATTGGGAGGTGGAAGACCAGAGTTCAAGTCTAGGTGCCATCACTTTTTGTGGACCACAGCCTGCCAATACCGTCTATGGGGTTTTCTTGGTAAAGATTCCAGAGTGGTTTGCCATTTCCATCTCCAGTGGATTAAGTCAAACAGAGGTTAAGTGATTTGCCCAGGGTCATACAACTACTCAGAGGGCAAATTTAAACTCAAGTCTTCCTGACTTCAAGCCCAGCATTCTGTTCCCTGAGCCACCTACCTGCCTCCAAGCCAAAAAGTGACTTGCTCAGATGCCCCTATCCTGAGCCAACTAGATGCCCCAACATTTAGCAGCCCTTTGAGCAAGTCATTTATAGTTTCAGATTCAATTTCCTCGTGAAATGAGTGGGCTTAAATTCACTGATATCTACGGTCACTTTTATCCCTCAAAGGCTATAATTCTAGGCTAAACCAAGCGCTCTGGCTCTTGAAATTACCTTTAATATTCTTTGTATTTAAAAGAGCATATTTAGTGCGTGACTTTATACCATCTTAGGGAGTTGTCCGGTGGATTGAGAAATGAAATGACTCATCCATTATCACACAACCAGTATTTGTCAGAGGCAGGCCTCGAACCCTTTTTTGTCTTTCTAACTCCAAGGTCAGCTCTCTGTCCGCTATTAAATATTAATTGATTGAAATGCCAAGAATTGACACCCACATGGTAGGAAATGACAAGGGTCAGCTCAACTAATGCCAAGTGGATGGGCCCCTAGAAAGCCCACTTTTCTAATTCTGGTATCTCTCCTAAGAGGGAGTATGTTCTGGTGTCAAAAAAAGAAAAAAAAGACCTGACCTTGGAACCACCAGAGACCGGGTTTAAAACCTACTCTGATACTTTGGGGAGCACATTACTTCAAGCCTCTGAACCTCAGTTTCCTCATATGAAAAAGGGGAATGGGCCATACCTGTATCACCTATATAATACTCGGATATCTTTAGATTCATTGCAGGGAATCCCCTTACTTTATACTCTCTTCCCCAACACCTGCAAAGACCACCCTCCTAGCATTCAGTAGAATCACTATGCATATTTAGGTTTATCCCCACAGCAGGATAAATAAAGGCAAATATATACAGGTCCTGGGTTTGGGGACCAAGGCAATGCAGGAGTCTCTCCAAGGGCCTTGTAACTCTACCTAAAGGGTGACCAGTGGTCCTTTATCGATGTCATTGAAGCCCCGGAAGAAAAAGCTGTATTCAGGGAAAAGATGGGAATAGTGGGGAGGGGGGGGGGATTTATGAGGGAAGGATAATAGCACTAGCTGACAGTTGTCTGGGTCTTTAATCAGTTCATTTGAACCTCAACACAGCCCTGGAAGGGAGGTGCTGTTATTACTGTTTTACAGAAAAGGAGACTGAAACTAAGAGAATTTTCCAGAATGAATCAACAAGCATTTATGAAATACTTACTATGTACCAGGCAGGCTTACCCAGCCAGGATGATTCCGAAGCAGCACTTGAACCCAGCACTTCTTGATTCCAAGACCAGATTTCTATCTACTAAACCAAACGACTTCTCTGTCAGACCCCTACTTCCTCCACATCTGCTTCCAAACACATATACTGATCAAATTTCTTCCATCAAATGGACAGGCAGGGACAGAAAGAGGAAGAAAAACCCAAGGGAGTTTTGCTTTTTATTATAAAAAACTTGGCTGAGAGGGAGAGTTGAAACTAAAGAGTAAAACAAGAAGGTTCAAGAATTTTACTCTGCTTAAGGCCTGTCATGCCTGTGTATGTGTGTGTGTGTGTGTGTGTGTGTGTGTTCGTCCTTCATTGCGAAGAAGACCACGCCATCACAGAAATGATGACGTGACTTGTACTGACTTTATTTTGAGTGAGGGAGGGCCATGTAGGTCACCAGCCTCACTTCTCCTCCAGAGTCATCTGAATCCAGTGACCAGATATTCATCAGGATGACTGGAGATGGCCCAGGATGAGGCATTTGGGGTTAAGTGACTTGCCCAAGGTCACACAGCTAGTGAGTGTCAAGTGTCTGAGGTGAGATTTGAATTCAGGTCCTCCTGACTCTGGCGCTGGTGCTCTACCTACTGTACCACTTAGCTGCCCTTCTATGTCCTTATTTGACCAGCAAACTATGTTAGGGAAGATGGGGCAATCAGGTCCTAAGGAACAACCTTGTCTCCTATTAGGGAAAGTTAATCCTTGTTACAAAGAGGTAAGAAGAACCTGGACCTACCCCAGGTTGTGGTGGGGGGAAGGAGAGTGAAGCTAAGTCAGTAAAACAGGGGCCAATGGGATTCTAGAACCACTGCACAGGAGGGAGGGGAAATGGTGATAGATATTAGTCCTATCTCAAGGAGCTTAATAAATGATCATTGGATAATGAATATGAATGACCAGGTTAGAGAAAGCCAAACTTGCTATGTTTTAAACTTTTGGTTTTAATTTGTTTCTGTTTTTAAAGAAGCTCAACAGTGTTTATATAGTTCCAACAAAATCATGTCATTTCAATTCAACTTGATAAACATGCTATGCTTGATGTGTTGGCTGAATGGCATCATGCTAGAAGTTGGGGAGCTACAAAAGTTTAAATAAGATGAAGTCTCTGAACTCACAGAGCTTACAGTGTAGTAAGGAGTTAAACATAGAGTTGTTGTTTAGTCACTTTCAGTCATATCCAAATCTTTATGACCCTATTTTTGAGTTTTCTTGGCAAAGATACTGGGATGGAAACTGAGTCAAATGGGTTTAAGTGACTTACCCGGGGTCACACAGGTAGTAAGTGTCTGAGGCCAGATTGAATTCAGATTTTCTTGACAGCAGGCCCAGCATCCTACCCACTGTGCTGTTCAGGTTACTTAGAAAATAACATAAAATTGTTTTTTTTCTTATACACCCACACTCTGGTATTGCAAAAAGAGAAAGTAGTCCTTTATTGCCAACCAGGCTTATCTATCTAAAGGTGCTATTAATTTGGGGTAATTGGATGTCAGTTTAGAATTCACTGACTCCCATAGGCAACTGGATATTTGAATTCTGATTGGTAGGTGAATAAGGAATGATGGTTAACCCATGGCTGCTATTAAAAGCATACTTTGTAGTCAATATTAGCTACTTGTAAGGGATACCTCAAAAACTCTTCCCTGACAAATGTCTTACTTAAAGCTCAAAATGATGATTTCATCATCTCTGATTTCATCATCACAGGGAACTCCTGGTATGCAAACTCCCTCCACCAATACCACCGTCAATGGCTCCACAAAGCTCAGGGCCAGAAGTACATGCCTTGCCTAGTCACACAACTCATAAATGTCAGAAGTGGAATTTGAACCTATTTCTTCCTGAATCTAAGACACTCTCCATTTTGCCATGCTGTCTTTTTTTTTCTTTTATTAGCTCTAAAATTATTTGTAACATATATATATTAGGTATATAAAATACAGAACTAAGCCCACTCCTAAAAAATCCTGTTAAATATCCTCAGCCTGGGTTTGACACCTTCAGGCTTCTCAGAAGTCAGACTGCCCAATAGACAAACACTTGGGGGGCCACTGGCCTGGGGATCTCCTTTCCCAGAATTGGAAACCAAGCAAAGGAGTAGGTCAGCAACTACTAGCCACAACGACTGCCCCTCTGTCTTCTGGAAATGAGCTAAAATCCTGCGCCACTGAGCAAATGTGGCCTTATTCTCTGAGGCAGCCTGACCTTGGTTCCGTTAGTGATTAATTTTTGAAGGGCCAAGAAATGGAAACTTCCTCTGTTTTCTTCTTTGCACTCAAATATTTCATTTGTTTCTCTCATAAGACTCAGCATAGGAAAACTTTTTCTGTATCATTCAACTTCAAAACCTTACTCTCATAAATCACTGTAAGAAAGTTTGGCCCATGAAGCTCTCTCCTGGACCTGCTCCTTTATTACCTGGATTCCTGGCAACACTGGCTACTACCCCTGTTGTCATTATGTGGCCCTGAGTGCCTCATTTCCTTCCCATGTCTTCTACTATTATCTGTTCCATCCTTGAAGTATCCACCTCCCCCACAGCCACAAGGGATCTTGAGGCAGAGCCCACGTGCGTGGGGATGGCAGGTGGGAGGGCGGGAGTAGGATGGTACTTCATTAGAGAAGTAGAGATGCCAGTTACAGTCATTATCCTTAGCTAATTTTTAAGGTTCATCAATCTCCCATTTCTACAAATGAGCTGGCCAGGCAGATGCAACAGAAGAACTGATTTGTGAAACAAACAGACCAATAAAAAAGGAACAGTTGGACAGTCGTGGAGTGCTGTATGTTGCCTGGTCTGTTTCTAAAAAAGGAAAAGAAAAATTCTGTCATTCTTGAGTTCCTGGGATACAGAGAGAAAGGAGAGAGAGAGAGAAAGAGAGAGGGGGGCAGAGAGAGAGAACAGAGAGAGAGAGAGAGAGAGAGAGAGAATTCAGACAGCGTTCTGAAGGAGTCACTTGCATGGCATCTTTGACCCAACCCTGGCATTTGTTGTAGACCCAGTATCTTCCCAGGTAACATTCCAAGCAGCAGAGGATTAATGGGGGTGGAGGGAGGAGGTATACTTGTTTTTCTAAGAAACAGACTTGTCAAACTGGGTGCCTCAAATGATTTTGGATTCACACCCACTGTCTCCAGAACAGCTTGGTGCTGACGAGATTAGCTCATCGAAACACACTGGGATTCGCACAGACACTGCCCACACAGAAGAGGCTGGCACTGTGGCAGAGCTCAAACAAACTGAGGGGTTTTCAGGAGCAGCTCCTTTGTGGCTGTTTTCCCCAAGGTTGAATTTTGGGTTAGTGTGGCAGGTCCTTGGCCCCAGGCTTGGGTCACCCAAGTTCCTTTCCATTCCTCATCCCCAACAGTGCTACAAGGGCAACTCCTTGGCCCCTTTTGCCAGAACCTCAGAAGCAAATTCAAGTGCCTATTCTTTTGACATACTGCTATTTATATTTCTAAGCATCTGAACAGGCTGCTTTTCCTTCACACCCCCACCAGCTCTCTCATTCCCCCACTCTCCTCTGCCTTGTCTGATAACCTGCTTATGTTGGCAGAGAGTTTCCTGTGACACAGATGCCTCACCTCCCTGCAATGCTGACTTTCCAGCTCTGCTAGAGGTACAGGGGTAGAATGGTGATGCTGAGCTGTAGCCTATGAGGACCTGCATGGATGTCAGGACCTTGAGACTAGAGGAGACACAGGGTATAAGAGGAATACAAAATCACTCTCAGAAACCATCAGAGGAGGTTGGAAAGAGGCTACTTTCACACCTACAGCTAGGAAGGGGAAGAATTCTTGACCAACTTACATTTTCTTTTGTCTTGAACTCCTTTAGTAGTCCTGTGGAGTTGTTCTCAGAATTATGTTTTTAAAAGAATAAAATACAATACATTGGATTGCAAAGGAAACTACTAACATCAAAATACATTTATCAAAATATTTTTAAAAGCAAATTCATAGATTCCAGGTTTAGAACACTTGAACTAGGGATAGAGGTGATCCTGAAGGCAAAATAGATTAGTTCCATTACATAAAGTTAGCTTTTGCACTAATGAAATCAATGGAGATCAAATAAGAAGATAAATTATTGAGTGAGAAAAAAATTAATATCAACTATTACTGTTAAAAAATCTGAAATACAAGATTTATAGGAAACTGATATAAATACATGAGAAGACCCTTCTTGCAATATGTAAGTAGTCAAGGGATAAAAACAATTTTCAAAAGAATTGCCAACTATGAGTGACTATGTAAAAGACATTCCAAATCACTAATAACAAGAGGAAATTAAATTGAAACAACTTTTAAGGTTTCATCTCATACCCTGCAAAGTTGGCAAGGTTGATTTAAAAAAATAGGAACAGTCAATGATAGAAAGTATAGGAAAATAGACATACTAAATCACTCTTAATAGCTGTGTCTTGGTCCAACTATTCTGTACATCAATGTAGAATTATTCAAGAAATTGACTAAACTGTTCAGTTTGATTCAGTGGTCTCACTGCTGTGCATATATCTCCAAGAGTTCAAAAGTCAGAACAGACACCCAATACTTACCACAATATTCATAGCAAAATCTTAAAGGCAAAGTAATTATCCAACTATTGGTGGAGTAGGTGAAAAAACTGTGGTATGCAAACCTAATGATATATTATTGTGCAATAGTAAATGATGAATAGAAAATATTCAGAGAAATATGGAAAATTTTATATGAATTGTTGCAGTCATCCTGTAATCACTGAGGCAGGAATAAATGGATGCCAATGAACAATAAACACAGTAACTACACCAACATTTACGAAAAGATCACTAAGAGGAGATTAAACTGGAAAAAACTGAAGTAACTGCAAAACCAGTAATGGTTCCCAAGAAAGGATAATGAAACATACCTTCCTCTTCTAGGCAAGGGATGGACAACGCTAGGGCAGAATGTCATATATATTATCAGCTGCAGTCATTGTTCTTGCTTAACTGCTTTCTTTTGTTAGAATGTTAGGTTCAGCTCTGGGCTGTTCATCGTCAAGGAAGAGGAGGAAATGAAGGGAGATAACCAGAAATGACTGTGATACACAAACAAGAAACATTGATAAAAGTTTGTTGGGTTTTTTTAAAAAGCACCAAAGTTATACCCTAAGTCCCAACTCTGTCTCTCCTACTTATAGACAGCAATTACATATGCGATTGTCACATAATTGTCATTTAATCTCTTCCTAGAGATTTCAATTGATTCCAAATTGTTTTGGCTAAGAAAAACTAAGGCGATTTGCAAGTAACTCCAGATGCATTTGAATACTTCAGGGTATTGTGCAGCCGGAAAGCAGATGAAACTTAACTCAAGTAAACATAAGGTAATACACATTGGCAAAAGGACTCTAAACTGTTAGTGTATATCTGTGAGATAAGAATTTGTAGATGCCTCTGAGGAAAAAGACCCAGGAGTAACTTGTCAAGTCTGAGTGGGCCGAGTAGATGGAGCATTACCCAGACCAGCAACCCCTTGATAGGATGAACTGAACCAAAATAAATGTAGAGTCTGTGGATAACCCTAACTGGGACTTATGACCTAGAACTGTCCCTCGATGCACACCACCCTTCCACAAATTTCACATTTACGGACTAGGGTAGGGCAATAGGAGCTTTGTCCTAGGGTGCTGAAATTTAGAAGGGACTGGTACTACTTATACTCCATCAGTATGTAGAAACAACTGAATTTAGCATCTAGTTAACAAGAATTATAAGTTATACTAAGAAGCTACCAGATGGCACATTTCTTTCTCCATCAGTTGCATTCCTGCTAAGTTTCTCCCCATAGCCTTGTTCCCTCTCATGTACATGGTCTCCTCAGAAGCATTCTCCCAATGTCTGCAGCTTCTCCTTTCCCCCAAAGAGATAGTATCTTGGGAACTGTTCACATCCACCCACCTCCAGAGCCTTGTGTTCTGAGGTTCAAGTTCTCTCCCCAACTCAACTAACTTTGTCTTAAAAGGGATCTTAGTGATTATCTAGCCCAAATGTTCCCAATCTTTTCAAGTATGAGGACCTCTTTTTGATGAAAAAATTCTACAGGATTCCTTCAAAGATGCAGTTGTACACAATGATACAGAATGTTGTTGTTGGTTTTTAAACTATGATGAATTCAGAAATTTTTAAATGATTTTGTATTTTTTCACAGTAGCACCTAGATATATATATATATTATATATACGTATATATAATATATATATATATATTATATATACGTATATATATATATATATATATATATATATATATATATATATATATAAACACATTGTAAGATATTGTTTTTCCAGCCTACGGAAAGTATGTTTACTAAAGAGCATTAAAAAGTTTGGTGTGCACATAATTCTATACCAGTCCTCCACCAATGGACTGGGAAGCAATAACTTAGTCTAACCTGGTTATCTTGCTAGTTCTCTCTCCAGCCTGTAACTGTGAGGCCAAGATAGAGGTGAGCTACAGGCAATCACAATATTTATGTTTCTATTACATGTGTTTAAGAAGTAAATAGAAGGAAAGGAAGCTTGATTGCATTTGGAAAATTGTGCAGTGTCTTTAATAACCTCAAGATTCTCCCTAAAGCAAAGGGCTATCCTTTAAAAAAAAAAAACACTTAATATTCTCCTGGTGAAGCAATCTGTCTACAAAGAACAGAACACTATACTAGCCAAAGAACTAAAGTGAGAGGTTACTCCAAAGGGCAGCAGCAAATTACATGGAAGGGAGGAAGAGAGAGTGCAGCACATGACAAAGAGTCATGCTGGGAAGGGGCAATAAGGATGTCAGCAAAGACGTGGTGACAGCGAAGAGGAAAAGCAGTCATACAGTCATGTAGCAAAGGTGAGGGAAACGTCAAGAGCCCATCCATGAAGTAATAAACTTTTATGAAGGACCTACTATGTGCTGAGCACTGCTAGGTAGCCCATGTGTTCCACCGTGCAATACCAAGAGTTCCAGGGGAAAGCCCCAAGCGTATTTGACTGGCCCCACCAAGGGAGGATTTTGTGGAGGAGATGGACAAAAATGGCACAGAATGGAAAGATATGAATGGGTTGCTGTCTATACTGTTGGAGCTAACAACACAGATGAAAGCACAGATACATGGAAGTAGGGATTTATACTGTACTTTACATACATTATCTCCCTTCAACCTAGCAACTGCTCATTGTTGTTCAATTGTTTCAGCCATATTCAACGCTTCATGACTCCACCCAAGGTTTTCTTGACAAAGATACTGGAGTGGTTTGCCATTTCTTTCTCCGGGTCATTTTATAGATAAGAAAACTGAGGCAAACGGGTCAAATGACTTGCCCAGGGTCACACAGCCAGTAAGTGTCCGAGGCCAGATTTGAATTCAGGTCTCCCTGACTGCAGGCCCAGCACTCTATCCAATGACTATCTAGCTACCTCCGTGTTTTAATAAGACAGGTGTTATTACCTCATTTTAGAGACAAGAAAAATTGAGGTCCCATTGAGACTCAAAAAAATCCACACTCTACCCGCTGAGCAGCTTGGTTGCCTCGAGAGAAATACCAGTATTTAAACCCAGAGCTTCATGGCTCCAAGTCTAGGACTCTATCCACCACTATGCTCCTTTCTAGAGGGAAGTGTCTAAGGATATGTCTTTAAATGCATTGATTTGTGTTTATTATGAAAGGAAAGTAAGAGTTAGATGACAATGCACATAGAGAACTCAAAAGCTGTTGAATGAACAAACCTACAGAAGAGCTATTAATGGATTTCTCTCAACTTGGAGGAAATTTTCCAATAGAGAGTCTATGAATATGTCCTTGGTCTTGTGCCAATAAATATTCTTAGACATGATTTCATCTTGATAAATCCACAGAAGGCATGATTATCAAGTTTTGCAAAAATTACATGAAACTGCGAAGCATAGGTAAGATATATGATGGTAAAGTAAGAATTGTGGGGGCAGGGAGAGAAACCCACCATCTCCATAGGCTAAAATTATGGGTCAAATTAAATAAGACAAAAATGCATAGAGATAAATGTCAAGTTCTATACTTAAATTTGATGGTGCCACGTGATTCTCTTCTCTACCAAGGTCATCTCTGGGGCAGAGAGATTCTACCACACACATGGCACCCATGAAGAGGCAGTGAAAGAGCATCCCAGACCAAGTGTTGGCAGAAATTGGGGGCAGTAGTGGGGTGGCAAGAGGTCATGGCCCCAGCTAGGGGGAGTCACTGGCAGAACCAGGTCACACTCCTCTTTCCATCAGCCCTCTTAGTCATGACATACATGGAGAGGCATCAGCGGCCAAAGTTGGATGGGTGGTGAAGTAGCAAGATTCCTGGATCCCCAAATAAGACACATACCACCACCTCTAGACCAAAGTGCATTCTTAGGTCTCTGGTCTGGACTCTGCATTCTCACATTCTCTCTCTCTCTCTCTCTCTCTCTCTCTCTCTCTCTCTCTCTCTCTCTCTCTCTCTCTTTCTCTCTTCCTCCCTCCCTCCCTCCCTCCCTCCCTCTCTCTCTCTCTCTCCCCCTTTTTTCTTCCTCTTCCTCCAATCTCTTTCTCTCCTCCTTCTCCTTATTTCCTCCCATATTCCTTCTGTCTCTTTGACTAGCAAATCTGTCTACTCCCTTTTACAGGATAAAATGCAGAGGCACAGCCTAGATCTAAAATAGCCTAATCCAATTACAGGAACAGAGATTGAAGTTGTGATTTCATTGCTATAGGGTATTCTCAAGAGAAGATATTCTCTCTACAGATGCAAATTAGCACTTTCAATTCAATAAACATTTATTAAACTCCTACTATGTGCCAGGCACAATGTTCAGTGCTGGGGATACAATAAGAAAAAGATACACAATCCCTGCACTACAGGAGCTTACAATCTAACAAGGAAGATTACATACAAAAATAAGCTAGAAGAAGTTGGTGGGAGGGGGCACAGCAATTAGGGAGTCATGGTGCAGTGGGGCATCTTGCTCTGCAGAGTTAAAACCAAGGAGGACTGCAGATAGAAAGTGGAATGACCTAAATGTCCAAATCCCACCATCTATAAAGGAAATCTCTGCAACTTAGAATCAAGAGAGTTGTCCATGGGGCAATGAGATTAAGTGATCTGCCCAGAATTCCTCAGCCAGTATGTGTCAGAAAATTTGAATCTAGGTCTTTCTGACCCTAGGGTCCATTCTCTATCCACTCTACCATACTGACTCTCAACCTAATCAAATCACTGCCAGGATACAATCAATCAATCAAAGGGGATATTTGCAAGTATCATGGAGGTATAATAAAAACCTCAAACAACAGTCTCTTTAGCTTTCAATCAAGGCTTTCCTGTCTATGCTTATTATTAATAATCCTAGTGGCTGAAAAGTAGCGTGAAGCTGGGCTCATTGAAGGGAGACCTGGATTCTAATTCTGCCTCTAACACATGGGCAAGTCACTTAACCTCTCAGTGCCCCTAGACAACTCTCCAAGGCTATACTGAGCATGCACTGATCTACAATGGTAAAGGAAGTTTCCTCCTCTGGGAATTCCCTACACCAGTGAAATCCTATGATACAAGATGGCAGTGACAAATTGGGCAGTACTCATGGTAAGTGCTATCAGAGAAATGGGGAACCATTTGGATTTTCCTGAACAGAGAAGTGACATGGGTCAGATCTGTTATTTAGGATGAGCAGCAACATGGTGGATGTCATAAAAATGCAAGAGACTTAGGGCATGGAAACTAATGAGGAGGTACACAGCCCACACAAGAGAGGACAAAGCACATAACTGTGAGAAAAAGACAGATGTGAGATTTTGTGAAAGTAAAACTGGCAAGACTTGGTAACCATTTGTATGTAGAATGAAGAAAAATGAGAAACTGAATTAGATTCTGAGACTGCAAGTCTAACTTAATACAAGTAGGAAAGTTCAGAAGAAGGGTGGATTTGGAACACAAGAATCAGTTCTATTTTAGATATGTTGAGTTAAAGATGTCTACAGTCACGTGGCCTGAAATATCCAATAGACAGTGATTCAGGACAGAAGCACAGGAAAGATGCAACTAGATATATAGATGTGACAGTCATCAGCACAGAGATAATTTTTGAACCAAAGGAGCTAACGAAAACACCAAGAAAAAAGTATATGGAAAGTGAAAAGGAGAGGCCTGGGACAAAGCCTTCGAGAAGTCTCACAGTTGGGGAAATAATCTCTAGTCTTAACGACAACTCTATCCTTCAAAAGGCAGAGAAACCGGTCAAGAGAAAATTCTGTACTGAATCTGACTCTTATAAAAGACAGCAAATGGTTGCTAGAGGAAAATAGTGGGAAATTTGGAAGTAACTACTCTCTCTGAGTTTGTAATAAAAATGGAGAGAAAATCTAAGCACAAGCTTAGATACTAGATTTTAAGAGATCAAATTTCATATGATTCAGAGAAAAATAAGATCCCATAGACAAAAATTTTTTAAGAGATAGCTAGGTGGTGTATTGGGCACACTGGACCTGTTGTTAGGAGGATTTATTTTCAAATATAGTCTCAGGTACTTAAGAGCTGTGCAGCCCTGAGCAAGTCACTTAACTTCTATCTACATCAGCTTTTTCAACTATAAAATAAAGATAACAACAGCCCCTACCTCCCAGGATCAAATCAGATAATATTTGTCAAATGCTTTGCAAATCTTTAAGCACTATATAAAATTAGCCTAGGAGAGGTTGGGAAATTCAGGAACAGAAATATAAAGTTAATACCAATAAGGAAGAAAAACAGTTATTTAAAGAGAATAGTGTAGATGTACAGGGAATTCTCTGAACAACTTGGATTTTTAAAAAATAGGCAGATTGTAACAGGGGTTCAGTTTTCTTTCTTTCTCGTGGCATGTATATGCGGGAGGAAGAGGTGGGAGTGGGAAGGCAAGAACACAAAATTTCATTGATTGAAATAAAACTTAATTTAAAAAAAAGTTATATAGAAAAGATGGAATCAAGGGAGGCAACAGAGGATCAATATTAGAGTACAGCATGGTTCTGTAAAAAATATTAGAAGTGCCAAAGCTCAGAATGAGCTGCAGCTGGCAAGTAAAACAAAAGGCACCCAAAAGGGGATGGATTGTGGGTTTTTAATTATTTGAGGAAGAAAGAGGAAAAGCAAAGAAGGAATTGAACTATTTGGGGAGATTAGGATGATAAAGACTAGCCTTAGAGAGAGGATAAAGATGCTTATTTCTTTTCTCTTTTTTTTAACTTTTATATGACAAATGGAATGACCTATACCCTGGAAATTCTAATCAACTACTGGTTAGCGCCAACAGGGAATGATAACCAAAATAAGTAAGAAGACAATAAGAGAGAACTTAGTTGCATTGGATGAGCTCAAATCACTTAGCCCAAAAGAACTTTATCCCTGAGCATTGAAAGCACAAGCAGTTGCGAGTGCTGAACTCCTGTCTAATATTTGAAAATGGTGGTAAACAGGAATGGGAGATGTCACTAAAATAGAGAAAGTTAAATATCCCATTTCCTAAAATGGAAGAGAATTAGAGTGTATAAACTATAAGCCAGTGAAACTTACTTTGATTGCCAGGAAAATTCTAGAAGTTACCATTAAAGAAATAGTTAATGAACACTTGGAAAAGGAAGTAGTAATTACGAAGAGCCAACATGACTTCATCAAAAACAAACCATGGCAGAACAATCTTATTCCCTTTGTTGATAGGGTTACTAAACTGGCAGATTAAGGGAAGACTACAGATATAGGTTATCTAGTTTTCAGCAAAGCAGTTCATTAAGTATCTCATACAATTCTCGCGGGAAATACGGAGATAAACAGATTAGACAAACATAAAACTAGATAAATTCCAAGCTGATCAAATGGTTAGACTCAAAGAACAGTTTTTAGTGGTTCACTGTCAACCTAAACAAGAGATCTACAGTGAAGTACTCCAGGGAGAGACGCTTGGCTCTTTGTTGTTTAACATTTTGCCTATAAAAGACAATTTTAAATCAGATCTGTGGATGACACATTATGAGGAAAGCTAGTTAACCCATGGGACTGCAGTACTAGGATCCAAAAAGATCTCCTCGGGCTAGGCAGGGGTTTTTATCCTGCTGTCTCTGATCTCTTTTAAAATCATTTTGATAACTGTGTTTTAATATAATCAATTTCCCCTGAAATACTATGTCATATAATACTACGTCATATCTTACGCATTTAAAACACTAATCTGAGGAAGTATTTATTCATGGGCTTTACCAGATTGCTAAGGGGTCCATAATACAAAGGTGGTTAAGAACACCCTGACTATAACATTAAAAAGGATTAGATTTAATAGTGATAAATTATGTTTGGATTGTGCCTAAATTAAAAAAAAAATCAACCTAAAAAGTATAAGATGGGGGTTAGACAAGCTTGTCTGAAAAAGATCTGAGGGTTTTAGTGTCCTGACTCAATATGAGTCCGCGTTGTGATAGGGCAGCCAAGATGAGCTAATGTAATCAGGAACTGAATTAAGAGGGGGCATAGTCTTCCATTACAAGGAAATGACAGGCCCTCTGAATGCTGTCCTGGATCTACTACATCTGGAGTATTAGACTCAGGTTTGGACACGATTAGTTTAAGAAGAACATGAGTAACATGCAGAGCAGCCAGAAGAGGCAACCAGGCAGCTAAAGGGTCCGTAGAAAAATTGTGTGAAGGAAATGGTGACGATTAGGCTGGAAAACAGAAGACTCCTGGGGAGAGACAACTGTATTCAAATAGCTAAGGGAACAAGCTGAAGACATATTAGATACTAAGTTTGGCTCCAGAAGGCAGAACCAAGAACAATGGGTCAAAGCAGTGAGGAGGCAAACTTGGACTTGATGCAAGGAGTTATAGCAATTCAAAAGGGAAATAGGCTGCTGTGAGAGCTTCCCCCTCACTGAAGATCGTGAAGCAGAGGCTAAATGGATATGTTATAGTGGGGTTTCCTCTGCAGCTATACATTTAATTCAATTGCTAGTGAGGTTTTCTTCTAACCTTGAAGTTTTGGGACAAGGTCAGGGCTCGAGTAAAGGATATATATGGAGGAGGGGATGCTGGGAGATAAATCTGAATAGGTAGGGTAGAGAAAGATTATGGAAGGTCCAGAGATGTAGAAAAGAAGAAGCCTAGAAATGTGTGAGTAGGGGAAGTTCATGAAGAAAACAGTATTAAAGGTATCCATGGAAGAGTGGATAGGAAAATGAGGGAGGCTATTTTCAAAGCTTAGTTCAGTGGCTTAAACTAACATGGTGGTAGCAGGATTTGTCACTTGAAACTCATTAGGGAATCATCCTAAGGGCTAGGTATATCAATGGTCCCTACCCTCAAAGAGCTCACCTTCCAACACAAGAGACAGCATACAAGTAACTCTGAATGCATGTTATATACAGGGTAGATGGAAGGCAGCTGTAGAGAGGAAGGCACTGGAAGCTTGGGGTAAGAAGGAAACAATTAGGAGAACCAGTATTTAAGCTCATACAGAATAAAGGAAATGAGATGACCCCTCTTCAAAGACTTGGAATGGCATCCTATTGCCAACCCACTTCAAGTATTCAATTCAACAAAAAGCTATTAACCCTGTGCCCTAAGATTCTGTGCTAAGTGATAGCCCCAATACAACGATTCAGCATACTGTGTGCTAAATATTGGCAGCCATCTTTAGTAATAGGATAAAATAGGTACACTTAAGGATCACTTTTTTGGAAAATGTGGTGGAAAAGGGATGAAATGTAACTAACCCATCAAATGGTTTCATTTTGGTCTGTGGAGCTGTGGGCAAGGGTCCTATTGTCAGTATTTAAGCAGAGGCTGGGTGGCCATCTGTCAGGGATACATCAGAAGTGGTTCTTGCCAATCCTAAAATTCCATCATCCTGTTGGAAGGGTTCTCCATATTCCCAGCAGGGAAATTCTATGGTCAGCCTGCCAGTCAGCCAACACATTTTACAGGACACCTGCTATGAGTAGCAATGTGCTAAGCGCCCCACAGAGGTGTTCAGAAGAAGCTTACTAGGACACCAAAAACTGTGTATAAACACAAACAACAAAATGTATGTATATACATACGCACATGCATATACATGTGCATATGTATGTACACACATAGTATGTATGTATATACACATACATACATATATGTACACACAGAGTTATGTTCATGTCTTCCCCTACAAGACTGAGGGCAAACACCATGACTTAGCTCAGCTTTATAACTCACTCAGGACCTGTCCCAGAACTCTGCATTCAGGAGGGGCTTAATAAACAGGAATCAAATTGTTCTGTGATTAGGATCAGCCAAATAAGTCTAATAAAAAACTGATAAAGGAGAGGGTTTCCTGAAACAAATTTGAAAGGCAGGTTGAAAGGGAGGGAACCAAACACTTTAAAACTACCTTAGACCCTGAGCAGAAAGATTAAAAAAACACATTAGGCAAAAGCAAAGTTCAAAATAATAACTGAAATGTATATATTCCCTTTGGTTTGTAAAATGTTTTAGATGCCCTTGCTTCATTTAAGTCTCACAAAAACTCTGTGAGGGAGATAATACCATCTTACAGAAAGGTCAGAGACACCCAGTGACTTGCCCAAGGTCACACAGTAAGTGTAGGAGGTAGGATTGCAAACCCAAGTCTTCCTGATTCCAAGTCCAGTATAAATCGAATATAATTTAGTGCCTCTGTGACATTCATTAGGAAAGCCAACATGTAGCTCATTAGGAAAAGAGATCTACCAAAACAACAGAAAGCTAATTCAACCGAAAACAAGGAAATCCACACAAAAATGACAGGTCAGTGTCTCATTTGCCCCTGTGTCCTTACCCATAACATCCACTCTGAGGAAGGACCCAAGACCAGTTATCCTTCATTCATCAGACCTTTGCCACCAAGCCTACTCTGCCTCACTTAAATCCAAAGCACTTGCAAGTCATCACCTACGAGGTGTTTAGTCCTCTCTGAAAACAAAGGATGAACACCCCACACCTACTTTTCAGTTTCTCTTTTATGTGCTACTTTCCCGCATTAGTATGTAAGCTCTTTGAGGACCGGACTTGTCTTTCTTTCTTTCTGCTTCTGACACATGGTAAGTGCTTAATAAATGCTTGTTCATGGACTGACCAAAGAAAAACTTCAGAAGTACCTTTCAAAGAACTTAAAAACCTATATGGTAATTGGAAGTTTCTCATGTATATGAAAAGCTGGAAATCACTTAAACAATCAGACTAGGTACATTACTTGTCTGTATACAGGCTTTTCCCCTCAGTAGAAAATAGTGTCCTTGAGAGGGCTGTTTCATCTTTGTCTTGGATTCTCAGTGCCTCGTATAGTATCTGGCACACACAGTTAGACATTTAATTAGTGCTTGATGAATAAATGAATCAATGAATGATTATTTGATAATCATGGTGCTACTTAAAGGACACTACAGGATAAAGGAATGAAGTGATGAAATATCTATGGTGGTCTTTACTGAGGAAGAGTCTAGAGGAATCCCCAGTCCCAAACTGGGCCATGAGACTTAAAGGTTGGTAATATCAGATTAGACAGCAGCAAATGCATGGGACAATCTAAACCCAATTGACCCACAAAATGTACACAAATCGCCAGAACCAGATGGCCTCCATAGGATAATTTTGAATGAATGATGAGTGACATGACAGAACCGTTGGCCAAGACAGGTAACCTGATGTTCCAAATGGCAACTGTGCTGAAGTACTGGCAGCATGCCAGGGTGACACCCCCTCCTCTGCCCCCCACTCACTGGAAGGATTCCAGAGGGAACCCTGCTAAACTACAGAGTAGTGAGCCTAATTTCCATACTGGGCAAGCAGGTAGAGTCTATCATTCCATGTAAAAAAGACAGGATCACTGAACACAGAAGCACATAGCCCATATGGATTTTCTAAGAGGGAATCCTACATAAGGAATTAACTAGAGTTCTTTGGGAGTAAATTCATTAGGTAAAGGAAGATTAATCTTGGTAATTTCTTCAAACTTTCAAAAAAGATATTAACAAAGTTTCATATCTAAGGCTATTTTTTAATGAGTCATCATGGGTTTGAGTTACTGTTTTGTTATAGATGGGAAGCAGGCCAAGAAAAAACAAAAGCAGACAATAAATGGCAATTATAGAAAATAGCAAACAGTGTTATTCCCCAGAGGATATGGCTTCAACATCATTATAAATGATTTGAAGGTAGAAGAACATAACTGGAAGCTTAGAGTCAAGAGGGTATGAGTTCCAATCCAGTCTCAGAAACTTACTAGCTGCCTAACCCTGGGCTATCACTTTAACCTGTGTTAATTTCCTCATCTGTTTAATAAAGATGATAAACTATCAGCATCTCAGATATAAATATATAGATATTTATAGATATAATATAGATAAAAATAAGATAATATCTGAAAAGCGTTTCATATGGGGTCTGGCACATAGTAGACGCTACATCAATGCTAGCTAGGATGATGATGAGGATTAGGGCAATGATGATGAAACTTCCAAGTTTACAGGTGACACCAAACTCTTCCAGGTAGTAAAATGCCAAGTCAAGGACACAGTAGAAAAAGAAACTTCACCTCTTAAAGCTTTATAGAGGGAAGTTGAAGACAAATAAAGGGTAGAAGGCAATAAATTTATGGAACCCATTACCACCAAGAGGTAGCACAGGCCAAAAATACACTTTGTATGATGTTGATAAATTCTTCATGAATTTTCACTCCATAACGGGACTGCAGGGAACAGGGATGTTACCAGAAGATCTCTAACCTTGAAGACTATTTCCCTTCCAATACAAGTCTTTAGGTACATGGTCAGAGGCAGAACACAAGTAGAAAAGAGTGGGTACAACCTAATTTAACAATTATTTTCTTGGACTCTGAAGTCAAAGTTACAGAATGGATATTTTAGGAAACTTTAAGCTCATCTAATCCAATCCCTTCATTTTACAAATTAAGAAATTAAGATCTAGAGAAGTTCAGGGACTTGCCCAAAGTCTACAGGGAACAAGTACAGCCCTAGGAGATGAACTCATTTCCCATGACTCCAAATTCAGCATCTTTCCAGTACACCATGTTTGGCCTCTACCACTTAAAGCTGGCTGTTTTCTGGAAAAGGACCATGAGTAGGAGCCAGTGAGAGTTACCCAACTGTAACTAATTCAGAGGGAACTGGAAGGCCTTATGAATTCATGGGACACGGCATTTAAAAAAAAATGCATTCACATGTCAAAAACTGCATGCAGCAAATTTTAGAAACATTGGAAGTCAGCACATAGTTATCCTAGTTATCAAACTTTGTGGTCTGACCCCAGATCATATCTCTTCACTTTTCCCTTAAGACTCTATTTCAATCCTAATACTGATCGTGCTTATGCTTCACACCCAGCTTCCTTCCTCTAGCACCTCAGCTGAGTGCATTGTATGAGGTCGAGTCAACAAGCATTTATTAATCACTTACTATACACCAGACACTGTGCTAAGTGCTACAAATACAAGCAGAAACAAACAATCCCTGATATTGAAGGGCATGGTAGACAGTCTTGTGAAGATGAGTCGGGAGGTCGGCCTTGGCTTCCTTCTTAAAATGGAGGTTCAGTTAGATGCAGTAAGGCAGGAGTACGGTGAGATTTCTGGTTAAAGAAGCCTGTGTGGCATGGTAGAGGAAGTCCTGTGAAGATGAATCCAGGAGTACAGCCTGGCCCTTCCATCCCTTGCAAGTGGCTCCAGCCTCAGACAACCAGTCTGCAATAGTCAAAAAACCCTCTCTTGTTTTCTGGACCTAGACTCTTTTGCAGCATGCTGCTTCTGTCCTAACCATCTTCCTTCTTACAACTGTCTAGCCTCTTTCTAGAAACTTCTAGAATATCTGATTCCCCAAAATATGCATGCGGATACTTCCAAGTCCTTGGCCTGCATGTAGCCAAGGACTTGAACAGCCAATACCCAATATCTCCATATCTGTGAGTTCACAGATGGGAGGCTAGGGGAACACTACTGGAAGTTTCTCATACCTTCTGGAATGGGAACCTCCAGCCTCAGTTTTTCAGGTTCTTCAACCCAAAAAGTTTCATACTGTACCATGGAAATTGTCTTTAGATCCAGTCCATGACTATCGTAGAGTGGGCCTGGAAGAAACGAAGGGGAGGGGAAAGAGGTCCATGAAGTTTTAGCTGAAGCAATGAATCTGAGCCAGGGTGTGGCAAGAAATGTAATCCAAGAAGACAGCTTTGAAAGAGCTCAAGAATTACAGTCAATACAATGAGTAACCACAGTTCCAGAAGCATCCTTACCCACTTCCTGCCAAAGAGGTGATGGACTCAGGGGGCAGAATTAGACATACATCTCCGGATATCGTCAATATGGAAATGTGTTTTGCTTGACTATGCATATTTGTTAAAGGGCTTCTATTTTTCTCTTTCTTCCTACTGAGGGTGAGGGGTGGTGGTGGTGGAAAGATGTGTGTGGGTGTGTGTGTGTATGTGTGTGTGTGTGTGTGTGTGTGTGTGTGTGTG
>CM053772.1:156676655-156732168 GCA_028658325.1 Potorous gilbertii
GGGGGTCTTCTTTAGCAAGCTGTTGACTCCCTTTTCATGATTTTCTTGCATCTCTCTCATTTCTCTTCCCAATTTTTCCTCCACCTCTCTTACTTGATTTTCAAAATCCTTTTTGAGCTCTTCCATGGCCTGAGACCACTGAATATTTATTTTGGATGTTTAGGATATAGAAACTTTGACTTTTATGTCTTTCCTTGATGGTAAGCATTGTTCTTCCTCATCCAAAAGGATGGAAGAAGATATCTGTTCACCAAGGAAGTAACCTTCTTTAGTCTTATTCTTTCTCTCTTTTTGGGGCATTTTCCCAATCAGTTACTTGACTTTTGGTCCTTTGTCAAGAGTAGGGTATACTCTAGAGATCTATAAGATCTCAGTTCCTCCAAGGTGGCACAATCAAGCCTGTACATTAGTCTGGGAGCAGTAAGAAACTTTTGTACCTGGAATCTCCAAATAGTAGAGTTACCTCTCCACAACCACTTTGCCTCCAATTCTGCCAAGCCAGCATTGAGGGTTGAGATTCATATCAGCTGCTCAATTCCCCCAGGAGCTTTAGGTGGGTACAGGGCCAGCACACAGGGCTGAGGTACAGATCAGATGCTCAGTTCCCCCAGAGGCTTTTGATGAGGTCTTCAGCAATGGATGCGGGATGCTACTTCCCTTGGGAGCCGCTGCCCACTGCTCCATCTGAAGCAGGAGCTATAGGACACCCTGCTCCATTCTTGGCCAACTGAAAAAACCCTCTCACTGACCTTTGGCACCCATGGGTTGAGGGTCTGTACTGCTGCTGGGGATTCTGTCCACAAAGCCTGCTAGGTCCTGCTCTTCCCAATGCTGTGCCATCCCTCATAGACCTTTCCCATCAGCATTTCAGGTCACCCTGGGCTAGAAATCTCCTCCACTCCATTGTTCGGTGGCTTCTGCTGCTCTATAATTTGTTGGGGGTCTTTCTTTACAGGTATCATATGGGTTGTGAGGGAAGAGCTAGTGTATGTGTGTCTTTCTACTCCACCACCTTGGCTCTGTCAGTCAGAAAAATATTTTTAAATGAATACAGTAGAATGCACAAGTATATAAACGAAGCAAATTAAATTGAAATTTAGTTATCAAAGTATATATTTTTTAAAACTCAAGGACCTCAAATTAAGAACCTCTGCTAGTCCCAACTACAATCCCACCTTCTACAGGAAACCTTCCCCAACCCCTTTCTGTTAATAATCTATTTATTCTATATAATACAGCTTTGTGTATATTTGTTTGCATATTGTCTTCTCTGCTAGACTGTAAAGCTCCTTGAAGGCAAGGACTGTCCTCTGCTTCTTTTTATAGCCCAAATGCTTAGCATGGTGCCTGTCACATAGCAGACCTTTAATAAATACTGACTGATTGATAGAAGATGGAGGATAAGCTATACCTTGAAGAAGGCCCATGCTTTTGTCTTTCTGAGGACAATTCCCCGTAAAACACCCTCCCTACTCTCCCTCCAACCCCCACCTCCACCTTTACCACCCCACCTACACACACACACAGAGTGAAAGAGGGTCTGAGATTTAGGAATGAATTACCCACCACATCTGGCAGGTAGACCCTCCCACTATACTGGCCCATACAGGAGAGCAGATGGCAGTTCTGAGAAGGAGGCAGGCAGTGTTGGCAGAGCATGAGGCCTTCTCTTCAGCCCCAGTAGGGAGCCATGTGGTTGCTGGCTGGCAAACCCAAGGCCAGACACGTGTTTGGGATTAGGGCTGCTAAGTGTTGGGGAATGTTTGTGGCCCAACACAACCTAGGCTGCCAGGACCTGTTGCTTAGAGCTCTTGCTGCTGCCCCAACTCCAGTCTCTGATGTCCTGGTTGGAAGGACTCTGTTTGCAGACTGCCAATGCCAAATCTCTGTACTGGAATGTGGATCCTGGAGACCAGAGCACAGACTTCCCTATCCCAGCACCAGCCCTTGCCAAAATGTGGCCTAGGCATTCTGTCTTCTGTGGTCTCTAGTTCTTTCCCATTGTTTCGGCATCTAGATTCTGTCTAGCCCCAGGACACAAGGAAAGGGATCTACTCAAACTAATTCACATTTAGATATTAATAGAGTTAATGTGTTATCCCTCTTAATCAGAGGTTCTTAACTTTTTGTGTGTCATGGACCCTTTTGGCAGTCTGGTAAAGGCTATGGACTTCTTTTTAGAACATTTTTATATGCATGAAATATATCAGATTACACTGGAAACCAAGTCTATTGAAATAAGCTTTATCAAAAAAATTATTTAAGTTTGCAAACCTCAGGAAAAGAGTCTGCAGGAGAGGATAATACAAATGAATGAATCTCTAATGATAGAATTTTAATTAAGGTAAACAGACCCAGAAGAACAGACATTTTTCAAACCGGGCCAGTTTCTTAGCATTTCTCAAGTCATATCACATAGGTGACAACTTCTTCTAATTGCACAGAAGACAGTCCTGTACCCACTCATTCTTTGGAGGTTAAGGCCAGAGAATAGTGTTGAACATGCAACTGTTCTTCTGAAAGTCTGAGTCCTCTCTATGCCTGAGTTGAGATTTCCTCAGGGTCTGCAGTACATAATAAGCTCCCAGGTTTTTGTCTTTCTATTGCCAGCAACTAGCATGATTCCTGGCACACAGCAGGCAATTAATAAATGTTGGGATGAAAGGATGAAAGATGGAAGGAAGGAAGGAAGGAAGGAAGGAAGAAAAGGTAGGAAGGAATGAAGAGAGGGAAGGAAGAAAGGGAAGGAGGGACAGAGGGAAAACAGTCAAAGATTGCAGTCAAATCTAGAGCAAGGATATTTGAAGAAGTATGTCCAGATTGAAGAGATATGTTTAGAGGTAGGCCTTTCTTGATTTCCTCTTGAGGAAACAGCATAATACGGTAGAAAGAACATTGAATCTGAAGTTGAAGAGCTAATTTCAAATTCTTGACTCTGCCACTGACTGCCTGGAAAACCTTAAGCAACTTACTATACCTCTCTGGTCCTCAGTTTTCCTTATCTGTAAAAGGAAGGGATTGGGCTCGAAGGTCTCTTCCAGATCTGAATCTATGATTGTCTCACTTCTTATCACAGGGTCCCAAATCGAAAGTGGATTTGGGGGTCATGAAGTCTAATCTATACCTGAACGGGGATCCCCTTGTGCTATTTCCACCAATTAGACCCCTGGCTCCTTCTGAAAAATATTCATTTCAGTTCAACCCTATTTAACAAGAACTTATGCCCATAACGGAGATGCCTCTCTGGAAACAGCTCTGATAATTACAAGGAAAGGTTTTGAAGTCTTTGTATCTTCCCCTATTTTGTTCTCTGGGGCCAAGTAGGACAAGCTGCATCTTTTCCATTTGTACGTTCAAACCTTTGAAGCCTGCCACAATGCCACTTCTGTCTCCTCTTTTATAGGTTATACATTCCCTGTCCCTTCAACTATATAATACAGGTATACAGTATTCTAGTTAATCTCATTACTCTACTATTTCTTCCATTTTGTTAATGTCCACCTTAAAACAGGGCACCCAGACTGAATGTAACACTCCAGGTGTGATCCAGACATAGTTCAGAGGTACTCTTGTTTTTACGGAAAACATTCCCCTAAGACTTGCTCCTTCTTCTCTCTTACCTCAGGTGACTCAAGACTGAAAAGTCATGTGAATTAAATTGTGGGCTTTGGTTTGGTTTGATTTGTTTTTTCATTTGTTGCTGTTTGGGGAGTTTTTGTTGAATTTTGTTAAGCTGAATTTGTTCATCCAGAGGTTTGCTTGATTGATCATGCTTGAAGGGTTTGCTAGGGGAAGTAAAGGAACTGGTGATGATGAACAAAGAGTGTTTATTAATTATCTTCCAATGCCAAACCATTTTTAATTAGTGGATGAGGCTACAGGGGATTAGGTAATAGGAGTCTTGTTCATACCAAAGATTGAACAGAGTGACTGTAATGGGGGTGAGGGGGACTGAGAGGACATTGGTGGATAAAGCGAGTGTGGAATCTTCCTGAGGACCTGGAAGGACTTTTAGGGGAGCAGAGGAGGTATAATGGAGGTGGAAGGGGAACCATAGCATCTGATAAGGGGGAAAAGGAGAACATAAGCAGGAAGTAAAATGCAGGAATCCAAACACTGAAGAGTCAGGAGCCCTGGGAGTCAGGGAGCTATGTCAGTGTTTGATAAAGTTAGATGAGGATTGGGAAATGGGGAGAGGGCAAGACAAAGAACTGAAGCCAAGTTTTCATGAAAGGGCTCTAATTAAATAGGGGGTTCATTTAGCAGCCTCAGTGTTCTGTTGTCTGTGGGTTCTTATGTGACAGCAGTACCTTCCCCAGTCCTTCCCACCTTCACTGGCCATGGTACCTGGAAAAACTGAGATCACTCTAATGTCTGTGCAGAACTTTAAGATACTCACCTTCCATCTAGATCTCCAGCATTTTAATGTCAGGCACCTCAGCTCTCGTCTGTTTTCTTCAACCATGAGAAATAAAAATTCATTATAGATCATGCCCTGGCTCCACAAAAATGCAGTCTTAGGTAAAACAATAATTGTGGATGCCAGTTAGTTTCATAGAAATAATGTTACAAATATTATACTAATTGATGTTTTAGTGGGTTTGGATATGTAACAGCAAATAAGTAGAATGCTGCAAAATTATGTTTAAGCTGGTCAAGTGAGGGCACTTGGAGCCCTAGAAAGCTGTCTACAAGAGATCTGTCTCTAGGTGGTAATACATACAATGACCTGATAGCTAGCATGGCATAACAGGAAAAGGACTGGCCTTGGAGATCAGAAAAACCTGGCTTCACGTCATGCCACTTTATATCTCATTTGCAAGGCAACTTATAAAGACTCTTAAGTGGCTAATCTGCTTCTGTGGAGGGAGATTCCACACTGGGAGTTACCTGCACCAATGAACTCATTTCTGAACCAAAAAAGCCTCTGGCTGCATCATCTTCAGTACAGAGTACCTACCTTGTAAGGAGCATAGCAAGCTTACAAAACCTACTCTTCTCTCTGGCTTGTAGACATCTAGTCACTAATCAAACCCACAAGATTATTTAATTTTTTAAGGATAAGGTCGCAAGTGAGCTCAGAGATATTGTTGATGTACAAGAAGCAATCCCTGAAAGCTGGAAATAGGGTCTTGCATGTGATAGTGATTTTCTGTTCTTTTTTTTCTTGCAGCACTTAAAAAAATAACCAACCATCCTCTCTGCCAAAGAGAGTTATTTTTTTGTGCTGGATTTATTGGCTGTACCTAGAATCTATTTTCTCCAAAGGCACTGTTATGGATGCTCAGCCCCATAACCTCTCCTGGGGGTGTAAAGTGATCTGAAGTTGACAGAAGGGAGAAGAAATTTAAAACCCAAGAGGGACCTGAGCTGCCCTGTCACAGGGTGCTCTATTTCCAAGTGTCATAACTTCCTTTCTTCCCCAGGTGGGCTATGCTACAGTAAGGTGAAGAATTCCCCAAGTCAGGGTCCCTAAGGAACCTATCAAGCAAACTAATGAGTGAAGAACTGGTTTGTACTTCTTTAAAAAAAAACAGGGGAGAGAGGAAAGAAAAAGAAGCAATTCTCCTCTTTTAACTGAATAAGCCAAGCCTCTGACTTGGCAGCTATTCATTTTTGCAGGGGCCGGGCAGGGGGAAGAACACTGGATTTGGAGTTGGAAGAACGAGATTTGAAGCTTGGCTCTGTGCCACATTACCTATGTGACCTTGGGCGAGTCATCTTCCTTCTCTAGGCCTCAGTTTCTATGTCTGTAAACAAGGAGTTTGGACTAAATGATTTCTAGGGTTCATTCTAGCCCTAAAGCTAGGGTGCTCTGTGTTTCAGAGGCATTTATTTCAAGGCAGGTTGGTATCCCTCTCCAAGGTCTAACTCAGTTCTGACCCAGGGAGAACTCATGGGGAGAGAGAGGGGACTTTTTTAGTCTAAGAAAGAAAAGTGATTCTCATCTTCCTTTTAAGATTCCATTCTCACCCAAGGTAGGGCCCAGCAAGGTTGGACTCTGGTGTCTATTTCCTCCCTTACCCAATTCAGTGAGCAGAATCTCTAAAGGTCAGCTGGTAGTGACTATAAGAAAAAGCACACTAGAGACAGTACAATCTCACAAGTCGCCACACAAAATGCAATGGCTGCTTAGACATAGGAATGACTTTGATTCTAGAAGAGTCTATCCATGAGAGCCAACTCAGCTTTCAGGGCATGGTGAAGGGCTGGCCTATTCAAAGTTGTACCAGACTTGTGCTCCTCCAGATCATGGGATCCTCGTAATAAGGCTAGGAGAGACCTTCGATGCCATCTACTTCAATCTAGTGCAAGAGCTCCATGGCACAAAAAAGATTAGGAAACCCCTATTTTATTAACTTTAGATTTTTTCAGTCTCATTGCTTCAGAGGCTGTTTTGCATTCCTATGTTCTTTCTGAGGAAGCAGGGTAATATAGTAAATAGAGGGCTAGACTTGGAGTCAGGAAGGCTGGATTCAAATCCTGCATTTGACATGGAAGGTGTTTGATCTCTCTGACCCTCTGTTTCCTCATCTGTAAAGTAGGTGATAACAATTACTATAGGACCTGACACACAGGTTGTCATAAGGCTAGACCCTGGCAATGTATGGAATGTGTGCAAACTTGAATGAGCTACTTAAATGTCAGTTTTTATTATTTTTTTTCTATCAACTGAAGTATTAGATTAATTGGTGGCGGTGGTACAGCTAATCCTGGGGGAATTTTCTCCCTTTGGTATTTTCATTCCCACAACCTAGAACAGATACTGACAAATAGCAAGCATTTAATTAATGGTCGTTGGTTGATTGATGGATGGATGGATTGAGGGAGTACTTTGGCTATTGCCATATGGTCTCCATACTTCTGCTGAGATCCAGATCACAAACATAAATTTTCTAGAGCTTGTTTATACAATGTAATTGTTTCTTCAAACTGCTAAGAACAGCAAACGCTAAACAATAAGGAGGATTCCCATGGAGAAAGCTTTTTAAAACAATAAACTACTAGGTAGAATTTGGTTACTTCCTCAGTGCAAGTCATTTCTCTGTTATTTCTCTGGTGGCATGGTCTTCTTCGGTAACAAAGGACGAACACACACACAACTAAAATTCCAAGTAGGATGTGGGTGTTTCATCTAAGTCCTGATGTTTTCTTTCAGAACAGAGCTTCAGCACCACTGAAACAGTTGCTGCCAGCTTTGCTACAGTTTCTAAGAAGGGTCAGTGCTAAGCTGATTTGCATATTGTTTGGCATAAATTTGAATATTGATTTCAAGAACAATGACTTCTAAATATGGAGAATTATACACAGCTGACTATAACTGTATGCAAACGCATTACTCAGGTCATGACATATATAAAATACCTAAAAGAGTCTCAAACCAACCAATTTAATCTAGTTATATCCAAGACTATAGTCTATTTTCCCTCCTCCCTTTCTTTCTCTCCTCTCTTCTCTTTCTCCCCACACACATATATGGACACATTTTAAAAATACCCAATAGTCATGAGGCTCCATACCGAATTTATTTTCTTCAATTCTGCTAGTCTGATATAAAAGCTGTGAGGCAAAAAACTGATCCACCAACTTCTGGACCTGGTATCCTACACATGAACTATAGAATTAGCAGCATTTGGAGATACTACAGTTCTTACTCAGTGAAGGTTTTCAAATGGAAATCAGAAAATAATTTGGAGATGTTGTAGAGGGCTTTGGGGGAGGGGTCAAGTACAGATTTTATGACATGACCTCTGAGGTCCCTTAGAACCCTAAGTGGTCTACAATCCTGTGGTAGGTTCCTGGGAAGCTTTGGGTAAAGTGAAGAAAGGATCATTCCGTCCCCATTAGGACAGGAAAGCAATGTCCATCCATTCCACCTACCAAACCCTGCCCCACACCCCTGGAAAAACAACACCAGCACAGTGGCTTCCTGTTACCTCTAGGATCAAATATAAAGTCCTTTATCATTTAGAGCCCTTTCCTACCCATTATTTCCCTCCACACAGTCTAATCCAACTATGCTGGTTTACTTGTTGCCTTCACAGGGGACCCTCCCTCCATTTTTGACTCAGTGTCTGCACTGGTTGTTCCTGTGCCTGGAATGTTCTCCCTCCTCTTTTCCCTGGCTTCCTTCAAGACTCAGCTCAAATCCTCCCTTCTGCAGGAGGTCCCTCCTGGTTCCATGCTCTCCTGCTCCTCCCCAGTGCCTTTCATCTGAGATCACCTCCCATCCACCCTACATATACACCTTCCCCATTCAAACGTGAGCTCTTTGACTGTAGCTATATCATCTGTTCAAATGACAACACAATCTAGTAAGGAGTCTATGCACAATAACAAGAAACAAAGATACAGTTAGCAATAATGCAAGTAAATTAGATAGAAAAACTTAAAAACAAATTATACCTTTGTGATCATCCTGTGAGGAGTCTGCCCCCTGTCCCCCATTTCCCAATTCACCTCAAGGCCAAAGGCCTCTTCTACCATACGGCCCCAGACCTGGTCCCTACTTAAGTTCATACTTTAGGCTCCCAAGATGCTGGCACCTGTCTTTAACTGCCTGATGTGAAAGGGTTCCTTTCAGGCAAAAATTCTTTTTGACTGACACCTGTCCATGCTGATAAACAATGCTGAGCAATTAAGCCTGTCCTGGTTTGTTGGTGTCCCCGTTTGTGCCCCCCTGAATTATGGAGAGTTTAAGGAAACTATCATTTGTAGGCACTAGTTTCTGGACATGCAAAATTACTTGTTTGCATAATTTACAGCACATTCATAAGTCTTACTCAGCACCTGGGTGCAAGTTCTCATTTGGCATACAGGTGTATAAAAAATGCATAAGGCTTTTCTGCCTGGGACACTCTCCAGATATAATACTCATCCATAAACAGGGACTTCATCAGGTTTTTTTAACAGGACTACTGGAATGGGAACATCAAGTTGATAGGATCTGGCTGTTCTCTGGGCTCTGACCTATTTGTCTTCTTCCTTGGCACTTTTGCTCCCACTTCTCCAGGCCTCCCCCAAACTGGGTCATCCTCAGGAACATACCTAGCCCAATGTTAGCACTTTGCCCTGTGCCCCCAATACGTCCATGCAGGTGAAATTAGGTTAAATTAGGCAACCTTAAGGGTGAAAAGAAGTCACAAAATTCAGTCTAAGGGGAGCAAAATTCTCATCGCTTTGTTGGAAGGGAAGGAAGCTTTTATGAGCTGATTGTATATACATCCTATAGCCCCTGCTACTTGAGTCACCTCCTCACTGGCTCACTGCCTAACTGAAATGGGGTAGAAGGAGGTACCAGCCTAGGCCAATATCCCTGTGAAAGGCTCTGTCTCTTCACTTCCCTTAGATTCAAAGGGAACATTCCCCATGGTGCTGCTAAAGAATCCTACAGAGTCACAGCCCCAAACAGCCTGGACAAGGGGGCTAAAATATCATCTTGGCCAGCTGTTTGATTGCATGTACTTGAGCAAAGTACAGGGCTCAATTTCCTGTGCAAAAAAGAAGCCAGTCTTGAGAGGCTAAAATTCATATCATATTTTGTACAGATCTGATGGGAAATTATGTCTTGGGAAAATTCTGCAACTTACAAATATGCAAATTCTCCATTTGATTGTAATGCCAACCCATGATCCCCTATTAGAACCTTGCCTTTGTCACGATGAGAGGCTATAAACATTAGTACATTAAAAACTGTATCCACCAAAGTAAAATTAGTGCTTAGCAAACGCTTATTTTTCAGAATTTTATTTCTCATATGGATTGGCATAATTTTCCACGGTACATATTGCCAGCCTGCTATAAATATATAAAGCCCATCAAAACTTGATAGAAAAGAAGCACTAGATAATACACTGTGAACTAGGGATCAGTCCTAAACCAGCCCCAGGGGATGGATTTGGTGACCTCATAAAGTGTTTCCATCTCTAATTTCTTGGATTCTGTGAAATCCATTTCTCTATACACTATAGAAGGGCAGAGACTAACCATACAGATGTAACAGGCATGTCAAGTGATGGTATAATGAGCTTTCTGTTGTCCTTTTTATGGGAACTAACGGGAGGGTGTTAAAAGGAATAAGACACTGGGCACACTGAGGACAAGCATTTGCGGTCTCCATTTTTCTGGCCTTTCAAACGTCGCGATGGAGCGCACTCGCTCTCAATCCCCTTTCAAGGGAGAGTCAAAAGGATCACTATGGATTGAAATGATGATGAAAAGTAGCTGGGAGGGGCTTCACCTTCATCAGGCAGTCAAGAACTGGCTAAGCTCGGGCATGTCTTTCAGTGCGTTTCGCACGGCAGCTGCTTGAGGGAGGCAAGTCACATGGCTGAGTCAAGAGCCTGCTTTGTGATGGGAATGAGTTGGTGGATCCAGGCATTTCATTTCAAAAATACCTCTGCCCAAGGAAGATCAGATGAACCCGAAGTAAGGAAATACCAATCCAGGATGAACCGGAGGTTAGCATGGTATCCCTTCTAAACGACTCTGTTTACAGGGTATAGAGATTACCAATGAACCCTGCATGATGCCAGATGGTATCACAGGAAGGCCAAATGTGGCATAGTGAGAAGAGTACTAGATTACTTTATTAGCTTCACTTAAACATCACAGAGAGGCAAACTCACAGAATTTGAGAGTTGGGAGGGGATTTAGGAGCAACGTATAACCCAAAGGAATTCCCCCTCTGATACAGCAAACAAGTGATTATCCAGTCTCTCCTTGAAGTCCTCAAATGAGGGGGAACCAACCACCTCCCAAGGTGGCCCATTCACTTTTTGGATAACTTTAGTGTTAGGAAGTTTCTCCTAGCATTTAGATTTGTGTCTCAGCAACTTTTGCCCATTTCTCATGATTCTTTCCTTTGAGGCCAAACAAAGCAAGTCTACTTTCTCTTCCATGTGACAGCCTTTCAAATATTTGGACATAGGTATCATGTGAAACATATGATACCTTAGTCTTCTGCTTTCCAAACTCAATATCTCCTGTTGCTTCAACCAATTCTCATAGGTCATGTCCTCAAGGCCCTTCCTGGGGTACCCTCTTCTGGAGGCTCTCAAAATTAGCCAAGTCTGTTTTAAGCTATTAAGCCCAGAACTGAACATGATATTTCAGACGCAGTCTGACCATGGCAGAATACAGTGAGGACTGTCACCTCCCTAGTCCTGGGATCTCTGCCTCTCAGGACTTTCCAAACTTACATTAGCTTTTGTGACTGCCCCCTCATACTGCTGACTCATACCAAGCTTTTATTTTGAAAGGGAATAAAAACCTAATTCCTTTTATCACACAAACTGCTATCTAGCCAGGATTCCTCCATCTTGTACTTGTGGAGATTATTTTTTAACCCAGTTGAAGGACTTTATACTTATTTTTGATTAATTTCATTTCATTAGATTCAGCCTAGTGCGTTAGCCTGCCAAGGTCTTTTTGGATCCAGACACTGCAATCCAATGCATTAGCTATGTTGTGTCACCTGCAAACATGATGAGCATGTTATCTATGCCTTTATCCAGGCCACTAATAAAAATGCTAAAAAGCATAAGGTAAAGAAAAAGAAATGATAAATGTTGGAAGGGCTGGGGAAAAATGAACACACTTTTGGTGCATTTTAGTAGAATGAAATATGAATTGATAAAGCCATTTGGAATATAGTCATTTGGAACTATATCCTTCAAATCACTAGCCTGGACATGCTCTTTGACCCAACAAAACCACTCCTGAGTATACCCCAAGAGAGTAAAGAAAGAGGAAAAGGAACCAATCAAAAATATTTATAGCAGATCCTTTTATAGTAGCAGAAATTGAAAATCAGAGGGCTGCCCACCTATGGTAATGGCCTATCGGATTATGATATATTCCTGAGATAGAATATTATTATGCCATTAGAAATGAACAATTTCAAAGGAGACCAGAAGATCTCAATGTATTGATACAGAGTAAAGTCAGGAAAACAATTTACGCTGTGACAACATTGAAAAAAAAAAACAATTTTTAAAGTCTTTAGAATTCTGTTCATTTGAAGGACTAACCATGATTCCAAAGGACTGAAGACGAAGCATGCCAGACATCTCCTGTAAAAGAAGTGATGGTCACAAAATGTGAATTGGGACATATTTTTGGACATTGTCAATGTGGCAATTTGTTTCATTTAATTGTGCCTTATCTTGTGATGCTTTTATATTTATTGTGGGGTATGTGGGAGGGAGAGAGAGAATAAATGCTTACTAATCAGAAAAAAAATTAAGATAGAAGGAGGCGAGGGAGTGAAGCATGGGAATAATGAAGCACTTCACTGCAGACCTGCCAAACTGGCTTTGAACTATAAACAACTACTTTCTTAATCTAGTCATTCAACCAGTCTCTAGTTTATCTCACTGAACCATCATCTAGTCCATATTTTTCCATATTTTTCACAACCTAGTAAGAAAGACATCAAATGCTTTGCTAAATTCTAGACCATTTCCTGATCATAACACTAGTTTAAAAATAGTAAAAACTATTTTTAAAGGAAATAAACTAAGTCTGTTATGACTTGCTATGGATGGAGCCATGATGCTGATTATGGTGACTGCTTTCTCTTTCTGGATGTTCTATCTCTTTAATCATCTGCTTTATAATTTCCCCAAGAATCAAAGTCTAGCTCCTGGCTTTTAGTTTGAAGGTTTTATTCTCTTACTTCCCTTTCTCCTCTATGATTCTAAGATCCTTTAAAAAAAAGTTGAGACAATACTTGTCCTCCCCCACTCTCATGGTAAGGACAGCTAAGTGGCACAGTAGGTAGAGGGCAAGACCTAGAGTCAGGAAACTTCATCTTCCAGAGTTCAAATTCACCCTCAGACAGTTATTAGCTGTGTGACCCTAGGCAAGTTACTTCACCATTTACCTCAGTTTCCTCATCTGTAAAATGATCTGGAGAAGGAAATAACAAACCCCTCCAGTACTTTTGCCAAGAAAATCCCAAATAGGGTCAACAAAAAGTCAGACATGACTGAAAAATGAAACTGAAAAATGACTTCACAACTCCTCTGGTACCTCTCACACTTTTCATATTCTTTCAAACGTGACAATGACAACGACTCCACAGTTATATCTGACAGTTCTTTCAGTGCCCAGTGATGTGGAGTTCACTTGGCCCAGGTGACATGAATCCCTCAAGAGCTTCCTAGCTCTTCACATACCTTGAGCATCAATTTCAAGTATCAGCCAGTTTTGCTCAGTCATTCCCGTTGCCAAGGCCATGCCTCTTGTCAGGTAATGCAGAGGCAAAGAGCTGAGGGGCTCTACCTTCTCTTTGTTGTTTGTTACCTCTGTCCCAGATCTTTCTCAAGCAGCAGGACTCTTCTCTTTCTTCTTTGATTTGCCTTTTCACCCCATTCATTACAGTCTTAAAAAAAGAAAAAAAATCTTGTTTCCCTTCATTTCCCCCATCTCTTGCAGCTCATTCAGGGCTTTGGTACTTGTGATATGATTTTTATAAGATCGTGCCACATTTTATATTGATCTTCTGTTATGGATAAGAATTTAATTCTCCTTTCCTCTTGAGAAGTGATCAGTCACCTGATGCTCAAGGACGAGTACTACAAATAAAATCTTAATAGAAGTTCTCTAATAATGACAATCACAGCTACCATTTATATATCATTTTAAGCATTACATGCATTTTAGATAAATTGTCTCATTTTAAAAATTTCTCATCTCCAAATTCAACCTCTAGACTCCTTCACAAGTCTAAATATCTCCAAATCACCTCCATAATTTCCCTCTGCTTATACAGCTCAGATCCTCTTTTCTATGACTTCTACCACTTTTCCCACCAAGACTCAGAAGCTCAGTCCCAGCCCTACCCCTTTGTGAATGTATGGCAATTCAACTCACTTAACTTAGAGTACTCAAAATAATATTTTCCCAGCCTACCTTGCAGGATTGCTTCCAAAGATTAAATGAGATAATGATGTCATTGGTAACAAACTTGTGCACAATCATATATTATTGTATATTGTGGTTGCCTATGTACCCTATTTCTCTACTAGATTACAAGCTCCATTAGGGCAGGAACCACATCTTATCTAAATATTATATCTCTCTCAGCACTTGCATAGTTCTCTGGACACATAAGATGCTTAATAAATGCTTACTGAATAAATGATGCATACAAAAGTGCTTTGAAAATCACAGATTCCTATGTTAAAGCATAATTCACACAGAAATGCTTTATTCATTTCTCCTTAGACACTCAAAGCTAAATTGTTCCTCAAATATAGGTGATGGGGCTGACCTTAAAAAAAAGATACTTCTTTTAGTTTCATTCAAGGTGTGCCACATTTGTCCTTTTAATGTGCAGTACCATGAGTGCTGTGCAGGGGTTCTGTGGGCTTGAAGCACTACAGGGCAAGCAAGATTCCTGGAAATTCTTTCCTTAAAAAAACTATTTTCAAGATTGCTACAGATTCTTCCAGTGAGCCAATTACCTGGAGTCACAAAGTGATCCAGTTGTGAAGTGCATTCATTCTTTCAAGGACTCAAGCCCTGGGGCCTCCCAGCAGCACCCTGATGTCTTCATCAAAGTTGTGAAGCTGTCCATTGTTTTTCATTTACGAAAATGGCAGCCAAGCAATAGGGATTTTGGGGGGGCAGGGGGAACATATTTTCTGATTTTGAAGGGCAGCATTTTAAGCAATTTTTAAAATATTCTTTTCCATTTTGCTCTGGGTCTGCAAGCATGTAAACCCGCATTAAGATTTGGTTTGCAGCACTAGTCCTTGAGCATCAAGCATTTGGTAAGAGGAGGAGAAAATTACATTCTCATTGAATTCCAGGAAACCGGGGGAAGGGGAGAATATTTTCAGCAGCTCTTCATAAAACATGGGGATCTCATTAAGACTCTGATGCATCTTCTCTGTAGCTACCATTTAAACTTCTAGTCACGACAGGTTCACTCAAAACAAGATAACAGATTGCAATGTGGGCTGATTCCCGAAGACATTTTCATGTACACATTAATACTGAAGACCATGATTACTGGAGAAATTAAGTTTAAACTAGTTACAAAGTTGGAGGTATTTGAAATTTCTCAAAGATGAAGTTCCAATATGTCTTCTGAACGTATCAAGGAAGCCTTGAAATCAGCTCATTTGGAGAGTCAGTATGGTTTATGAATAGTGTTATTGTAACAAAGACCTGGGTTTGAGTCATGCTTCTGGCACTAACTGGCTGTGGGAGCATGGGCAACTTAACCTCTCTGAGTTTTGGCTTCCTCATCTATAAAAGTGAGCCAGCAGGTTCATATATATATATATATATATATAATATATATTGGATGCTATAGTATAAAGATGACCTGGGTTCAACTCCCTCTTCTAATGTTCTCTACCTGTGTGTCCTGCACAAGTCACTAACTTCCCTGGATTGTGTTTTCCTCATCTATAAAGGGTAGTTTGAACTAGACGGCCTTTGAGATCCCTTCTGGCTCTTGAAAAATGATACCATCACCTACGTCATAGGATTTTGCATCCTTATGTACCAAATCTAGTTGTTCAAATTCCAACCATGCAACCTCAGAGGGTCAGTAGTTATAAAGTTCAAGTGAGATGATGGATATAAAAATGCCATATAAATGTCAGCTGCAGCCCTTTTTCTCCGCTGCTGCAGAATGAAAAAACCACAAACAATACCTAATTATGCAGATTTACAAGATGCAATTCCCAGAGGAGGTATTATATAATACAAATGTCTCATTTCAACCTCTCTTTGTGCCTTGGAAACCTTCCTGCTCTTTTCTATATGGATGTCCAGTACAGCTGACCCTTCATCACGTAGTTAGGAAAGAAAATTGTTCTGTTCTCCCATCACCACACCTCTGGTCAGAAAATAAGCCCTGTTCCAAATAGGAATAAATGAAAGCACTGAGTCTTCGTAGGTAAATGCATTTTCCTATCTGGCTCTTTTTTCAAAAGCCTTTCCAGTGGGTTACTAAGGTCTTGCTGATGAAGAGCACAGCTTGTAAACACGACTGGCTAGGCTCGGTGTATGCAGACAGTTCATTATGATGGGAGAGAGTTCATGAGATTATGCCCAGTTACAACCTGATTAACTCCCTGTTCATCAAATCAAAAATTCTTTTCATATCACAAATGTCCCTGCAACTTTAGCATAAATTTTCTCTATGTAGCATCTACCTCCACCTGATTATGCAGCACAGCTTTCAAAGATATGAGTCGCTATGGCTAATCCTAAGAGGAAGCTTTTGCTCCCTCATTCTAGCTCCAAGCTGAGCCCATTTCTGATGCTGTCCACTATTCACACTGAACCACACTAGAAATATCTGGAGAAATTTTAGCAACAAAGTGCAACTCAGCAATGCCAAGTCTCAGAAATTTCATGGCACCATGGGCTTGGGGTCTGCAACAAAGGGAGTCAAGTTATGCAGTAACATTCACAAGTAGCTGCGAGCAACTGTACACCCAGAGTCTGGGATCAGGAACAAACTGTCGGTTCTCTGGCTCTCCACAATTCCCCAAACCAAATCATTTGTCTTTCAGAAGAGAACTCAGTGTTGGAGGAGTCCCTCTCTATTTGGAAGAAATAAATAGGTTGATGCCTTTTTAATCTGAGCAGATGCAAGGAATTTCCTAAGAGGGCCCCTCACAAGGATTCTTAAAATTACATGATTTCCTCTAAGAGGGAATTTAAGGAGCCTGGCATCCTCCTGGATCCAAGGCACATGCTCTTCATTAACTTACTCCGAATGTATATGTATAAAATCCACATCCATTTAAAGAGGTTGAAATTACCCTATTGGCTTGTTGAGGTGGGCAGGGACTGAAAATCTCATTGGCCCTTAAAGACAGAACTTCTCCATAATTGAAGAAATCCTGCGCGGACCATGAACGTTATTTAACCTTCTCATTACCCTGTGATCAACAGTGGTAAGATTATGTTTAAGCTCAAACTGAGGGAATCTCCTGAGTTTTATTTGCTGAATGATGCAGAGAAATAATTCTTCATGGCACTGATAGGATGTTTCAAGAGCACAAGCCAAAATAAGCCACGTTGCTTTGTTTCTGTACAAAGCAATTGACAAAGGAAGCGTCCTGAAGAGTAGGTCTCTGGCTTTCTGGGTATTTCTTCTTCCTATGCCTCTTCTTCCAGGTTTATTTGGGCTTTCTTGTTTGCTTTATTTTTCTTTAGCTAACCCTAATGTGAAAAGTCTGGCTCCTGAAGGGGAAAAGAGAAGGTCTGGCTGAATGCCGAGTCCAACTTAACCTGAGTTATAGGTAGATGTGAATGTGTATGAGCTATCTGGTTTCTGGGGTTGTACACACCTACACTGGTTTGGGCTTTCAGATTATCTTACTGGTGTAGTTCATCGGGCAATGAGGTTAAATAAGGTTCCTGGACGTATGAGGATCTCTTCAATTCCAGAGATATTCACATTTTGCCTGCCCTAAATAAATAGTCTAGGAGGCAGCATGGTGCACTGCAAAGAGGACCAGCCTTAGAATAAGGAAAGCCTATGTTCAATTTTATCCCCAGTAACACCACAGAAGAAAGAAAAGGAAGGAAACACCTAGCTGCTTTTTTGGACAGATTACTTAACCTCTCAGTACTCTGGGCAATTCCCTAAGATGGGAGAACTGCTAAATTGTAGATGAGCTACCAATCTGCATTTCCACAGTCCTGTTCTCATTCCCACTTACACACCTATCCCCCATGCTGGCACCATCTATTGTTTATGAAAAGAACACGTCATTTGGCCGCCTGTCCTTTGAAAAGCAGAGTGATATAATCAGGAGGGTGCTGGATTTGTAGCCAGGATGACCTGGGCTTGAATTTTACCTCAGATACTTACTAGCTGTGTGACCTGAGCAAATCACTTATTTCTCCAGATCTCAATTTCTTCTGAAGATTGGGAAGTTCCAGCTCTAAAATTCATGCTCCTGGGGTTCCACTTGCCATTCCTGACATTCTCCAGACACATTCTTCTCTGTGTTGTGTTCCTTACTAGAATATAAATTTCCTGAGGGCAGACTACATCATTTTGTATTTACATCTCCTACACTTAGCTGGGAGCCTAGCACATTACAAGCAACTGATAAATGTTTTTTCATTCATTCATTCATTCATTCTTTTATTCATTCATTCTTTCACTACATTCTGTTTCTTGGCAATCTCTTTGACTCCCATTGCCTCAGCTACCACCTCTAGGCAGATCTCCAACACTGACCTCTCCTCCATGGGCTCCATAACTACACTTGCAGCTCTCTCACCAGGACCTCAAACTCAATATGATCAAAACTGAGTTTATCATATTTCTCCCTAAAACTACTCTCCCTTCTGACTTCTCTATTTCTGTCTTTAGCATCACACACAATTTACCTTGTCTCTCATGTTTATAGCATTGGGGTTATCTCTGACCCCTTCTAAAAACTCTGCATTATAGCCAACTTGTCTTCTATTTGTATCCCAAAGCTGGCACATGTCTCCCCCATTCATGCCTGTGTTCACACTATTCAGTATTTCTGGAGTGTCCTTCTCCAGCCTCACTTGCTGAATTCCTACACATTCTTTAAAGCCCATCTCCCTTTCCTCATCTGTCCAGTCAGAAATAACCTTCCCCTTCAGATTTCTAAGACTTTGTTTTGCTCTTGTCCAATGAACTTAGTATGTAATGACCTGTGAATTGTAGTCATCTGTGTTTGTGTCTTATTTGGACACTCAGTGAAGATAAGGATGCTGTTTTAGGTAAATTTCCTATCTCCTTCAGTGCTTCACAGGGCTCTATCTATACCAGGCCAGGAGTTCTTAACCTGGTGTGGTTAACTGGGGGGTCCATGAACTCCTCAGCAGTCTGTGTATAGATTTCAGGGGTCTGTAAACATATATGTTTAAATTTTGTATCTTTATTTCCCTTTCTACTGAAATTTTATATTTACTTCAATAACTTTTTCAAAACCCATTATTCTTAAGAGGGATCTCTTTCTTACTTTCTTACATTTTCAGAGGGTTCATGTCAACCCCACAAAAATCCATGCACTGGACATTTGTGTAAAATTAAACCTTTTGATTTTAGTGATATAGGAACCTCTCTCTACAAATTCAGACTGACACCTCATCTAAAATTTAGAGAATTGCCTGAGGGTACCAAGAGATTAAGGGACCTGTCCAAATACACCTGGCCGGTTTAGAGTGCCACTGGAACCTAGGTCTCCTTCACTCCCCGGCTATCTTTTTCTATCTACAATGTCATATCATCTCTCACCTACTTCTATTACCATGCTTTGACTCAAAGCATTACTAATAAATGTTTATAGAATGAATTGATTTTTTTTCAATCTCATATAGAAAGGTTAAGACATAACATACCAAAGTAACTAAATTAGTTTTCAAGTTGCTTACTAAATTGATTTACAAAATACTTTGCACATACTAAATAAATCCTACCATGACTGGAAATACATTTCATGGCTACGTTATAGTGTCACTCAAGGTAAAGGTGATTTGACCATTTCAAAATAACATTATGGATACATAAGTGAACCCCAAATCTGTTGGTGAGGAGCGAAGTATCTAAACCAGAGTTGTTACTGATGTGGAGAATTCCAATTGTGGAAACTTCCACCACTGGCATAGATGGGCAGTTCCTCCATAATTTATAGTTGTGAGCTATTGCCTGAGTTACTCAGAGATTAAGTAACTTGCCCATGGTCATATATAGTCAGTAATTACCAGAGACAGGACTTAAAACATAGGTCTTCTTGCCTCTAAGGACAGTTCTCTATCTGGTAAGCCATGATGTCTTTCCAAATCCAAACACAACATCACAAAATTCTACTGTGATATTTCTGGGACAATCTCCCAAGGTGGACATGAGATGGTCAGCTACAGTCTGAGCCAGCTCCTGACTCTGTTTGATCTTAACTTCTCCTAGTACAGGGCAATGAAATATCTGCCCCCTATAACCTTGTTTCATCTGGATGCTTTCACAGAATCTATTAATGTACTTTGGATACCTCTGTATATACTTTGTATTTCCTTATCTGGGTATATATTGAATTTACCACCCTTCCCCTTCTCCAATACAACTTGAGCTCCTTAAGAATAGGGGCTGTTTCATTTTTGTCTTTGTATCTGCAACATCAAGCCCTGTGCCTTACATATAATAGGTAGTTAGTAATCCTCATTGAATTGAATCAAATGTTAGGTGTCATAAGCCTGCATTTTACAATCTTTCACTTAATTCTAATAAGTTTTTTTTATAGAATTACATGTCATTCTAGAGAACAGTGGAGATAATGTCACTCCTCTAGATGTAATTCTGAATTACAGCCAAATTTTCTGTTTTACACTAATACTATTTGCCTTTCTGCCTATGATGTTCACATTCACTTATTGCTTGAGGAGGCTGTGTAGTACATACACATGATGTTAAACAGCTGTTGACTTCCCCTCCAAGGGGTCCTACATTACTGGTAGTTGAAGTAATCTGTTCATTCTTCTTACCTTCATGCAAGGGTCTGGCAAAACTTAATTAAGATGAAGTAAGTACTTTGAAACCCTTGCATGAAAGTAACCGTACATAGTGCTTTGTTGGTATAAAAGTGGGGGTCCATTTTTATGCAAGTGTTAGCATTTTACAGTGTGAAATTCAAAAAGGTTGATAATCTACAATGCACACCTGAATTTTTAAAATATGTGTATCAACTTTCTCCCCAGAAAACTCACTTTCAGTTCCAAACCTGACAAAGGCTCCTTCCTTCTGATTCATCTCTGGGAATGAAAAGGACTCTAATGCTAGTTCACTTTGGCACAAGCCTTTGTTTTTATTTTACATGCTAATGTACAGCTAATTTCTGAATAGAGAACATGCCTGTGAGGGGTGCGAATAAGTGTTTTACCTCAATCCATTAGCAAGTCTCTGTTTGGGGTAGAGACTTTTTTTTTTTATGGCTTTGGCTAATTAATATATCCTTAGTGTTTGAGGATTCAAATAAAATGTAAGGGTGCTTGGACAAATACAGATTACAGTTGAAAAGTCTTAATAAACTTCTTGGAAGGTCATTCAGTGAGCTGGCTAACTGTTTTTAAAACAAAAAGAAAGAAAACAGGACTCGGGATTTCATTGGCATGGGGAATTTCCATAAAGGAAAATCTTCCTACCAATGAAGATCAGAACCCACTCTGAATTTTGTAACCTTCAAGAATCTCCTGGGAAGTAGATAAGATGAGTGATTTGCATAGGATCACTCAGCCAGTGGTTTCAGGGACAGGATTGGAGCTCAGGTTTTCATGACTCTGAGATCAGCAATCTATCCATTATACAATACTGTCTTCCATCTGCTTCTATTGCCATGTTTTAAAAGACCAGAAATGAAAGTGTTCAAAATGCCAACTTTTGACAAAAAAGCTTCTTTCAAAAGATTCAAGGGTAGTTTTGTTTAGCAGGTTTAATAGCATAGAGCGTGAAAGGGTGCAACAGCTCAGCTTCAGCATTTACTGGTATTCACAAAGAAAGGCCTTTTTACTTACCTTTTTATTTATGTATACCTGAAGAGAATGAATCAATTAAATAGCCTGTAACCGTGTAGCCAATCTCCAGATTTAGAGGGAATCTTAAAACTCAAGATGGAGGAGTGATAGGGAAATTTGACTATCTGAATCTTTGCCAGAGATCTCTCTCTAGTTAAAAAAATGACTTCTCAATATGTTCTTCTTTCCTTAGGATGGGAAGATAATGGAAGGGAGATGGGAAAAGAACACCTTAGTAAGATTACTCAATTACGTGCCATCCAACCTAGACTAGAGAAAATAAAAGTTGTTTAACCAATGACAAGAACTGCTCCTACACCCCTGTTCAGTCATTCCCACAGCCAACATATGGACAAGATCAATATACTTCCCTCAGAGCCCCATTTTCCCTAAGGAACACATGAACACAAAATTTATGCCTTGGCATTCCCACCTTACTGACCAAACTTCCCAACAGTACCAAAGCACAAATGTTAGGATTGAAGAGCCTAGAAAACCCAAAGTTCTGTTAGCCATGGTCTCCTTCCAAGGCCTGGAATAGTTACAGCCTCTGCTACTACACAGCACTCCAGTGAGGCACTCCACATTCTGTCTTTGCAGAACTCCCCCATCAGCATTGTCAGACTGTCTTTAGTTAGAATTTTATGTTCTAAATTCTTGGTGTTATTTCTCTGCTCCGGGGTGTTACTCTCTATAGGTGCTCCTGCCAGTCTATGCTTTCCTCACATGAAAGTTGCTTTCCATGCTTACAACCTCCTTGCTATGCTGGTGTATGGCTGGCTTGGGTCCCTGGACACTGTAACTCTTGATACTTAGTTGAAAAAGGAATCCTATACACTGAAATGACAAAGATCCTTAGGGTCTAGGCCTTGCCTAAGTTTTCTAGCTATAGAATCACCCAGAGTTTTGCATTAGAATCATATCCCCAGTAACAGAGTTTTCCATGAAACTGTTTGAATTGGTCCAAGCCTCACAATTTCAGATGTAGTATGGGGTATGAGGTATAGGGTGTGGGTGGCTAATGGTCAGTACAGATTAGCATGAGCTACAAATAAAAAGAAATTGTTACCTAAGTGAAGGAGTATTGAACCTGAAGTGAGAAAGATTTGGGGTCAAATCCTACCTCTGAAATATACTAGTTATATGACCATAGGCAAGTCAGAAGCCTCAGTTTACCTATCTGTAAAATGGAAATATAATTATTCCTATAGTACCTGCTTGGCAGGACTGTTGCAAGGATCTAATGAAATAATAAATGTCAAGTTAAGTCAAGTCAACAAGAATTTATTGAATAATAAATTGAATTTACTGAACAATAAATTGAATTTATTAAACAATAAACTGAATAACACAAACTTATTGAGGTAAGAAAGGCAAAAGAACAAAAGCAAACAAACTGTCCCTGGTCTCAAAGATCTCACAGTCTAATGACAGAGACAACATGCAAACAACTATGCACAAACAAGGTACACATGTACATACAGAGAATAAAGGGAAAGGCTTCCTTTAGAAAGCAAGATTTTAGCTGAGACTTAAAGGAGGTCAGGGAAGCCAAGAGGCAGAGATGAGGAGGTAGATAATTCCAGGCAAGAGGACATCTAGTAAAAAAAAATACCCAGAGTCAGACAATAGAGTGAAATGTGCAAGGATCCGCAAGGAAAATAATGTCATTACATCATACATGGAGGAAAGGAGTGACTTTATACATAATCCTGGAAGTAACAGGGAACCTCTGGAGTTTACTGAATAGGGAGATGGCATTGTATATTAGGACCTGCACTTCAGGAAGATCACTTTGATAGCTGAGTGGAGGATGGTGCAGGGAGACCAACCAGTATATAGTCCAAGCCTCTATAAATATCAGCTATTATCATATGCATCCAGGCACACTAGATCCCCCACAGCACTCAGCTAAAGTTATTCATGGCTGCTAACAGGTGCTTATGCTCCTGAATTCCATATTTCTACTGTGAAACTTCTGGCTACAAAAGCTCTGAGTCACTGAAAAAAGTCAAGACTTTGAGAAATTATTAGTGTACTTTGTTGATAAGTTAATTTGTAAGAAATTTCATCTTTTAGAAATATTATGAGGAGCTGATGTTTTGGACCTAGTTCTCACCAGCAAGGAAGGACTGATGAAGAAGAAATAAATGATGACAGCTTTATCTCATAGGAAAGTTTTCATATCATCTCACAGTTAGTGTTAGTCAAATTGAAGAATTCTGGGAATAGTCATATACCTTAAACTTCAGAAAAAATAGAAGGAAAAAGTAGTCAAAGGAAAAATGGAGATGATTACAAAGTTTAAAATTCTAAAAGGACACAGTTTAGTCAGCAAGAGCCACAGAACCGCTGGCCAAGGTGCTGATTCTTCCAGGCAATTTATGGAACAGGAGGAGTCCCCCAGTAACTTCACACCTGTTCACCACAGGTAAACATTACCACTCCCAAAATACAGTTAGGCTTCTATGCCCTAAGAGTGAGAGACGCTTATTTATCTTTATATGGACAAGGCAGATACAGATCCTAAGAACCATCCACATATTTTACTTGCTATCTTATACTGACCAACTCCCAGGATTATGAAGATTATTTCTGGATCTTCAGTTCTGAGCACATATTTGGAAAACTGGTTGGTCATCTGATGACCTGGGCCCATAAGCCCCAGGGTTTAAAGTTTTGTGTAGCCTGCTTTGGAGTTTGAGCAACAAATGGTAAACTAAGGCAGGGGTATTAGGTATTCTATGTACTTGTGACTCCATTCTTGGATGCCAGAGGCAATTAAGATCTAAGATGAAAAGCTGGCTAACAGGAAACTCATGGAGTCATATTCTGAATGCCTATTAGTAAAGTGAGTACCAAGCAATACAGGCCATGTGTAATGAGAAGTTTTAAAGAATGAAATTCAAAGAACATAATCACAAATCATAAATTATCCCACCAAAGAAGAAGCAGAGGAGAAGTATATTTGTTTAGCTCTGAGAAAAAAAGACTTGGGGCAGAGGGGCCTTGGTAGGAAGAAGGGAACACATGAAAGCTGTCTTCAAATACTAGAAGTGCTTTAAATGACAAAGAATTAGAGGTCTCTTCCATGGCTTGTACATCCCTTCATGTCTCAACTCAAATGCTGCCTTCTGAAGGCTTTTTCCAGTATCCAATACCCACCCTCGGCTACTGGTGACTTCCCCCTGTTATCAGAATATATCTTATGTATACCTATTAATGCACATATTATCTTCCCCAACAGAATGCAAACTCCTCTAGGGCAGGGACATTTTTTTTTGCTTGTCCTTTGTGTCTTTGGCACTTAGCACAGTTCGTGGCACACCACAAGCATTTAGTAAATGCTTACTGATTGTTTTACTGAAGGGAGAACAGGAACTAATAAGTGAAATTACTAGGAAATATATTTCAGCTCAACATGAGAAAAAAATTCTAACAATTAGGACAATCCCTAAATGGAATAAGCTATTTCATTAACCAGTGAGTTCTCCATTACTAGATGTTTTCAAACAGTATGGATGACCAAAGGTTAGAGATAGTGCAGTTAGGATTCATGCATTGGGCGGGGGAATGAAACTGGATAATTTCTCAGGTCCCTATCCCTCTCAGATCCTATACTTCTACAAGTTCCCAAATTATCAGACTATTGCTTATTACTAGTTGAAGATATTTTCCTGATAGAACTTTGAACCAATTAAAGAATTTTATAAGAAAAACAGTTCTTGAGAAGTTAATCACTTTAACTTCTCAATATAATACTTCAAAGAAGGTAAGATCTCATTAAATAAAGAGGAAGTATATATCAGGGCTAGATATAGTCAGTGGATGAATCAGCTCTACATAAACAGCACTGGCTTCAAAACCCAGCAGTTCACATTGTTCTATGAGTAATCAAAAGGTTGCCCTGTTACTCAAAAATTCTGTTATCTTCTATCACCAGACATTTGAGACATATATGTTTACTTCCTTCTTCACCCTTAATTCCTCCTTCTCTTCACTTTTGCTTACTAGCTCTCTCATGCCCCTATAAACTGATCCCTGGCTACCAACCACAATGCCAAATGTCTCTACTATTACTCTCCAAATATCCTGGAACCTTTCTATGGGTCAGTTAATAGAATCATAGAATGAATGAACTGGAAGAAATATTTGAGATAATCAATTCCAGGGGCTCTTAACCTTTTTTATATAATGGACCCCTTTGACAGCCTGGAAAAAAATCTATGAATCTCTTCTTAGAATATTGTTTTTAAAGGGGTAAAAATAAAATACATAGGATTACAAAGGAATCCAATTCTACTGAAATAGTTAAGAAAAAATTTAAAACAATGTCATGAACCCAGGTTAAGAAACCTTGATAGTCTAATAAATGAGCATACTGAGGTCCAGAGGGATCAAATGACTTCTCCAAGGCCAAACAATTGATAAAAGATTGATATGGGAACTGAAGCCAAATCTCCTGCCTCTCAAGTCTAGTCTCCCTCCCAACTACCCTACTCTTCTGCCATGGATTGAATGTTGGGACTCAATACTTCCCTACCCCTGTCTTAAACTGTGGCAGCAGCTAGACTCAATGATTGCCTGAAAGCCTTGCCTATTTACAACTTCTAAGTCTCAAATGAATTGAAAAACAAAATCATCTTTCAAAACTATATCTTGGGGAAAAAACAGTCCTCAGAACATCTCCTACATCTTCTCTTTAATTAGTGCCTTTACACCCAGGAGCTGCCAGATCAGAGGTTGTGGGGAGGAGTGTCTTATCTCATTTGTGCAAGTATAATAATAGAACAGAGTAGTTGAAACCAAGACAGTCACTGAGAAGGCCAGAGAGACACTAGAAAAGATAAATATCTAGACCTGGGACATAAATCACATAAAGGATGCATAACTGGCATTTACATACTACATAGCCCCTTCTATCCCCAGACTTCCAGAGTCAAGGTTAATGTGAAATTATAGGCAGGTCACCCATCTGGACTGAAGAGACTTCAGGACCCTGAATAGAAACTAAAATCTGCCTCTTTTATACTGTAATCCAGTGGCGCATGGGAAATAAAGAGTATCCTCGACCACTGAGAACTCTTTTGAGCACTGGATCTTGGCTCGGTTGCTTATCAGTTGTACGACTTTAAGCAGGTCACTTCCCCTTCACAGGTCCCAAAATAAAGACTTGGAAAATGAATGGATTGAAATAGGCAATCTGGAAGGTCTCTTCCAGCTCACTTGATCCCATAGCTTTTTAGACTCATCAATAATGATAAATGTTGGCAGAGTATATACATGCTTCCTGAAACGAAATTATACCTCCCTACTACAGCACAAAAAAAATTAGGTAGAAAACCTAAAGAAACAATGAATATAATCTAGCACTCTCAGTTCAGGTTCAATGTGGGAACAGAATGACTAGAAAGTCATTAATTTTTTTTTAAAGATTTTTTATTGTTCTTCAGTCACATTTGATTCTTCATGACTGCATTTGGGATTTTCTTAGCCAAGATACCTGAGTAATTTGCTATTTCCTTCTCCAGCTCATTTTACAGATGGGAAACTGAGGCAAACAGGGTTAAGTGACTTGCCCAGGATCACACAGCTAGTAAGTGTCTGAGACCAGATTTGAATTCAGGAAGATGAGTCTTCCTGACTTCAGACTTTGTGCTGTATCCACTGAGCCAACTAACTGACCCACTCTTACTACCACCCAAAAGAAAAGGTTAATTCAGCAAGCATAAACAACAATGATATAGTGATATCTAACTTATCTGGGCCCAGTCTCTTTCACTGAAAGATAGGAAAGGAAACACATGATATGGTAAAAGACATAGCATCTTTGATGATCTTCAGACATTCACCAAGTTGGAGGGGCTTAGATTCCATTTGACTGGGACTTTCTATGCCTTTATGGGCATAGAAAAAGAAACTGTGTAAGGGAAGCCATGGCCAGTCAGGTCCTGGAGACAGTCTTGTCTCCTTTTAGGGAAAGTGAATTCCTGCTACAGAATGCAAAGAGGAGAGGCCTGGATCTATTCCATAGTGTGGGCAAACATTGGTAGGCATCAGTCCTATCATGTATGCGGAGCCTGAATTTGTGAGCATGTTTGCTACAGATCCTCACAGTCTTATTTTAAAAAGACGAGAGAAAAGAAAAAATGGAAATCACGGGGTCAGAAGAACAGATTTAGACCTGCAGAAGTCCTCAGAAGTCACCTAGGTTCTCATTTTACACATGAGGAAACTGAGACCCAAAGAGACTGTGATTGGCCTAAAATCACAGAGGTAGCCAGAATTCAAACCCAGGATCTCTGACTGCAAATCTACCATTTCTTTCTACTGTACTACATTGCATCCAGCAGCACTGGCTGGGAAACACAGGGAAAGACAATACAAACTCCATGCATTGATTGAGTGGGATTTCTACTTGTCAGAAGGTTTCAGGAAACCATTTAAAGTACTGGTTGTTTCCCTGGCCCAGAGCACAGATGGGTCCTGGATAGTATCACAAACAGAATGGTGTTGTGAGAAAGGAGGCTGACAAATGGGCGAGACCTGACTTCTCCTGTGGTGTTGCCTTTCCCTCCCCTACAATGGTATCACCAAATCCATGTCATTTCAGGTACAGATGGGAAAGAGAAAACTGACAGAAATCGAGAGCTCCAGATTAGCCCATGGTGCTGAGCCGGGATGCAGAGCAAATGACAAGTGACAGGAAAACTGGATTCAAGAGAATTCAGATCATTCAGGCGAGGGGATTCGCAGATGGCACAGACTGCTCAATGGAGAAAAATGGGTCATAGCTCCCAGACCAATTATCATACACTCTAAAGAACTGGGAAATGAGGAGAACAATTACGTAGCAGGGAGACAGTAAAATAGTTTGGGGGCACATGTGTAAACGTCAGTCCTGCTCTCTCAGTGCACTTTAGAAAAAACAGAGACCAGGATGCACAATGGTTCATTTCAAATCAATCAGCATTTACTAAATGTCTACGCTGAGCTAAGCACTCATAGAAAGGCGAAAGTGAAATGTTCCCTGGCCTTAAGGAGTCTGTTTATGAACCAAAGGAAAACTGTATAATATATACACACACATATATAAGTATAGAGATTTAAAAAATATAAAATATATGATATATATGTGAACATATACATTTTATATATTTTATATTATATATAACATATAATCATGTGTAATATATATCATATATATATACATATATATCCTATATAAGATAGGTATGCCCATATAAGTTGACTAAATATATAGCTATACTTCAAGGGTGGACTGGATAAATCTCTATGGAATCTGAACTCCTCTCTAAGGATGACTAGGATTGATGCCTTAAGGTGAGAAGAAGAGGAACACCTGCCTCTAGAAAGGAGGACTGGGCTAGAATTATCTCTACCTGACCACTTAGTCATCTCTTGTCTAGTCTAAGGGTATGCATCTGAGTTTAAAGGGAAATTCTCTTACTGGTTGCTCTTAAAAGGGACAGTAGCCCTTGGTTTATACCAGTGTAGCCCCTTTCCACCAAATATTGGTTATTCAAAAAACCATAACAAGTAGCAAATAGCAAGTCAATCCTTTTTGTTCACGCAAACAACAAAGAAATATTGGAGAAATTATACAAATTAGAATATACAAGAGTGAATGAGTTCTACTGCTGGAGAATCAAGATGAGAACTCAGCTTAAAGCAAGAGAGAAGGCCCAATTTCATCCTTGGATTTTCATCTGAGCAGTTTCTAAGGAGGTAATCTAGAAACTGGAGACATGTCAAGGAGCTAACTTTCCCTACATGACTTCATTATATCCCTGTTTGTTTCTTTCCCCCAAAAAAATTCTGACACCAACTCTGTCCCTTACCCAGGTAGACCATGTCCCTTTGTCATTCTCTTTACCAATCTAGAAGGTATGAGACTCTGCTCTAACATACGGTAATACACATAAAATACCCCTGCTTGGTTGGAAGCCTGGTTACATTCTTACAAAATAAATACTCATTTCTGAGTGTGCCCCAGACAGAATATGAGACCAAAAATGTAACCATTGTTGCTAAAGAAGATTTGTGCTAGAATCCTGGAGGTTGTGGGACTGGTCACTACCTTGAGATGGAGTGTAGAGCAGAATGAGAATGGACAGTGTTTCTGGCCCATGCACTGACTGCTATTGTTTCTTATGGTCAGTAAATGTTTTCTGGCAAAGGAGACAGAACTTCTATTCAGCGGAAAGCATAAGATCATAGATCTAGGGAAGGAAGGCACCTCAAAGATCATCTAATGCAAGCCTCTTCTTTTACAGATGAGGAAACTGAGGCAAACAGGGTGAAGTTACTTGTCCAGAGTCATGATGCTAGTAATTGTCTTAGGCTGCATTTGAATTCAGAGAGATGAGGTGTTCTGTGTGCTATGACATGACCTAACTACCCCAAGTCACATCGCAGTAAGTATTAGAATCAGAATGTGAATCAAGGTCCTTTGACCCTAAACCATGCTCTTACAACTGCATGCTAAGTGTAACTCATTTACTCGAGTAAGGAACTCAAACTGCAATGGTTCTGGAGGAGTGGAGGAGGGGCTGGGGGTAGGGGCAGGGGGATGTTAGAGTTTTCCAAGATACTGAAATTTCAGAAGTTTACCAAAAGACATTTTTTACAGAAGGAAAAAACAACTGTGAGAAGTGATTTTTTTAAAAGCTAAAAGAATGAAAGCAAGTCAGGCACAACTTCTCACAGAGGGGTAATAAATAGGTGAACTAAGTTACTGCTGCAGGTAATTGAAGTAGAGCATGAATGAGTCTAAAATACACCTACATCTCTTTCAAATGAAGGAGAATTGAGAGGTGGAGAAGTAGGGATGCAGGATAAAGGTAAATGTTAAAAGGGCAAACATCTTCCCTTTTTTCTCAAATGTCTATAGTCTGCCAATATGGGGCTAGCATAGACTCATCCCCCACCCAGTAATTCCTTTTCCCCTTATATTCTACTGAATTTATACTACAGCCATCACTAGACGGTGCTCAGGATCCTTTCCTAGGGGTGCAAGTTCAGCTTTTGATGGGACCATTACTTAGAATTCACTTTATTTCAAGTCTGTCTCTTCTCTCATACAATGTAGGGAAAGAAGAATGTGTATTGGGTGGGGGATAAAAAAACTGGGGAATCACTGGGACTATCATTTGTTCCAAAAAACCTGAAAGAAATGACCAAAGATACCACATAATCAGACATTTCTTTCATGTGAAGCACATGGGAGAGATCTAAAAGTTTATCTAGTCTGATGGTGTCAAAATTAACCAGAAATGGGAGTCACTAAACTATACACAAGGATCCTGGCAGGCTGCACACTGACATGGAAAACCACATATCTTTATTTTATTGAACTTTTTATCCATTTTCATAAATTTTTCCCAATTAATAGAAGGGAGAACAGATTGGAGGAAGGGGTGGATGGGGTACATGCTGTCTTCGGCAGGGATGGAGAGAGATGAGGAGAAAATTTTGAATTCAAATTCTTGTGGAAGTGAATGTTGAAAACTAGAAAATAAATTACATATTTTTTAAAAAACAATAAATATTTCCCAATTATATCTTGATCTGGTTGGAATATATTTGGAAGTATTGTTTTAGACACTCTTAGTCTATGCTCCCCATTTTACAGACATGGCAACTGAGAGCCAGAGAACCCTAACCCTAACCCTAAATGCGCTCTAACCCTAACCCTAAAATGTGATCACACAGGTAAGATCATGAGATCAACAAACTAGACTTAGAAAGAAGCTTATAGACTATCTGACCCAGAACCTCCTCTCCTTCATCTGGTATTACAGAAGAAAAATTAAGACCCAAAGAAATTAAGTGATACCAGTAGGAAATGACAAAGAGGTCCTCTGACTCCAAAACCAATATTCTTTTCCATTGTATTTTATCACCTAAGTCACCTTCCTAAAGCAAATTGGAAACTATTGTTCTGTGGAGGACCCCATTAAAAGTTCGGTTTTCACCTGGGAAAAATATCTCCCCCTTCTCTTCTAGCTCCCATGTTCAATATGAAAGTCTTGCAATAGGGTATGAAAATCTTACAAATAAACCTCCAAAAAATCCTTTTCTTAGCACTGGAAGAGGGGAAAGATCTTTTCACTCTGAAAAAGGTGGAAAAGGGGTCAGTTAATGAGATAGCAGATCTATATCTATGACAGGGAAAGAGTTTTGCTCCAAAGTGCCAAAATCTAAGGCTGGAGAGTGGGAAGCATTACAAATTTCATCTTCCAAGCTCCCTTCCAAATCTCATCTCCTCACTCTCCAGAAGCCCAGGACACAATTAGTCCTGGGTGGGAGTTGGGAGTGGGTGACAGGCTGTCCCCTGCAGGAGTGTTCTCTGTATCACATTTTCCTTTTTCCCCCACTGAATTGCCCCCTGCACAGCCATGCCTTCCCCTGATCCCTATCAACACTGCTTATGCCTCCTCCCTGCTGTTCAGTTGTTTCTTAGTCATGTCTGACTCTCCATGATCCCATTTGGGTTTTCTTGGCAAAGATACTTAACTGGTTTGCCCTTTCCTTCTCCAGTTCATTTTATGGATGAGGATGAGGCAAACAGGATGAAGTAACTTGCCCAGGGTCATACAATTAATAAATGTCTGAGGCTGGAATTGAACTCAGGTCTTCTTTACCCCAAGCCTAATGCTCTATCCATTGCACCACCTAGCTGCCCAAGACTGGCCACCTCCAACTAAAATTGCCCAGGGCCAGTTTCAGCTAGTTATAGCTCTGAGGGACAATGCTGAATATGGATAGTATGCATATTCTAGTGTGAGCAATAAGGAGTAGCACACCAGTGTCCTCAGAATGAGTTATGAGCTTTTAAAAGCAATGACTTTTTTATGGGGTGGTCCAGTGTAGAGCTTTTCAGTAAATCCTTCCCCAGCTACATAGTGAACCATTGGCAATTAACATGAATTAAATGGTCCCCACTAGAGAGGTTGCTGCTGTGATACAGTAATGAGTTTCAAAGGCATTTAGATTTTTAACAGTTTTGTTAGGGTGGTTCCCAGCTCCCCTGCCTCTCTTTGCTATACCATACCAGACTCCAGCTGTTGCTGACTACATACATGGAATACCACTCACATTTGTGGTGAGCAACACCATGAAAAGGGAGACACCCACAAAGGAAGAGACCATAGACACATAGGCCCCTAGATTTAAAACTGGACAGGACCTTTGAAGCTCTCAAGGCCTCCTCTTACAGGTGAGGAAACTAAGACCTGGAATGGTAGATCAGCTTACCCCAGATCACACAATCAAGGAAGAATTTGGTCCCAGGTCTTCCTAGACACTAAAGCTAGAACTATTTGTTATGTTTATCCCACTATCCATGACATCTCCAAAAAGGAGAGTGACTGAAAGGAGGCAGAACCACTCTAGCTAATGCTCTTTGCTGATTTCTCCTCTGCTAATCTGGGGAAGGCAGCAGTTCAGAAAGACACCAAAGTTTACACCAAAAAAGAAGAAGTCCTCTTTTTCCATGGAAAGAGAAGGGGCAAAAATTGGTCTGGCCATTGATATGACTGAGAATGTCTTCTCTGCCTAACACATGCCTTCTGGAGAAAGGCTCATGTGGTGAAAGTGAAGTAACACCATTATGATTAGTGACAGTTTGGGAGTTTTAAACAGGCTCCCAAATGTGGAAATCTCTAGTATTCACAGGATATCAAAGCCTGCCTGGACCTCCAAGACCATTATATCTTATTTTACAGATGTCACATCTGGGCAATCCCTCTTTTGCCTTTGGGATCCCCAAAACAGTTCACCAGGACCCACAAAAAATCCACCAACATGTTTACTTCTACTAGTGACCAGAAAACACAATTAGGTATTTAATAATATATCATTATAAAGTAACATTTCTCCCTTAAACCTTGGGACACACTCTCCAACAAGAACATATACCAGTAGCAGAAACACTCACTGGACACTCCCTAGGGTACGAGTGGTGGGGAGTACACTCAGGCAATGCATGTGGCTAGGACATACATAAAAAGGGATGACATTTGGTGATGTAGAAACATTTATTTCCTTTAGTGATGAGATCTTGGCTGCTCCCACTGGTCTCACATGGCATGGAGTCTGTGTTGTGTGGTCTGCTTAAGTTCCTGGCTTTAGTAAGACTCTTCAATAGGGGAGGGGGGGAAATCATTTCCCCATAAGAGGAAGAGTGAGCTCGAGGATTTCTTTTTTAGCTTTCTTCTTAGAGATTTGATCAGCAGCTCTTTCAGGGAATAGAACTTTCATATATTTCAGTCAGACTAGGATAAAACTATGAGTTCTTCTTGTCCCATAACATAAACAGAGATTTGTTAATTCCCAGATTTTTGACTGCAGGTAGTTTTTTCTGCTCCAGAAACAGCCTTTGTCTTTGGAGTTCAAGGTTTTTTGGAACACTCAGTGTTTGTCACTTAGAATTAGAAAGTATTTTATAAAGGTGAAGCAACTCAACCAAGATCATCTAGGTTGTGAGTATCTGAGGCAGAATTCAAACCCAGGTCTCTGAGCCCAAATCCAGTGTTCTTTCCACTACAAGTGACATTCAAGACCGCTCTTCTTAGAAGACATGAACTTTCATGTGAAGTTCCAAATGAATTCTGTAGCTCAAAGGGAGAAGATTGAGTTAGATCTCATCCCTTCGATGGACTTTTTCAATGATGGGGAAACAATATACTGGAACAGAGGCAAACAGAAAAGGAGTAGCAGTGAGCCGGGCAAAGGAGAAATTGTAATGGAGTAACTGCCCACAGCAGAAGCATGCTGGTGGAGCAGCGGTGACTCATAAGAAGACTACTGTTTGTTGGCTGGCAGAAGGAAAAGGATTTGCCGGGGCTGAAACAGAAGGATTGAAGGGGAAAAAGGGGGGGGGGGAAAGAAGGATTAGAAAGCTAAGAGGGCCCATCTCTGATGGCAGATGGGAGGTTTGTAGCTGTCCCATAAAGTTGTAGGCAAGTCAGTCATAAAATTATATTATGATATGGTAACAATGTGATTGCAGAGCGCCCCAGAACACCACCAACAGAATGTTTCCATTGTAAGGTAGCAATAGGATCAATTAAATCTAGACATGTAGCACAGTCCCAAAGCGAGGAATCTAGGGAAAGTTTTAGCATGCATTTAAAAAGTAATCCCTTATCAGTTAGTCTACTTCATCCGAAATACTAGGTATATGTATGCTCAATAGAAGGAAAAGAGAAAAGTCTTTGAATGAGAAAGACAAAGGGGAGGGGGAAGACAAGACAAAGGAGGCCCAGAACCTTTCCAAATAGAAGACTTCCTGGCATGACTTGGGCCTTCTGCTCAAAGGCCCCACCCCTTTCCTCCCCTGCAGTGTCTTTGACAGAGCATATGCACAGCTAGGTTTTTATAGTGAAAGAACTATTGTACTTACCAGACTGAATGCAGTTCTCAGGCAAATACTAAAGAGAAGGAAATCACAAGAACTCATCGTGTGACTCCATTTAGCTAATATTCTCTGCTAGTCTCTGAGTTGTGGGTATCTGTATAAAGATGCAGCTGAATGAGTCTACACGGGCAGTCAATTCTCACGGCTGATGAGGAGAGGATGGCAGCAGTGATCTGATTGCTGTCTTTAATATATCACCTCAGACTGGGGAGACAGCACTAATCACAGGAGGAATGATGAAAAACTTCATGGAGGAGATGGTACATGACCAGAACCTTGAATGGAGTTAGTGTTCCAAGAGGTGGGGCTGAGAAGGGAAGTATTCCAAATATGGACCAGTCCAACTGAAACACAGCACCCAGAGAGAGCCCTGGTTCTGGAGTCAGAGTACTACCTATGATACCACCTCTGTGACTGGGGTGAGGACTCAACTCTCTGAGCCTCAATTTTCTCTTCTGTAAAATGAAGGGAAGGGCAGCAAGGTGGTGAAGAGGACAAAGCGCTGAGCCTGAAGCCAAAAATGATCTTCCTGAGCTGAAATCTGGCCTCAGACACTTATCATCCATGTGACCCTGGACAAGTCACTTCAACCTGTTTGCCTCCGTTTCCTCATGTGTAAAATAAGCTGGAGAAGGAAATGGCAAACTACTCCAGTATCTTTGCCAATAAAAACAACTCCAAATGGGATCATGAAGAGTCACATACAACTGAAAACCACTGAACACCAATAACCAAATCAGGAGGTTGGACTAAGGGGGTCTCTTACAAGCCTTGCTAGTTCTATGATGCCATTATTTCAAGCACAAGGTGATGAAAGAGCCTAAATGGCTTCTCCCTGTCAGTTTTTCTGAGAATATACTCACAAGCCCACTAGAGGAGAGTAAGGTCACTGGTATTACTGCCCCTCCACTGCCAAAGCCTGCAAAGAGAAGACTTGGAATGGGAAGTTACATTATAAGTATTCCCATGCAACTACCCCAGAGTTCTTGCATACTCTGCACACCAGACCTCGGAAAGTAAGGGATGATGAGAGCTTTTGTTCAATGTCAGCTTAGTGCTGCCAATCTAAATGGTAAAAACCCAGCTTACCCTTGACTACTATTCCTGGAGAAATGTGCTGATGACAGCAGCAGCAGTGACTATGTGGAATAGTACCCTAGCTTTCCCTTTGGAACATTCAACTCTCTTTGCTCTGAATTGAGTATGTACCAAGAAATGTTATGGTAGTACTCAGATACTGAGTCCTCCATAAAAAGCATAACTATCATGGGGCCATCAAGACATTGCCATAGGGCACTGGTGTCCCAGGGGAGCACTCTTCCTTCCCGTGCCCCTGAGATTATACCTGGATTCAGGCTGTCCTCAGAACCATTCTCCTCCTACTGTCAGGATCTGCTCAACAGAAATGGCTCCAGGTACCAGGATTGCTAGCTATGACTGTTCTCCATAAAGCCTTACTAAAAGGTCCTACATACAGGGTGTCTCCACCAGGTCAGAAGGATCTGCCAAGACCTTGATGCTGTTTGAGCACCACAGTGTGACATTAACCAAATTGCAATATCTGATTTGAGGCCCGCCCTCTGCTGGATTGCAGCTCCTTGCTTTGAACACTGGGAGGAAGAAGGAAGGAAAAAGCAGGTGCCCTCTGCCTTTTCCCTTTTGTCTAAAGCCTGAAAAAAGGAGTCTGCTGTTCAGAAAGTTGCTTTGTTTTTAATTGGAGGGTGGGAGGAGACTCGTGAAAGCCTCTAGCTTTGTGTTTGTGTTCTAATTTGGTGACAGTGTGAAGTCAGACTAACTGTAGTTACAGCTCTCCCAAGCTGTCAGTAACTGGAAGACTTCTGCTTTGATTAAAACCCATGACGGAAAAAATTACCATAATCCAATGACAGGAATGAAGAAAGCCATAATAAGACTGATAGCAATGTGTCAGTTAGAAAGTTATTATATTCTGGTGCCATACTACAACAGAAGGAAACAGACCCAGGTACCATTGATCTAGGGACACACCTAATAGGTGGCACAATAGGCAGAGCACCAGGTCTAGTGTCAAGGAGACTTATCTTCCTGAGTTCAAATCTGGCCTCAGACAGTTACTAGCACTGGCACACTGGGCAAGTCACTTTACCCTGTTTACCTTAGTTCCGTACCTGTGAAATGAGCTGGAGAAGGACACGGCAAACTACTCCAGGAGAGTTGCCAAGAAAATCCCAAAAGGAGTCCCAAAGAGTCAAATAAGGCTGAAAAATGACTGATCAACAACACCACTGACATAACCACCACCTCTTTGGTTCATAGAAGGACTACCAACTCCTCCTACATTCATTCTAGGGTAGGAAGAGCTAAGGTACACATTTATCATCAGGCAATTCTGATGATTTCCATACTTAGATACTATGAATGTGTCCCCATTCTAGAAACAAGGAGGGCAAGTAAGGAGACCTATAGCATCCCAGAGCTGGAAGATGTCTTGGGTCACATAAGTAGGCCCAGGGCAACTCCCCTACCCAGACTGTGGCAAGCCAAGACACTGAAAGAGACCTGAAGCAGTTCCAGTTCATTTTGCCTAGATGTATACATCTACAGGCCCTAAGAGGACAGGAAGTATAGAAAAACTGTGCATGGTTCCCCCATGAAATTATCACTGAGTATATTTTCTTTGAGCCCTCAGATTCTAAATGGCCCATTGGACAAGCTGTGGAAACCATGGCTAAGACAGAAGACACCTTGCAGAGCATCTAATACACTCTGTACCTGGGTAGAAATCTCTTCTACTAGATCCTTGTAAAGTCATCTTCCAGCTTTTCAGTAAGAACCACAAAAGAGAAGGAACCCATTCACTATAAATTCAGCCCATTCCATTCTTAGATTTTGTAGCACGGTGTAGTGATAAGAGAATTAGATTTGTATTCTGAGGACCTTGGTTAGAATACTACCACTTACTCTGTGACTTTGGCAAATCATTCACCTTCTCTAAGTTTCAGTTTCCTCATTTATAAAATTACAAGTTTAAATTCAAAGACCTCTAAGTTTCCTTCTAATTCTAAATCACTGAAACTGACTAGCATTTGGACCGTCCTCAGTACCACTCTCTCCCTACTCCCAGATTCTGCTCAGCTAGTTGGCACAGGGAATAAAGCGCAGAACCCAAAGTCAGAACGTTTGAATTCTGTCTTAGACACACTTACTAGCTGTGTGATCCTGGGCAAGTCACTTAACCTCTTCCTGCCTCAGTTTCCTCAACTCTAAACTGAGGAGAGGGTTCTTAATAGCACAGGGTTGTCATAAGGATCAGATGAGTTAACATATGGAAAGTGCTTTGGAAACCTTAAAACACGACACATATGCTGGCTACAATCCTTTGATTAGGACATTTTTTCAGTCTATGGAGCTAAACTTGTGTCTTCTTCATAAATTCACATTGTCACAGAATCAAGCTTCTCCTCAGCACCCTATTCTTCCTTCTTTCTACCTTATTTCCTTTGGTGATCTCATCAGTCCATGAGTTCAATTACCATTTCTACAGAGATGACTCACAAATAGGTACAGCTAGTCTTAATGCATCTAGAAAGGCATCCCAAACTCAATATGTCCAACATCATTATATTTCTTCCTAAACCCCACCATCAATCTCCAACTTCCCAGGTCTGCAAAGGGCACTCCGATCCTTCTGAAGTTCAGATTCACAACCTTGGAGTCTTCACTGAGTTCTCTCCCTCAACCCCACTCATTCAGTTGATCTTATTTCTGCAGTACCTCTGGCATCTATCCTCTCCTCCCTGTTCACAACTTCCCCCATCCTAGTTCTATTACCTATACTAGTGCAATAGCTTCCAAACTGGTCCCCTTGCTGGCAGCCTCTCCTTTTTCCAAACCAGTCTCCATCTAATGGTAAAGTTCATATATCTAGAAGTAGAGAAGGAGGAGTGTAGTGGAAACAGCTCTAACAAGCTCATAAGAAATAGTTAAATTTTCAAGGGGAGTATTTATACCTCAGAAATCAGCTACTGCTGCAAATCAGGGGTCAATTTGGTTTTTTCTTTAATTTTCTAGATTTAGAAAATGTTAATAATAGAAATTAAAACTTAAAGGTATGCATGTATGCATTTTTCCCCAAAGAGCCTTGTTGTTACCAGTATGCTCCTGCAATATTCTGTAAACAGAGCTTGAATTCAGCAGCAGAAAGCTTAGGGAATGAAATTGTCACTAGATACAAGGCCTGTAGACTATACTCATTCTTCCCTCCTCTGTCTGTCTGTCTATCTGTCTGTCTGTCTGTCTGTCTCTCTCTCTCTCTCTCTCTCTCTCTCTCTCTCTCACACACACACACACACACACACACACACACACACACACACACACCCTCCCCATAGGATCATAGCTCTATAACTGAAAGGGCCATCAGATGCCAACTATTCCAACCCCTCTTATTTTATAGATGAAGGAACTCAGACCCAGAAAGGTGAAGTCACTTGTCCAGGGTTATTTGACCCCAGACTCTATGATATGCAAAGAAATATGGACATATCTTCAAACTTCTTTATTCTGTGAGTATTTCAGGGCTCTGCTTCTATTTGCTGCCAGCTGCTGAGTGCAGAGGTTTTCTTAAAGGGGCCACTGGTGGACCAGATGCTCTACATTGGTTTTTATATCCTTCATAAAATTAACAACAAGCAAAGTTTGAGTTATGAGGCTATAATTCTGTCTTATAGTTCTGATCCCAATACAAACTACAAGAGCTTGGTTCTCATAGCCAAAAGGCTGTTTGCAGAACCCCCAGTGGAATTACAGCTTTGTAATGCATCTACCTGTTATTCACTTCACCACTCATTTACAGATGGTCAAAGGAAAGCAAGGAGGAAAGGAAGAAAGACCCCCATACAGCCCTCCTCTAGCCCCCAAAAAGAAGCCAATATACCTAAGTTATTTCCATTTTTAAATTAGTCTCATTAGAAGAGATATCATATTTTCCCATATTGTAGAATTTCCCAAGCTAAGGACACATTGATACTTATCAGCAAGGTAAAAATCGCAAGATGTTATTTTGAATGAATATTATTTTGTATGGCTATCATCAGGGGAAGTCATTTTCTAGAGTAATCTCAACTCCCATGGAAAAGTCAAGAGGGTCATTATGGCTTTTCACCCAATAGGGTTGAAATATGTAAATGAGTAATAAAATTATTGGCTAATAGCCAAGTGGACTCTAAAATCATGGTCCCACCACAGCGACTGAAAACAATCCAATAAGCATTCATTGTTTATATCCAAGTTTCTAATGCAGCAAATCTTATGAAAAACAAACAAGTAGGCAGCAGGGCTTGGGGAGATCTGGCATTCATTCCATTTTTTAATTCTTTGTTATATTTCATTTCAAACTAATTTAGCAAATGTAACAGCTGTAAGTTTGACAAGAGAATTGAAAAAATGATGTTTTCCATGGAACAGATACAACCTGTACCATGGCTGAACAGTCTTGCCTTGGCCAACATGATGTAGCCAGATTTCCAAAGGTGTGTGTGTGTGTGTGTGTGTGTGTGTGTGTGTGTGTGTATGTGTGTGTGTGTGTGTGTGTGATCTTTTCTTGGCCAAGAGGACTCACCCAGATTTCCAAAGAAATATATGTGTGTATGTATGTGTGTGTATCAATATATATGTAATATATATGTAAATGTATATATGTGTATGTGTGTGTGTATATCAATATATATGTAATATATATGTAAATGTATATATGTGTATGTGTGTGTGTATATATATATATGAAGGATTCTTAAAATATGGACTTTGACCACAGGAAATTTGACTTCTGTTTCTAACTCATTTCACATAGGCCACCAAACAGCCTCCAGATGGTGGGTATAAGATTTTACACATGTTTTTCTTGTTAAAATCAAAAATGACTTTTCAAATATACAAAATCAAGCATGGGACAGCTGCACACAAGACTCCTTAGAAAAACGAATTAATTTTTTGTGTGTGCAACAGGATGGAGGCAACATAATCCCATCACTCCCATAGATTCAGCACATTTCTTTTTATAGAGGATTGTTTCCAAGGACTAGCAGTGATCTTGAAGGTTGAATAAGGATACTGGAACTACAGATGGTTACCAGGTAAGGTTTTTTTGTTTTTGTTTTTTGGTCATCTACCCAGAGTCAAACTACCATCAGTAAAATCCTCAAAGATTATTTACAATCCTGTAAATACTATGAGAAAATGAAGATAGATGCTAACTTCTCTTTCTCTCTTGAGAACAGATGTAGGCAAACACAGGAACTGATAAGGGCTCAATCAAATAATCTGCAAGGTCCCACCCAGTTATAACATTTTATGAATCATTAAATTGGCTGGCTTCCAAAATCAAGTTAAGGAGTGCATGATAAATGTAACCTTGTGCTCCTGTAAAACATGGGGTGGTGGACAGAGCCCTGACCTTGGAACCAGGAAAACTTGGGTTCCAGTTTGAATTGACACACACTGACTGTTTATTCTGGGCAAGTCACTAACCTCAGGCAGCTCCACAAGAACAGCTGTTCTGCATTGCCAGAAAAGTCCCCAGGACTTTTCTACATGAATGAAATCATAAATCTGGGTAAAAAACAAAAGCTATGATAGACACTTGGGAGAATACAGGTATGAAACAGTCTTTGCCTTCAAAAAGCTTATAGCTTACAAAGGGAAACAAAACTCACAAATGTGAAGATAGCTCTTCTCTTTATCTCTTACTCCTCTGCTTCCTTCTGAATGCCCCTCCTCCCCTTAAGTCTTAGGTCTGCTGGCTAAACCCACAGGTACCATTTCCTCCTGAGGCTGACACTAAAGCCCGAAGACAAGAGAAGACCTTGGGCTTATGCCACTACAATCCAACGAGCATTTTTTAAACTCCTACTGCTAGGAGCTAGGAGATACAAAGAGAAAACAGAAAGAAGTCTGTCCTCAAAAAGCTTACAATCTACTTGGGGGCAGCACAGGGGAATATAACCTAACAGATGCATACATGATGATTTGCAGTATGAGAGAGAGAGAGCCAACAACTAGAACAGAAAAGGCTTCCCAGAAAGGTGAACATAGTAACTGAGCCCTAAAGGAGGCCAGGAACTCTAAGGAGAGGGACGATGGCATTCCAGGCATGAGGAGCCGCCTATGCAAAGCAACAGAGGTGGGAATGCTAAGTCAGGACAACAAGTAGACCAGTCTGGAAGGCAGAGTGTGTCAGCATGATAATGTGAAATAAACTAGAAAAAGTTAAAATAGGAGCTAGACTAAGAAGGGCTTTAAATGCAAAACTTGAGAGTTTGCTTTTTATCCTAAAGGTAACAGGGAACCAGTGAAGGGTCTCACCCAGGGTCTTTGTGCTTTAAAAAGATAATTTTGCCAGCTATAAGCAGAATGGATTTTATTGGGGCAGGTGGGGGTGGGGTAGACTGTGAGGAAAGTCTATAAAACAGGAGTCCAATTAGGAAAATAAATGTATAGAGCTAAAAGGAACCTTAGAGACCATCAAGTTCAACACCCTCATTTTTATATCTGAGGAAACTGAGATTGGAAAGAAATAAATGAAGCTGAAAGAATAGTTTGGGGGAAACACAATGAAGTTCCTGTTGATTCTCAGTTTTCTATTTTTGTGGCATGTCACCTGTATGCTTTACATTGCCTCAGGAGTAAGAAATAGGGGAGGTCATGTTTAGGCTAGAGCCTCCTCTTTGCCTACAACTGGTCCTCTGGTCAAGTGCCATTAAAGTCAAATGTGAACAGTCACCTACCCCGTTGATTCCAGCATGGAAATAAGCATGAGATTCTCATCCTTCTACACAGAATGCTCTACATGCTCTGACCACGTTAGGGCTATTCTTACTGATGAGAAGTTTGAAAATTACTTTCAGGGACAGAATTGCTAAATCTTCTAGGCTTCTTTGAGTCCTTTTCAGAAATGAGCCATTTTTATGCTGACCAAAGACATTCAGGATGCTGGGTGAATACCTATCAGACCTACACTACTACGGGGTAGAAGTCCAACAGCAGGCACCACCAGAATTTTTACTGCCACCTCAGTCTGCAGACTATGTCTTTTAAACATATGCTGTGCCATATGGTAGGTGAGGCGGCAGCATGTTTAGTTAGATGGCATACTTGCCAATGCTTCCAAGGCTATTCAGTCTGAATTCAGGGGCATTCTTATCCCTGCACTAAAGAAATACATCCAAAGCCAGAGTGCATAATGAATGTTAAGTAACAGTAATGAGCCTGTGCTCCCTATATGAGTTTCCATTTCCTCATCTATGAAATGGAGGGGCTGGGCTAGAGGCTGTCTAAGGTCCTTCCAGCTCTCAGATGCTATGGTTCTATGACTCCACACAGGATACCGAGGAAAAAGAAATGATTCTTTGCTCAAAAGAAAAAGAGAAATCCAAACCCAGTGTCAGTGACCTCTCTAGCGATGCTGTCAGCGTGAGCTACAAGGCAGAAGCAAGATTTATCTTGCATGATACCAAGTGCACTTAGTCTAGGCATCTATGAGACTTTTTTTTAAAAAATGGAATTCTCCAGTCTTTGTAACTGCACAAAGAAGATATGACTTAACTATTAAATCCATTTGCACTATCTCTTCGGGCTAAAAGCAACTCTCTCTCTCTCTCTCTCTCTCTCTCTCTCTCTCTCTCTCTCTCTCTCTCTCCTCTCTTTCACCCCTTGTATTTCTCTTTCTCACTTCTTTCCTTTTTTATTTTTATTCTCTTTATTTATTTGTTCTCTATGTACATATTTACTTTTCATTCCTCCCCCATTAGAATGCAAACAAGGATTTGTTTCATTCTTTGTATTTGTATCCCAAATACCTAGCACAGTACCTAGAAATAATGAGAACCTTATAAATGCTTGTTGAGTAAACTGATCATCCTCTTGTCTCTTCTCTTATTTCTCTCTGTCTCTCTCTCTGTCTTTCTGTCTCTCTCTGTGTGTCTCTTTCTCTCTGTCTCTTTCTGTCTGTCTTTTTCTTTCTCTGTCTCTCTCTGTGCCTCTGTCTTTCTCTCTGTCTCTCTGTCTCTTTTTCTCTCATGTTCTTTATCCCTTCTCTATGCTCCTTCTTCTCTTTCCTTTCTCCCTTCCTTTTCCCTTTTGAGGGCTTCCAGGATTTGGATGGCAATATCTACATGTGAAAAAACTAAAATAAAGCTATTATGACCGAGGAGCCAATGATCTTATCCCCTGGGCTCAGCTTTGTCTCTGCGCTATTTTCCTAACCTACTCATCTATACTGGAAAACTTCTAAAGAAGTTGGTGCCCGAACTGAAAATCTACTGTTGAGGAAAGAAGGTTAACCAAGAATCCAAAAGTTAACAATGATCTCTTAACTGCCAAATCCAATGGCCTTTTCTCAGCTCCTTCTTGACCTCTCTGTAGCATTTGACACTTTTACCCGTCCCTCACATTAGAAATTCTTTTTTAATATGCTGTCTGTGGATTCTCCTCCTGTCTGTCTACTTCTTTGTCTCTTACTAGAGGATCACACATATGCCAGCCTCTATGGGATGACTTGGAGTGGGGCAGAGTCAAGATGGTGGTGTAATATCATGGACTTTCTAGAGCACTCCCACCAAGCCCAGCCAAATACTTGTAAAAAATGGATCTAAACAAATTCTGGACCTGCGGAATCCACAGAATGATGGAATGAAGCAAATCTCCAGCCCAAGACAACCTGGAAAGTCACCAGACATGTCTATTGCACCACAGTGGGAGCAGAACACAGTCCAGCATGGGTCAGGAATGCACAGAGGGGACCTGAGCAGGCCTTGGGGGAACTGAATCTCTCACACCTATGGTGGTTTCCAGACTCCATGACCCCAAAACTTTGAGGATAAATTGGAAGGTCAGTGAGAAAATACTGTGAGACCGACCAATGCAGGAGAGTGGAGTGGTCTGGCCTCAGCCCCAGGGTGGTTGAGTGGGGAGGAGGTGGAGGAACTTGCGGCAGCCACAGCAGCAGCAGGGGCAGAGACAGTGACTGTTTCTGGAGCTCTAGGCCCACAGATTGTGGGGGTATCGAGTGACTGACAGTACATCCGTCATCCCCACTGGCAGCAGAGAACTACCTTGACAAAGAGCTCAAAAGTCAGGTAACTTTTGACTGGGGAAATGAGTAAAAACCAGAAAAAGAATCAGACTACAGAATCTTACTTTGGTGACAAGGAAAACCAAAGCATGCAAACAGAAGAAAACAAAGTCAAAGCTCCTTCATCCAAAGCCTTTAAGAAAAATATGAACTGGTCTCAGGTCATGGAAGAGCTCAAAAAGGATTCTGAAAATCAAGCAAGAGAAGGGATGAACTTGAAGTCAGAAAGATCAGAGCTCAACTTTGGCCTCAGATACTTACTAGCAGCATGAACCTAGGAAAGTCACTTAACCTCTCCTTACCTCAATTTTCTCATCTGTAAAGATCTCCCACCGTTGCTGTGAGATAACAATAAAGCACTTTACAAACCTTAAATACCATCTGTTAGAACCACTATCAAAACAGCCTACATTCCATTCCTCCTCTAGGTTCGCTCCTCTACAACACTTCTAGATTTCTCTCACGAGCATCACCATCCTTCTAGTTATCTGGATCTGCAACCCTGACCTCATCTTCTTCTCTTTCTTTTCCCTCACCCCCCCATATACAATCAGTTGCTAAGATTTCTCCATCCCACATCTAAAACATGTCTCTTATCTATTACTTTTTCTCCACTTACACAATCACCTGCCTAATCCAAGCCCTCATCTTATCTTGCCAGGACAACTACAACAGCCTTGTAGTTGAACTGGGTTCCAGCCTCTCTACTTTTCAATTCCTCATCCATACAACTATCAAAATTGTCTTCTAAAGTATCAGTAGGATTCTGATACTCCCTGGCTCCAAAAACTTTAATAGGTCCCCATGCATTCAGAGTAAAATACAGATTTTAAATTAAAACCCTTCACAATCTGACTCCAGCCATCCCTTCTGATCTTATGTACGCCCCTTTCACACTCCACATTCCAGTCAACCTGATCTATGTGATGTTCCCAAGACCCAGTGTTACTTTTTTCACTCCATGTATTTGCATTGACTCTGTCCTGTATATGGATCCTCCACTCCATCATCATCTCTTCCTCTTAGGATCCCAGGTCTCCTTTAAGGCTAAACTCATGATACCTCCCCCAGAAAGACTTTTCCCAAATTCTCTGAATGGCTCTCTCCCTCCTCAAATAATCATGGATGTAATCATCTGTTGACATGTTACATTGCCCAAGGAAAAAAAACAAGCTTTTTCAATCAACACATTTGGATCAATCATCTACTATGTATTGGTATTGGTCTAGACATTGGGGGTAAAAAGTGAAACTATTCCTCCTGTTCAGGAACTTATAGCCTAGCTGGAGGAGATTTTTGATATATATATATATATATATATATATATATATATATATATATATATATATATATACACACACACACACACACATATATATATATACATATACATATATACACATATATATGTATATATACATATATATAGACGTATATAAATATATATGTATGCACATATATGTATACACACACACACATACATACACACACACCCTGGTACATGGGGACCTGTTTCCAACTTTATGATGCTCTAGCACTAAAAGAGGCTGCTTCTTTGTCTTCCTCTTCCCCCAAGATGGTGGGAGGGGGACAGGGTACTTTATTAGTTAAAAGTAGGGAGAGTTCCTAGATAGTATTCTGTTTATTCATGTAGCCCTGAGAGTTTCAGTGAGGTAAAGGACTGGCCCTTCTCTACCCTAGCTAGCATCAGGCAGACCTCTCCCACATGGCCCCTACCAAGGCATTCAACTAGTCACATGTTTGTCTGGCCTCTTAACTTCCTTGTTCACTTTTACATTGCTCTTTCTGGAACTTAGATGAACAAGTATCTATGCCAAGATGGGAACACCCAGGATTGGAGGCATCCTTTTCAATTCAAGCAGTTCTGAGGTCCTGGGTCCAATGAGATGAGCAATTGACGGTGGCAGTGGTAAGGGTAAATAGCAGAAGTAACCAAAGGCCTGAGCACAAAGTTCAGAGGATGGTTGTGTTGGGAGCTGAGTGAGCATGGCAGCCAAGGAAGCATTTATATCTGAGAATGAGAATATGGCCACTAACAAGAGTATTCCCTCAGTTCTGTTATTTCTCAGCTGTGTGTGATAGGTATTTGAACATGGCAGAGTCAAGGCAGAATATAAAATGTCTAACCAGCAATCCCACAAAACATTTCCTGGTCCTACGAAGTTTAAGTATTATATTTTAAGTAGACTATAACAGCAGTTATAAGTTAAGTTACTGAATCCTGCTTTAAATTCTTTTGCTAATGTGAATTGTGAGTCTATTCTAATTACGTTTCTTTTGTAGAGAGAAATAAAGTATATATTCCATATCTAATTCATATTGGACACTGATTACCTTTCTATTCCCTGCCCTTCTGAGGGAAACCCAAGACGTCAACCTGAATTTCAACTTAAATATTTTTTCCCTTGGGCTCAAGGGTAGGAATTTAATGAATCAAAAAGAGTGAGAAATGGTAACCCAACATCTCTTATTAGAAACCAGGCTCTCTAAGGACTTAGGGCCATATAACCATGATTCTGGGTCCAGAGAATGGGAGACCCTTTAGTGAAAAAAGGGAGGAACATAGTAGTCTAACCCCTGGAGGGCCTGCAGCAGTTCCCCAATTTTAGAGATAAAATAAGTACAGATTAATTTGGGGAATAAGGCACAAGAAGCTGGGGGTTAGGGGTAGCAAGATCTGGAAACACTTCATCTATAAGGTAATATTTGAGTTGTTTGGGACTTGAAAGAAACTAAAACTTCTCAGAGATGGAGATGAGGAAGGAGTCCATTCTAGCCATGAAAAGGAACAGAGGTATGAGATGGTGTCATGTATGATGAACATTAAGAAGCCCAGTCTGACCACACTGTTATGTGCATGGAGGGGAGTAATGTGCAATGAAGCAGGGAAAGACAGGTGGGGTCCGGCTGTAAAGGGCTTTAAATGCCAGAGGACTTTAGGTTTGGTTCTAGAGGTTATAGCCATTGGAGTTCCCTGGAAAAAAATAGCCAGGTTGTTGTTTGTCCCAAGGACTTGCAATGAACTGGATTTTAGTGAGGCACAGTCTGCAAAGTCATCAGAGTCCAGTGGTAAGGCGAAAGTCAAGGTAACTGTCAATGAGCAGTAGTGATATGATCACTTTAGGAAAATCACTTTTTCAGTTGTATCTTCTCTTGGATAGATTGGAGTGGAGAGAGACTTGAGGCAGGGCAATGAGAAAGTCAGTGGGACAGTCCCTGCAAGAAGCAATGAGTGCCTGAACTAAGAGGGAGAGGAAAAGACAATGCAAGAGATATTGTAGTGATAAAAATGATAAGATTTGGAAACTTCGTGGTTATGGGGGATACAAGTGTGAGGGCAAAGTGGAGGGTGACACTCAGAAGCTGAGCGACTGGAAGGATGGTAGTACCTTTTACAGAAAAAGAGAAGTTCTGAAGTCACAACAGAGGAATGTATCGATCAGAGTTGTGTTGTCTTTCACAGTTGTGTTCCCCTTTATTGCTGTGGTCACCGTGTATTGTTCTCCTGGTTTTGATTACATTATTCTACATTTGGAAGGTCAATAAAAATTTAATAAGTAACTACTACGTGCCTGGCACCATGTGGAGCACTGGGGATAGAAGAAAGGTAAAAGACAGTATCTGTTCTCAAGGAACTCATAGTCTAGCAGGGAAAACAACATGCAAGCAACTACAAAGCTTTGGGATTTCCAGCTCATCCTCCACTACCTGCAAGAACAAGATGGCCCTAGCAGGGTAAACTGATGACTGGAAATCTCCTCATCATGCACCTTCCCATCTCCCTTAGTCTCCTCTGCACCCTACCTTGAGGGTCAGAGGACGCAGCACTAAACTCCTCCCAAAGTTTTCCTTGGGGGAGCAAGAACCTGGACTTCCAGAGTTTCCCTCTACTTGCCATCTGAAGCTCCTCTTGGTTCCTATTCCCTGGAACAAGACAGCCCGACTCCAGAGGTTGTCCTTTCTCTCCACTTTCCAGCTACCTTTTGTGTGGTGTCTTAGTGGTTTAGACTATAAGCTCCTAGAGGGCAAAGATTATTCTTTTTTGACCTATTTGTATCCCCAGCATTTAGTGCAGTACCTGCAACATAGCAGGCTCTTAATAATGTGTAATGAATTGAATTGAATTGTAGTAAGATCTACATTATCAACAGTGAGAAGGTACTAGCTACCATTAGGGTAAATCAGGAAAGGCTTCTTCTAGAAGGTGAAATGTTAACTGGGATTTGAAGGAAGCCGATGGCAGAGAGAAGGAGGAAAGGGATTTAAGCACAGGACACCACTGGTGAATATGCTCCAAGTCTGGAGATGGAGTGCTTTGTCTGAGGCATAGGACTGGATCCTAGCATATGTGGTGTGTTTTGGGGATGTAGGGGGTGGGGTTCAGAGTAAGGAAATGAGAACACTAGAAAAGCAAGAGGGGGCCAAGTTACGAAGGATTTTGTCTACCAAACAGAGGATTTGCTCCTGGAGGTGATAAGCAGTTTCTAAATCTATTGAATAGAGAGGTCAGAGGCCTGCATTTAAGGAAGATCAATTTTGACAGTTAAGCAAAGGACAGACTTGGAGATCTCCAAAAAGCTTGTTGCAACTGTTCAGGCATAAGGTGATGAGGAGCCTGTGTAAGGGTGCTGGGAAAAGGGCATATATAAGAAATGCTACTGAGGTAAAATCCAACCAACTGGATATGGGGAATGAGAGAAGTCAAGAATGACACTTGGACTTTGAGCCTGGGGTGACTGGGAGAACAGCTGTGCCCTCAGCGGTAATGGGGAAGGGTTTGGGGGAAAAGATAATGAGATCCGCTCTAGACATAATGAGGTTATTCCCAGTGCTTAGCACAGTTCATGGCACATAATAAGTGCTGAAAAAAAAGGTTTTTGACTTGTCTTAACTATGAGATTTCTCTAATAGGCAATCCTATTGGAGATTCAAGGCTGGAGGTCAGTCAGAGAAATTAGGGCTGAATGAGGAGATTTGAGAATCATTAGCAGAAACATGATAATTGAGTCCATAGAGGCTGATGAGATTACCAAGTGAAACATGACAGGAAGAGAGGAGAAGAGGGTGAGAACAGAGCTCCCTAGCTCTATCCCGGTGGGGATATCCACCATTAGCCAACATGATCTGGATGAAGATTCAGCAAAGGAGGCTGAGAAAGTCCCCTGGAGCAGAGGGAAGAATTGTACCTCAAAAGTCTACTCCATCACCCTCCAAAAAACCTCCCAAGAAATCCCCAAACTGTGCAAAACAAACTTAGTATCTCATTCAGATCAGGTTAAATGAGAAAAATATCATTTCGAAATTGCCTCTGGTTTCTTCCTTGCTTTCCTTATTCTTTGGTCTGTTTGAGGGAAAATACAAGAGGGAAATAAAGGGAAGGAGGCTCTGAATTTAATTGGACTCCTTAGAAAAGAGTCCTACTGAGTAAGTTGAGACCAAACAGTGAGGGGTAGATGCCTTAATGTCTGCTAATAGAAAGAGTCACACTCATGAGAAGGGTAATGGGAAGTGCTTTTCTCTTTTATGGGCAATTTCAAGTGTGCATTGATTTCAGCCCCTCCATCACTGCTCACCTGCCATCCCCACCACTGTACTGAGCAGTTTATTTACCTGCAATTATTGTTACCAGCAGACTGGCTCCCAGCACTGCGCTAATAAGAGCCAATGTAACTAAATTGAACACACATAAACTGAAGCAAGCTAATCAATATCAGATTTAGATTGGCGCTCAATGCTTGTGGATTTTTATCAGTTTCTTGAAGAGATCTTGAGATACTGGTTACTTTTAACTATATAAATTAACAGCAGAGTTGAGAAGGAATCACTGATAAGAGCCAGAAATAAATCCTAGCTTCTAAGGTGGTTCTCAGATCTTCCAACCATGGCTACCAGAGAGAGAACAAGCTGAGATTCAATACAACAAAGACTTGTTTAATTTTTTTTTTTCTTAACAGAAAGGTCCAGACCCAAGAGCGATTCATAGAAAAGATCTTTTATATCAGTTCAGAAACCGGTAGAAAACATTGTAAGAGCCGGTAAGAAACCTGCAGGTACTTACATGTTCAGTGTGGAATCCATCCTGACTGCTTTAAGAAAAATAAATAAATACACTCAACAGAGGGCATGAAGACAGGAAATTTGGTGGGAGAAAAAGAAAAACACCCTCCCCACAGGCATTATGAAATGGAAACCTTGTTCATCCTTTGTTGCTGAAGAAGACTGTGACATGCACTTGAGTTTGTTTTGAGGGAGGGAAGGCTATGCAGGTCTCCAGCCTCACTTCTCCTCCAGAACCATCTGAATCCAGTGAACAGATATTCCTCAGGATAACTGGGTTAGGGTTAAGGTTAGGGTTAGGCAGTTGGGGTTAAGTGGGAGAGCAGCCATAGAAGAAAATCCCAAGAGGTTCATAGACACCTGTCACTTGGAAGAGGGAAAAGAAATTCATAGTAAATTGATGGAATTGTTTCACAGGAAATTCAACTAGGAAATTCATGTTCAAAACACATTTTCACCAGGAAGGAAGGGGGAAAATTGACAGAGACACAGCTGTGGCCTTCACCTGGATGTCAAGCAGACTTGTAACTAACTAGAAGTTGCCACAGATTCTTTCATTTCATTAAACCAGAGTTTCTATTCAAATAAATGAAGAATTTGCTATCATGATACACTTGGATAATTTTCTAAAAGGTCTAGAAGGATGAAATTTTTTTTATCCATGAAGAATTCTGGTATGATGCTATAAAAATCACAGTGATTTACAAAGATTTAACTGAGTCTGTTTCTTCTCATATAAAATGAAGGGACTGGATTAAATGACCATTAAGGTTCTTTCCAACTGTAAAGTTATGATCTTACTAATAAGTTTGTTTAATACAACTATAGGATTATCCTGATAAAATGGACCTTAGAGATCATCTAACCCAATCTCTCTTCGTTTTGTAGACAAGGACAATGAGGGTCAAATAGATTATGGGCTCATAGATCTAGAACTGGAATAGGCTTCAGAGGACATCTAACCTGACCCCTTCACTCTACAGATGAGGAAACTGACATCTGGGCAGGTTGCATGGCTTCCGCAAGGTCATGCAAGTAATATGAGTCAGAGGCAGAATTTGAACTCAAGTTCACTAGCTTGAAAGTCAAGTTCACATGGGGAGTAAATGAAAGAGCTAGGATCTTGTACTAGGATCAAGTACTCTTTCTACTTTACCACAGGATCATACATCTAGGAAAGGATCCCAGCAGCCATCTAGTCTAATTCCCTCATCTTACAGATGAGGAAACTAAGATCTGGGGAGGTTTAAACGACTTGCCTGTGGTCAAACAAGTATTAAGAGTTTCTTTCTTATTTCATCCCTGGCCCCGACACAGGGCCCAGTGCATTTTACTTTTGTAGTTATTCAGTTGTTTCAGTGATGTTTGACGCCTCCTAACCCTACTTGGGGTTTTTCTTGTCATTTCCTTCTCCAGCTCATTTTATAAATGAGGAACTGAGGCAAATAGGGTTAAGTGACTTGTTCAGAATCACAGAGCTATTAAGTGTCTGAGGTCAGATTTGAACTCAGGAAGAGATGAGTCTTCCAGGGCAAGTACTTTTATCCACAGTACCATGTAGCTGCCCTCCCTGGCATAAAGGAGGAGCTTAATAAAATTTTACGGATGCATTTATTCGACCATGTTGGATTGATTGGTTGGTTTTCCCATGTTAGAAAGTCTTCAACTATAGACTTTCTATATAGAAACCATTTTTACAGAAAGGCTAATCACCAATAGGTTGGCTACTTGGTGATAAATATTTTGTCTGTGGGAACTCATGAAATAAAGAAAAATGAAAATTGGCTCTCAATCCTATGAGGCCTCTCTTTTTTTTTGTAGTGATAGTGTGAGTATCCCAAAAAACAAGTAGAGGATCCTAGGAATCACACCATTCAGATGAAAGTTTATAAACTTTACTTTAGTTGCTGGCACTCTAAATGTGAGGTCATTATCTAATGGCCAAATTATAGACATACTAGAGGAACTGAATCATATTAATCAACATTCTTGCTATTTACAAAACCAGGAGGAAGATTCAACTAAATAGAAAGATGGCTCAGAAGTTCTCTTTAGAAAGGCAAAAAGGGAAGTTGGAAGAATTAGTTTTACTCTGACCCTAAATGCAATGACAAATATTTTTCATGGGGCATTTAGTCATCTTGTATTAGAGTTCATTATAAGTATTTGCAAGAAGACCACCAAAAAAAAAAACTGCACCAACATTGGCTGCAGAAGATAAAGACGTAGAACAATTCTACCAAGAATTTTATAAGACCCTCCAAATTAAATCAGCATATTATTTTCACACTTGGTGACTTCCATGTAAAGATGGGAATAGTTGAGGAGGACAAAGAAATTGTTGGAAATTGGGTCATGAATAAGGAATGAGAGAGGACAAAGACTTGTAGATTACACAGAAGCCTCATACCTACACATCATTAATACTTCTTTGAAGAAAATAATCAGAATGCACCAGAACATGAAAATCAGCAAATAACATCACCAAAAAGAATTGATTACTTTTTAACAGACAGGAAACAGCTATATAATTCCTCAATCAGTTGTCTTTGTATAGTAAGACCACAGACTTGTTAGAGCGAAGATCAAAATTAGTACAAAACTAGAAGAAAGAATGAAAATGAGAAAAACGTGCAATTAAAATGAATCTGACCTACTCAAACAAATTATCGGACAAAAATAGGATATAGTTTGAAGGAAGGACAATACCACACACAATCATGTCATTTAGAAGTCTAAATGAGGTTGCTAAAAACAAAGAAATCAAAAGAAACTGAAAATCAGTAAGCATTTATTAAGTTATTAAATGCTTGTTAATAGTATCTAAGGCAGCAAAAACTTAAATTACTTGCTAAGAAGAAAACAATGGCAGCCTAAGACAACACTAGTTTAAAATGTAAACTCAATTGCAAAATCCTATGAAGAGGATAAAGGATGAATACGAACATTATTTTCTTATAAAACAAAGAGAAGTAGTGGAAGGTAAAACTAAAATAAGCTTCTCAATAAATTTAAGCTAAATCTCAAAGGCATTTAAGGAAGAAATGGAAGGAAGGAAACAAATAGGAGAAAAATGGAAAAGATCTGCAAAGATTTTTTTTATAACAAACTGTTTTTACCATTAAGGGTAGTAAAGCTACCACACTTGGACTATAATATCATAGTCCCAGGTGGGTTTATAGAGGAAACAGAAATCATATTAAAGCAAACAAAGATTAAAAAGCAGCTGGATTAGACTATATATCTATATAGATACATAAAGGAGCCTGTTAGGCATGATAGAATTATGAGCATGTTGAGGGTATGAGCAGCCTGTATAACACATAACAAGAACATGAGTACAGGATACTACCAAAGAAATGTATGATACAAAAAGTAATACCAAGAGCAAAGAATAACGTGGAACAACCCCTGTAATCATCTGGTAGTCCTACGATATTAAAAAAATGAGAAAGAATCCCATCACATTTAATGGTCTCATTGTGATTAATATATGGAAGCCTACATGTTATATGACGACAAGCACCTGCCTCACAAGGTTATTGTAAGAATCAAAGAGAAAATGTATGTAAAATGCTACATAATTGTCAGCTATTTTTAGTCTAGAGTCTGGGTTGTGGTTGAAATTACAAATTGTAGTTCAGTGAGCTCCACTGAAACCATTAGATGTATAGATCAAGAAATGCATATAAGCTATTACAGTCCCAGAAAGATGTAAAAATGATCTTAGTAGCAATGTCAAAGTTTTGGGAGCAGAAACCTCTGTTCCCTTAGCTGGTGGCAGCAAAATATTTTAAGCAGGAAAGTATCTTCTATTTAGGAGGTATTCTGGTGGGCTTCTTCACTGTACACAATTCTTAAGTGATTGTCTTTACAGAAGTTCCCAAGCAAATTATACCACCCCCTGGGGTACACTGGAATGATCCAGGGAGTGGTGGTACTTCCAAGTGCGATTCGGGGGATTAAATAAAAATAAGGGATTGGTAGAAACATAAGGAAAGAAGAGAAGAAATTTTTGAAAAACCACTGGTACATATCTCATCTGTTGTGTAACACAATCAAAGTCATAGTGATTGCATTATTTTCTAAATAAACACACAAAATGCGAATTATAACTTGCAAGTGGTCAAATCTGCCAACAGGTCTTAACAAGCAAGTGTTGGTAGGCAAGTGTGTTGTGCATTGTTGGGAAGTCCAGCATGCATCAGTAGGAATATGTGCATGTAATGATTTTTTTTTATAATATGACACTACACGATTACATGATGCATTATTGCATCATCAAAATTTCAATGCAGGGGAAAATCCCATAAATTTACAATAAATTATTAAAATTAAGGTGTCATTTTTAAAAA
>CM053772.1:156732668-156774472 GCA_028658325.1 Potorous gilbertii
CCTATTTCAGATGTTTGGGATACAGAGGCCTTGACTCCTATGTCTTTACCTGATGGTAAGCAGTTTTCTTCTTCTTCATCTTCAGAGATGAAGGTTGGAATCATTTTTTCAAGAAAATAGCCTTCTATGCTCTTATTTTTTTCCCTTTTCTGGGCATTTTCCCAGCCAGTTACTTGACTTCTGAGAGTCCTCTCCACCCCCACCCAGATCTGCCCAGCTAATGCTTGGGATCTGAGATTCAAATGCTGCTCCCCAGCCTCAGGGCTTTCAGCAGCGGGTATGGCTGCTACTCAATGTGAGCTTAAGTTCTGGTGCTCAGGTGGGGGCAGGGCCACCTCCCAGGCTCAGTTCCCTCAGGGGGTTTATGGGGAGACCTTCAATAATGGATCTGAGGCTCACTGCCTCTGCCACCACCTCCCAAGGGGGCCTGATTTATGGAGACACCCCGCTCCCCTCTCAGCCAGCCCAGAAGTCTCTCTCACTGACCTGTGCACCTGTGGTTGGAGGCACCTTCGTGGCCACCAGACATTCCATCCCTGAAGCCTGCTCGGATCCGTTCCTCTCTGTGTTGCGCGACCAGGGAAGGGCTGGGCTCCGCTCCCATCTGGTTCATGACAAACCTTTGGGATCGGTTTTTCAGGGCTCTCTGGAACGGAAATCTCCTTCACTCTGTTGCTGCGCAGCTTCCACTGCTCCAGAATTTGTTGGGAGTTCTTTTTACAGGAAATCCATGGGCTGTGGGTTCGGAGCTAGCATATGTGAATCTTTCTACTCCACCATCTTGGCTCCTCCCTGAGTAATTTTTTTTTTTGAAAGGGGCAGTAGGCCAAATAATTTTGGGAACCTCTGGCCTTCAGAATTTGCCATATCAGGGATTGATATAGTATCTTTTTTGGAGTGTCAAATACAATGCATTACAGTAGGTATTTAATTAGTGCTTGTTATAACAAGGGAACTATGCTCAGGAAGCTAGGTTATGTTTCCGTATCACTTATATGTTGCATTTCCCTTTGTTGGTGGATTTCTTTCCCATAACATCTACGGTATAACAGAAAGATCACTGAATTTTGAAGAGGACCTGCATTCAGGTAGCTGCTATCTTACTTGGTACCAGTGAACATTAGTGAGTGAAAGACTTGAGACATCTCCCCTGTTTGAACTTTAGTTTTCTGATTTGTAATATAAAACACCAAGACTACCTAATCTCCAGCTATTCTCTGTGACTTTCCTTCAGCGGTGAATTGACCCAGGAGCATAAGATGGAAGTCATAGAGAGGTATCTTTAGGTAGAACATTAGGAAAAACTTCTAAACTATTAAAGCTTTTCCAAAGTGGAATGGGGGCTGCCTTGGAACCTGGTGAGTTGCCTTGGAAAGATTGTTTTTCAAATTTTATCATTTATTTATTCTTAACATTAATTTCTTTTCAAATTTATTAATTTGTTTTCAGTTTTCAACATTCACTTGCACAAGTTTTAAATATTCTCCCCTTCCCTTCTCTCTCCCTCCCCAAGATGGTATACAATCTCATATGGTCTCTATACACAAATTCCTCTCAAATACATTTACACTCCAGTCATGCTGCATAGAAGAATTATAACGAATGGGAGAAACTGTGAGAAAAACAAAACACAATGAAACATAACAAAAAAGAAAATAGTCTGTTTCATTCTGCATTCTGACTCCATAGTTCATTCTGTGTTCTGACTCCATAGTTCTTTCTCTGGATATGGAAGGCATTTTGTATCATGAGTCCTTTGGAAATGAGTCCTAGGTCCCTGTATTGCTGAGAAGGGCTATGTCTTTCAAAATCAGTCTTTGCACACTGTGGCTATTACTGTCAACATTCATTTTTTTTAAAAATTGAGTTCCAAAGTCTCTCTCTCCCTCCAGCTCTTCTCCCACCCCTTGAGAAGGCAAGCAGTATGATATCAATTATATATGTGGTCCTACAAAACATATTTCAATATCAGCCATGTTTCCAAAAACTGCAAGAAAAATAAAGTGGAAAGTATACATCAAATTACACTCAGAGTTTATCAGTTCTCTCTGTGGAGGCAGATAGAATTTTTCATCATGACTCTTTTGGAATGATCTTGGATATTGATCAAAATATCTGCAATTGATCATCATTACAATAGTACTGTTACTGTGTACAACATTCTCCTGCTTCTGCTCACTTCACTTTGCATCAATTCATATAAGTCTTCCCAGGTTTTTCTGAAACCTTCCCCTTTATAATTTCTTATATCATAATAGTATTCCATCACAATTATATACCACAAGTATTCCATCACAATCATATACCACAACCTATTGCCCAACTGACAGGCATCCCCTCAATTGCCAATTCTTTTCCATCACAAAAAGAGCTGCTATAAATATTCACGTACTCATAGGTCCTTTTCCTTTTTCTTTGATCTCTTTGAAATATAGACCAAATAGCACTGCTACGTCAAAGGTCAAAGGCACAGTTTTATAGACCTCTGGGCCTGAAAGATCTTCAAACAAAGAATGTGTGGCAACTTGTAGGAAAGATTGTAGAGGAGACTCATAACAGATCCAAGTGGGACTAGATGCCTTCTGAGATCCTTAGGAAGATACCTAGGTCTTCAGAATTTTGATGACCACAGTTCCCACCTTCACAGACCACATAAGCCATTCCAAACCACAGTGGAACTAGACAATTACTTTCTAGCAATATGGGGGCCAACAAGGTGAAAGTGTAAGGGAATTCCTGAGAATTCAATCACTGTCTTGTTCTTAATTCCTGTTTCTGTGAGCAAAAGGAGATAAAGGAAAATGCACAGAGCTGCCAGATCTGGCAAAGGCAGCAAACATCTGCCTTCTCTGGCTCAAATCCTGTTCAAATAGCCCTAACCCTAACCTGAGGCTTTCTCTCCTGGACTCCCTATCATTTCCTCATCATCCATGAGAGAATGCGGGAGAAAGTTGCCCTCTTTTCCTCTCTCATGAATCAGCCTGATCATACTGCATATGAGCCACAGCAGGTTCTGCATTTACCCCAGCTTTCTCCCAGCTGGCTGAGTGGTGCAGCATGAGCTCAGGGCAGCTGGCTTGGGTGGTGAAGGCAGTGGCTGGGAGGATGCTGAGCTGAGAGAGCACCCTGTTTGAAAGGAGAAGTCATTCAAATGTGTCTGCATAATTGCTTGCAAAAAAAATACAAGGCCAGGGATAAAAAAATCACAAAGATTGGTTTCTCTCACTAAACAACCAGAAACCTAAAACACTTTCTTCCAGACAAAGTATCTGATGAATGCAGTGTAGGATCTCCCAAGTCAACTTGAGTAGCTAACTCACACACCCCACAAAACAGTGAACATTGGATCCTTCTTTCCCAATTCTGCTGCTCCTTTACCCCACCCCACCCATCCACATACATGCATTCACCCAAGTCCACCATGGAAAGAACTGATTTTAAAAACAAAATTGAGGACAGATAAACAACCCTAGGAGGTCCCACTCTGTTTTGAGATCTGCCTCAAACTGGCTGTCCTGAGGTAGTATCCATCTACTGTTCTTAAGGGGAAGGGCACTGAAAATTAGAATAAAGTTGGGGAGAGGGGATGTTAAGGAGTACCCAGTGTGGTCCAACCCTTACTCTCCAATACCTTGTCCAAGTGTAAGGGATTACTCTCTCATCTGATCTAATGGCAATGGTGCAATGGATAGAGTGGTGGACTTGGAATCAGGAAGTCCATGCTCCAATCCTACCTCAGATACTCCCTAGCTGTGTGACCTTCAGCCAATCATTTCATCTCTGTCTGTCTCAGTTTCCTCATCTGTAACATGGAGATAACAATAGTACCTACAGGCCAGTGTAGGGATAAGGAGTAAATGAGATATTTGTAAAGCACTTTGCAAACCTTAACACCATAGAAATACTAGTTACTATTATCAAACATCTCATATAGACATGACTACATTTTAATTTTCATCAGATTTATGTGTTTAATTTCCTTTATTAGATTATAAACTCTTTGAGGCAGGAACTCTGTTTTATTTACTTTTATAGCTCCCACAACATGCCCTTGTACTAGAGTGCTCTGCCTTATACATATTAGGTGACGTTGAATTTAATTTAATTGAACCAAACTGAATTGGATTGAACTGAATTGAAGACACGAGCTGTTAAGCTCTCAAAGTTAGTCTGGTGGTATAGCCAATGGAGAGTTGCCTTTGCAAAAAGAGTTGGTCTCCGCTTCTTGGGAACTCCTCCTAAGCTCTCATCCTCCTAGTCTTTATGAGGTCAATTATGTGTTTTCTGTCCATTTGCCACTCTGGAAGCAGGGAATGGAGAGGGATGTTTGGATAAGGAAAGAGAGCTATAGTAGAAGAAAGGAGCAAAAAAATAAAAGAAAGAAATCCAACCAAAACCCAATAAAAAAAAAGAACTAAAATAATCTTTCTACCCCTTGCCCCACCTTCCATTTCCACACACACACACACACACACACACACACACACACACACACACACACACACACACACACACACATTTTCCAGGGCTTTAGTTGTCTTCTACCATCAGAAGTCCAGTATAATTCAATGATTCTGAAGGGAAAGCAGGGAGCCTCCATCATATGACATATGGCATGGACAGGCTAGAATGGAAGTGTACACAGAGGATAGCTAGGCAAGTAATGCTTTAATCAAGTGCTGACTGTCACCACTGTCCCCTAAGCCTGTTTTGCCCTTTACACTGCCCCTTCAGAGACCAAAAGAAAGAGAACTGGCCAAGGGCTGGGTAATCTCCAACAGATATTAGGCCTCATTCATTTTTGCTGCAGTTTTTGCTGTATCTGGAGACTGCTAAAAGAAAATCATCACTGAACTGTGAATCAGGCCCATGGAGTATTTACTAGGAAGAACCCCATAAAACCTGCACAGTCCAAATTACTCGTGCTAAGAATGGAAGGCTAAATCTAGATCTTTTGCTCTATTGTACTGCAATTTGGACATCCCAAAGCTCCTCTGGTTTTAGGACCATATACATAATACTCTTCTCCCTAAAAGATTGGCTGTCCCCAGAAACTCCCCTTCCCTCAACGGAAGACTAAATTCAATAATTCTTGAAATCGAATTTTTTAGAGATACAACCCTGAAGCCAGCACAACCTGGGAAATTTCATCTCTTCTATCGGAAAGGATAGGACTCAAGAACTCCTATCATTTGGTTGTGTGATACCCTCACCATTAGCTGTCATTTCTTGGGCTGAAGGGTTATTCCACCGTCTCTCCAAGGCTAAGACTAGAAACTTGTGGGTCAAGAACTCTCTTCCAGCCCACCATCAGAACCCCAGCCAAGTCTCAGTTCTATCATCTCTGTCCTGACCTCTCTGAAAAGGGAAAAGGCAGTAAGGGCAAGATTCTGCAACTGATTTACTTTTGCAGGTCAGCCCAAAGATGTGACTGTAAGTCACAACAGTCAATCCATCCATCCCCTGCTGATATGCAGCCAGTATATATTGTCTTAGAGATTGCCTAGAGCAAGAAGTGGAGTCAAACTCAAATAAAAACAGATCGCTGTAGCAATATATTGACTTAGAAAATCACAAATTAATATTATTTGTGTTTATTTTATTTTTATTTATTTTGTTAATCACCACCCAATTATATTTTTAACCAGTTCCCAACTTCACTAGTGTATTTTGCAGGAATTTGACATTGACCTAGAGCATTGAGAAATAAAATGATTTACCTATGAACAGCCCAGATAATGCACATTAAAGACTGGATTTGAACCCCCAGCTTCCTGACTTCAAGGTTATCTCTCTAGCCACTATGATAGATTATCTCTCCTAGAGGTATTTCAGCTATTACAGCCTGTTTTATAGATGAAGAAACAGGCTCAGAAAAGTTAAGAAGGAAACCTATCCTTAGTGGTAAATCAGTCATTTGTTTTCCATTAGCAATTCTCCTCTCCCAATAGAAAGTCAGCTCCTTAAGGGCAGAGACTTTTCAGCTTTTGTCTGAATCTCCAGCACCTAAGCACAAAGCTTAGCATCCAGTAAGTGCTTAATAAATGCTTATTGGGTTGGTTTGTTTTGTTTTAAAGATGAGAGTAAGAGAAAACTAGACAATACGCAAAAGATATTGAAAAATATTTTTCTTAATTGGATTTTAATTGAAGTTTTAAAAATCATTGATATATGACAGATCATTTTAATAATCTATTTAAAAAAAGAAAAAATGAAGTTCTTTTATAGCCAAAAAAAAAAACCAAAACACAAACTGAACTATAGCTTCTGCTTGGGATAACACTTGCAGAAGCTACCACTGTACTCTGTTATTTCCAAACTGATGATCTGGGGCCCCAGGCTTTCTTTCTGCTGCCATGTTGGAGGCGGTTTCACCGTGGGGTAGCATCTTCTCACTCTACAGAAAGACCAGGAGAGAAAACAGATTTGAAATCAGATACCTCAGTTTGTTACGTAAATATCTGAGGGGCCAGAAACTGGTGGCTAAAGAGGAAGGTTAGAAATTATCTATGGATGTCAATTTTCCATGTCATCCCTATTCCCATTCCTCAAAGAAACAGATCTTGATTACATATACACCTGGAAAGCTGCTGACCCTCCCCTCCTCCAAAAATGTCTTCTTAAATTCTTCATTTATCCTTCTTCATCAGTCCCTCAGGCCATGACCTCAGCAAAATAGTGGAAGACTCATCTTTATGAGGTAACTTCACACACCCACACCGCCCCCTTCCCCACACACACAGAGTTTTCTACCTTTCCTTTTCCCAGTTCAGATTCCAATTTCCTACCCTATAAAAATCTTTATGTTATTTTGTTAAAGGAATTTTAAGGAGACAAAGGGGATGTCTGGGGGCAATACACCCTTCTTGGAGTCCTGGAATTCATGTCAGGCATAAAGTTGCCTTTTCTACAAAATATAAAGATCATAACTAGCAATGATAAGCATATGACCAACCCTTCTGTCTCACTCAGTCATCAAATGTCATACAGCAAAGTAAAACTAGAAACAGATATTAGAAATACAGGAAGTAAAAAAGAAAATTTCTGAGCGATTAAAGACCCTTAGTACAAATGGCTGGTTTTGATTAACGTACCATATTCTTAATGTTAATTCATTTATTCATTTACTGGATTTTAAAATTGCACCCTCTGCCCTCCAGCCTCAGCAAACAAAGACATAATTTAAAATACTAAGACACAAATGTGCTATTTGTTACTATGTAAAAGAGCCATTATTATTGTGAATTTCTTTTTTTCTTGGGAAACCAGTTCTTTTTGAATTATTTACCATCGTGTCAGTTGTTACCATCATTAATAATGCTAATGCTACTCATGGAGAACTAGCAATGTGCTAGACGCTGAACGGAATACAGAAGACAGCCTGGCCCTGATTCAATGGCGTGGTGGCGGTACTGTGAACCCCTTATCATGGGAAGTGGCCAAACCCGTCTAAGCTTTTCTACTCCATCACAGAATCTCAGTAGAAAGGACCGAGGAGATCATCCCATCCTCCTTTCCACATTTTCCAGCTTCCTTCTTTCACCTCTAGTTCTTGAATTCCTATCTTTAAGGCTATACTCTCCCTCCCCTCCCCCTTCAATTCGTTATTCCCAGCCTTGGGTGTATTCAGTATTCGAATCCACAGACAGGCCTTCCCCATAACCTGGCACCAAGCTGCCCCAAAGCTTGCAGCTCTTAAGTTCTTCAGTCCGGCACTAATTACCAGTTTCCTTCCAGCTGAGAGGAACTGGATGTTAGTCCCACTAGTGTAACTGTCTCAATGGAATCTGTTATCAAGTCACAGGACAAGATGCCAGTCTGGCACTATCCTCTGGACTGGAAGTCCAGGAGAAAACACAGCCGCATTGTCTGACAATGAATAGCTAAGCTGTGAAACCAATAGCTTGATTGGGCACCTACTACAAATTAACTTGTCAAAAGTAATTGTACTGTATAGGATCAAGCTTCCTTTGTGTGTATATGTGTGTGTTTCTGTACCCATTCAGGTCTTTTAGCTTTCAGAATATATAAATATTACATATCCAGTATAGAAGGAGAGAAGGCAATAAATGATAATGTCGTTTGCCAAGCTTTTCCATCAATTTTTTCCGAAAAGTAGATAGTACTTGTGGAATATTATAAATTTAAGTGAGCTATAGGTTAAATACACATATATGACAACATGTAAATATATAAAATATATGTATTAATATATGCATATATAAATATATGCATATGTACATACATAAATATATGTAAATATACAGTGTACCTATATATAAATATATTTATATATAAACATATGCTCTGTATAGATACATACATACATACATACACATATATATATATATATGTATATAAATCTAGGTATAGATTAAATACATGTTTAAGTGAGGTTTTTATTTTCTATATATATTTACATGAAAAACGAAAGCAGAGTGATATAGAAGAAAGGAATGCCAGACCCTCGGTTCAAATCTCCCCTTACCACTTCAGTGATTTTTCTCCAGGATTCGGTTTCCTCATCTTCAAAAGGAAGAGACTGGATGAGAAGGCCTCCATGTTTCTTGCAGTTCCAAATTTATAACCCTAAATCAAATATATGATGTTTATTTTCCAAGAAGTAATATCTTTTGAAATGATGTATTCTCACTAAACATTTTTATGAATAACTAGAATAAATTCCACAGGGAAGGATTTTTATTTTTGTGATTTTTAAAGAATATATTTTTGGTCATTTAATGATTGTTGACCTAATGAAAAGACAAAAGCTTGTAGAAATAAATAGAACTATCAGGTTTTCAATCTAGGATCCTAAAACATCGATTACACAGAACATGTTTAGACAAAAGGAGATAAAGTTTTCAGTCACATATTCCTCCTTTTTGTAAGTATCTTCTTTTAAATGTTGCTATATAGGATCTGCTAGAATAAGAAATAATTGTTGGGAATAATTTAATATCTAACAACTCTATGGTATATTAAGGCTTACCAAGTGCTTTAGGTATATTTTCCTATTTGATTCTCACAGCAGCCTTGGGTGTGCTTATGATCTCCAGATGAGGAAACAGGCTGAGAAGAAGAACTGGAAATCAGGTCTTCTTGAATTTAAATAGGTCCAAAGGTCTATCCATGTCCTGCCTCTCAGTAAGCAAGAGTTGACAGCATTCTGAGTGGTATCACCCTTCCCCTCCTGACTCTCCATCTCCACCACATCTGAGAATGATCATCAGAAGTCCTGCTTAGCTCAACATCTCTAACACCAAGCATGACATCTTTCTTACAAAACTCATTCTTCTAGGCATTTCTATTCCTTTTAATATCCCTGCCTTCATCTCCTCCAAATTATCTTTGACTCCTCCCTCTTCCCCTCCAACACACATCCAATCCCTTGTCAAGTCCTACTGATTCCATTTTTGCAAACTCTGTAATATTCATCCTCTTCTTTCCATTCACCCTGACAGCAATCTCATTTAGGCCTTCAACACTTCTTTTCCAGACAATACCCTCCTCACTGGTCTCTTTGTTGTGGTTCTCTCCTACCTATTCACATGGCATTTCAGATGATTACATATAATACTGAACATGTCACATCAGTATTCAAAAGCCAGCAGTGGTTCTCCATTACCTGCAGCCCTGCTTTCAGATTACATACAATGGCTCCCACCTGCCTCTCCAACCTCATCTTACACTATTCTCCCAATGTAGTCTGTTTCAATCAAACCTTAGAGGCCATGTTTTTGTTGCTCCCTGAACATGTCTCATGCTTTCCCACCCTGCCACCTTCATTCATGACATTCCCAAAGCCTGGAATGCATCTTCCTCTTTCCCCATGTCCCACTCCATTGAAATTTTGCTCCTCTTTTAGCTCATGTGCCAAGGCTACCTTCTCCATGGACTTTCTCTGCCTCTACCCTAAAGAATCAATTCTCCTAACTAGTCTCTTTGCTTTCACTCTCTCTCCTTTCTAGTCCATCCTTCACTCAGTTGTAACACTGATATTCCTAAGGAACAGATTGGACTATGTTGCTCTCTTGTTCAAGAAGCTTCAATGACTACCTATTACCTAGGTGTAACATTTAAAACTCTATATAACGTGGTGCCAACCTATCTTACCAGGATGATTTAACATTACTTTCCCTCACACACTCTATGTGACAGCTCAATTGGCTACTTGCTGTTGCCCATACATAGAATTTCATCTCCTCTCACCATGTCTTCACAAATTGTCTCTTCTGCTTAAAATGTTCCCTCCTCATCTCCATCTTTAATCCCTAGCTGTCTTCAAAAGTCAGGTGGTGCCATCTCCTACATAAGACCTTTGTTGAGTCCCACAGTCATCAGTGCCCTTGCTCTCCAAATTATTTTGTACATATTTATCTGTGAAAATATTGGATCCCATTGGTAGAATTTAAGTTTCTTGGAGGGCAGAGACTATTTTATTTTCTTTGTATCTCAGGTACCTAGTTCAGTACTTTGCACATGGCAAGAATAAATACTTGTTGGAATGAATAAATGATCATGTGCAAAAGATCACATTCTACGCAGACACAAACACACACATGTGCGCACACACACATACACACACACGCTCCTCTGAGGTCCAGATACATTTTTTGAATTAGCATAATCATCTCAGTGGGAATTTTCTATGTGTGTCAAGGGTGAAACCTGGTCTTGGCCAATTAAGTCAGACTTCCCCTTACCATTCGTACTGTGTACTGGTATTTCTAAATGTGTCATCAATTTTTAAAACATTTTCTTTCCACAGTCTTAGTGCTCAAAGTATTTTTGTACCATAGAGGGCAAGTGTTTTGTTGTAGTCAGCTATCAATTTTTACTTACTGAGAGTTATAGACCAACATCAAAGTATCTATTACAGAGACATTTTCCTCCCATTTTGAGGGAGAGGGAAAAGCAGGGAGGAGAGCTGAGCTTTTTCCTTTTTTTTTTTCAAACGACCTGATATTTATGCCTTTAAACCTACAATTACAGGTCATGACTTCTCTGTATGGAGCCTTTTATAGACCTATCAGTCAATAGCTGGTGTGAACTTACAGTAGTTCAGCTCTAGTCTCTAATTAGCAAATTGCAGGCTAAATCTAAATGTTTAAAGGATACTGCTTCTTCATCTCGTATTGGAGAAATCGGTCATTACATATTAACAAATGGGATAAATCTTTGAAATTTATAGCTCTTCTTTCTCTGTGATGATAGTTCACAGTTATATAGCACTTACAAACTGTACAAAGCAGGTAGGGCAAATATTAGTACTGTATCCTCATTTTATGATAAAAACACTTGGCATCTTTCTTTATGGGAATATATCAAGGAATCAGCATTTCACAGAAAGTATCTATGAGATGTTTGCAAAGATGCTAGGAAAACTGGGTAGCACAAGTGAGTATATACACAATCCTCATACACACATTCCATGCAGACACATACATATCCATGCCCATACTTCTACCCCTCCCTGATTTATGCTGCACAATGCTAAGGGAACTGCTGCCTTCTCAACGTCAGGAACCATCCTAGTGGTCTGGATTACAGCCTGGATAGGCAATAATAAAATCAATACTCTGGGTAAGGTAAGTTTCGAGACAGGCCAGGTAGTTGCTCACACACAAAGACAAAGATTCTTGGATTAGGTAGGTGGCACAATGGACAGAGAGCTGGGCCTGGAATCAGGCAGACCTGAGTTCAAATCTGATCTCACACACTACCTGTGTGACCTTGGGCAAGTCATTTAACTGGTTTTCCTGTTTCCTCATCTCTAAAATGGGGACAACAATAACATCTACCCCCTCCCAGGTTTGGTGTGAGATCAAATGAGATAATAGTTGTAAAGCATGTGACGCAGTGCCCAGCGCATAGTAAGTACCATATAAATGTTAGCTATTAGCTGTTTTTGTCCACTGGATAACAGAAAGTTTTGAGCAGAGATGATTCAGTAACTTGGATAGGTCCTTGAGCTACTCACTGGCTTGCCTCAGACCCAGACCTATTCTGACTTGGTCTTCTCTCTTCAACTTCAAATCACTCACATTTTTCTCCTATTTGAGCCTCACAAAAATTTTATGAAGTAGATAAGATGGGCATTATTATTCCATTTTAAAGATGGGGAAACTGAGTCACAGAAAAGCTTCTTTCTCTGTACTTCTCATAAGTTATGGCCTGGATCAAAACCTTAATTGCAAATTATTTTTGGTGGAACTGTTTCATTCATTAGCATAAATCTTAGTATTCCATAGTATTTTTTAATTATAATAAATATTTGACAGTATTGTTCTGTATTTTAAAAAATATTTTAATAGTACCCTTCCCTTCACCCACTGAATCTGATCCCATAATATAGAAAAACAAATGAGCTGAATAAAATGACCCAGAAATTCTAACTGCAAACATATGACATAAGGTATAGCACTAATCGCAGCAGTATGGTGTACCACAGTAGTGTCAAACTCAAATAGAAACAGTGGCCATTAAAGCCTACAGAAGGAAACCTACTGGCTGAATAATGACTTGGAAAAAATCACTTTTGAACACTATGTTCTATATTGTATTTTTACCTATTTCATTAAATATTTCCTAATCCCATTTTCATTTGGAAGCATTGTAAGGCCTGGTTGTTTGACACTTATTGTATAATGAACAGATCATTGACCCTGGGGTCTGGAAGTCCTGGGATCACAGAGATAGGCAAATCACTTACGCTCCATGGGTAACTTAACCCCAGAGAACTCCCTGGGATTTATCTAATATAGATTTAACTGTTGGTCTGCATCAAAATCATAGCTCCTTCTCTAATTTGCGTCTGTGGAAACCTGCTTCTGAAAGCATAATGCAAATCAAGGAGAAAATGAAATTCAGTATAAATGTTCAGTCTCCATATAGTGCATTCAGAAATTAATTTTTTGCATAAAGTAAGGTATATCTGTACTTGTGCTGATATGGAGACCTTGGTTAGGGCAAGTGCTTTGACACTTCCAAGAAATGAGTGCTTCATTAAATATGTCAACAGTTGGGAAGAGCTTTGTCACCTCTGTTACTCAACCACATGCTCTGATACTTTAACAACTTTCAGGATGGTACACCTGACATGACAGGTGTTCTCTAGTTTGCACTGAGAGGCCACCACTGACCTGGGCTTAGGTGAGCATTAGGCAGCTAAAGCTATTTTGGGATAGCCACATCAACCAGGGTTACAAGAGTCTCCCCATCCATTAGCATACCCAGAAAGAACTGATATTGGTGTAGCAGAAAGAATACAGGATTTTGATTAAATCCAAGCTCTGCTAAATGATCTTGGATAACCCACTTTGGGGATTTCAAATTCCTCATTTGTAAAAAAAAATTTTTAAGGCAATTTCAAAGAGGTAAAAGGGAAGAGGGAGATAGGGATAGGTTTCTTCCCTCAAAAAATTAGAAAACAAACAGTGTTAAGAGGAGCAGCTTTAAAAGTTACCCATTTAGTTTATCATATACTTTAAAAGAAAAGCAAGTTCTACATAACATTCACAGTTTCATATGTGACTTTCCTTCTGCTCTTTGTGTATGAAAATTCACTTTATTTGCTATTTGCTTAGTTCAGATTAAAGGAAAATAAAAGAGAAAAGGAAAGGGGTTGGCTGCTCAGCAGGAAGTAGGTTCTACTTACTGGAAGACTTAGTCAAATAATGGATGATTTCTTCTGGGGATGTTATGGAGGGTTGCACTAAATGTCCTTGGAAATGTCTTCCCAGATTGAAATTTCTGTGACTTGTCAAGAGCTTTGCAGCAAGTAAGTAAAAAAACAGGATCAAAATCCCAACAAATGGAAAAAATATAGGAGTTGAATTAGCTGACATTTATAAAATACTTGATGGTCTGCAAATCATTTTATATGCATTTCCTCATGCGACCCTCACCATATCCCTGTCACATAGGTATAGAAGTTATGAGCCCCCACTTAACAGACGGGGTGGCTGAGACTCAAGAAGGTGAAGTGTCTTGCCCACAGATACATAGCTAGGATAAGTCGCAAAAGTAATAATTAAATCTAGGCCTTCTTGACTCCCATATTTTTATTCACTTTATTCACTCTGCCAAGATATGTCTATCTAAAGCAGAGTGGGGTTAACTCTTTTTTGGCCAGGGACTCCTTGGGCAGTCTGGGGAAGCCTGTCAGAATAATGTGGTTTGTTGTTGTCATTGCTGAGATTGGATCTCCCCATCTCTCTCAGGCCCAAAGTACAGCAGCCACTCATGGGCACAATCCTGCTGCTGATCAGCACAGAAATTTCACCTATATTCTTTCTAGCGTGGGCTGGCCTTGTCAGTTTGTCCATCCTTAACTCTCTGGTCCCTCCTCTCCTTCCCCTCTCTACTCGCAAGGACTCATTGCTTTGGTGCCAAACTTGGTACAAACACCCAATCAGCTTTAGCCCTACTGTAGCTCCTGAACTCCTGAACTCAAGCAATTCCTAGTAACAAGAACTATAGGCATTCAACACTATGTCTGGCCAGAAAAACGTGAGTTTTAAAATAATATGCATAAAATACATAGGATTACAAAGGAAACCAATTATATTGAAATAGTTATACATATACAGCATAATATATATTTGAACTTGTTTTAAAATTATCTACATAATTTTAAAGCAAATTTACAAACCCCAGGTTAATAATCCCTGGTGAGCTAGCTGATCTCTAAGGCTCCTTCTAGCTCAATCCTTTTAGGTATCACAGTATTTTAAGTACTGAAAATGCTAACTAACTAACTCTGACCACCCTTCAGTATTACTTTGCACCTGCATCAGCTGACTTGTCACCCACAAAGAGGCCCAGCAGATGCCCTAAACAAAAATGCACTGCCACAACTCAAGAGCAGCACACACACACACATCAGATCAGCAGGACACCCTCATCTGGTTTCCAGGGTCTGATCTAAGGACCCTATGAACACAAAGCTCACATATGAATGATGGATCTTTTGTAAATAGAACGTCCCAGATTTGTCTGAAAGGTTTAAGGTAGATTTGAATAGAACCAGAATTTTAACAGTCTTGTCCTTTTCCACACAGAGACCAAGCACAACCTGGGAGCGCTGAGGTTCAAGCAGGACCATGTAAGGATGGCTGACTAGGTTCTAAAGCCTGTATTTCAAATGGGCTTTTTCAAGGCCACCACAGCACAATATGAGTGATGCTGCTTGGTGCTGCCCTTTGTAGCTAGGCACTGAAAATATGACCCTTTCTTGCCTAGATGGAGTCTCCTTCTCACCTTCATCTACTGCTGCACCTTTATCAGTATCTCCGTTTTTGTTTCCTTTTGCATTTTTCCCCCCACTTTAGAAGTGACTGCATAGGAAAAGACAATGGCGAGGACAAGGGCAAACTTGAAGATTTTTCACTCCACCGCATTAGGAAGATGGACAGTAAGCTTCGGGCTGGCAATAACTTGCTCCCGGCCCTGACTGCCCTTTTTGATTGGTGCACAAACCCTATGGATTTGACAGCATGTCTAAAAGAAGTTGAAGGGATGTGTGTTCTGCATGTCTGAGATTTATTCCTTCAGCTACATAAGATGCGCCACTGCATAATAGTCCTGAAGAGGCATTTTCACCCTCTGAGTATCTAGGTACAAATTCCAGAAAGACATACAGATGTAATCTTTTAGACATTTGCAGATGAATCTTCCTATAGGGATGCCCTTTTCAGACTCTCACTCACCCCCAACCCTGGCTCCTGCTTTAACTTCATTCCAATCTTTCTTGGGAGATTAAAAAATGAAATTTTATTCAACAGAAAGAACTGAAAATATTAATGTAGAAACAAGACATCACTGTGACATATATACATTTCTCATTTCAGAGTGATCTGTTTCATAGAGACCAGCCTAAAGAATTTTATCCTATCTTTAAACAAGCGTGAATAGGTTTATATGTATCTAGGTAAACACTGAGAGATAGGCTAATGGGCACATTCTATAAGTCCATAATGTAATACCTAGATAACATCTTAGAAAATACAGCTTTTTTTCTTCAATTCACCTACAGACTAATAGTTCTGTTTAAGCAGAAATAGATTTTGCAATGATCTGCCCTGAAACCATGACCTAAATTACAAATATCATCTGAAGAACTAATTACTGGTTGGAACACGTCTATATAAATTTTCATTTTAATAAAGGTTAGAACAGCAGATTGATTCCATGTAAGTGGTCTATTAGATTAAATATGGGGACTGGGGAACAACCAGTTACTCACTTTATGTTAGTTTAAGGCTTAAAACAAAACCCTAATCCTTGAAGTCTTTCCTTGAAGGATCAGACCAAGATCTGAACAGAATTTAGGAATCCAATCAGAATCTCAAAGCCCAGTTCCCAAGTTTATGCCATATCTCACTTGGATGCCTCCACACTGTTCCTTTAAAGCCTACTTGTAGCAGAAATGTCAGTCTAAAAGATTGCTGGAACATGATTTAAGTCTACCTGTAAGACGACTCCACAGACTTTGTGCAGACTTGTTGCAGAAGCACTTGGGACACTATCCGACTGACAATCTGAGACTACAGACAGAGGCTCCACTGCAGGATGAGAGGTCTTCATCATGTTCCAGGCCTTGAATTGTTTGCTGTGTCTGGTTTTACCCCAAAGCTATCATTAGGTTGTGAGCTACTTTAGGTCAAGGACAGTCTTTTGTTCCTTTTTTGGATTCCTAGCATTTAGCACAATTTAAGTATATAATATGTGCTTAAACAATGGTTACTATTTATTGACTGATATGAATGACTGTCACCTGTATTTCAGCAAAAGGTGAAGCACCAATTTTCTTATAAAATAAGACCCATCATGAAAGACACTACAAGGAGTTTGCAAGAGCCAACTTGTACAGGCTCCCAAGAGCCAGAAATTGCCAAATGCTACAAACCAGAGCTTGATTCATTGTTTTATTGACTGTCTAGATTTAAGAAAGTGAATGGGAAAAATTTAATAATGGAAGTTAAATTGAAAAGTGTGTTGTACATACATATTTCTTTGGAGAGAGAGAGTTTGTTAAATACTTACCAGCACATTTCTGCATATTATCCATATCACCCACTGATAATGGACTCAAGGTGAAGATTGAAACTTTTTTTTGGATGTGGTCAATGTAGGAATTACTTTTGTTTTACTATGCATATTTGTTGTAAGGTCTTTATTTTTCCCCCTTTTCCCCCAAAGAGAGTGGAAACATAAGAAACACAAAATAGATTTTTATCGTTAAATAATTTTTTAAAATATCCTCTGAAACCTAGGTACATAAGCTTGTATATGGCTATGAAATGAAGATAAGTTACCATTTTAATATGACCACAGAGTATCAGAATACTAGAACTGGAAGGCACCTCCAGAGGTCATCTGACTTAGTCTTTTGTGCACTGACTCTTGAGCCTTCGTTAGAAGCTATACAGAAGACAGTAGGCTAGCAGTCATGAGCCTGGAAATACTTTTGGGATCAGAGATATAAGCAGAAACTCTTTTACCTGGGGCAAATGCAGTTTAGAAGAGAGTAGTAGATAACCATATTATTAGGACAGAGACAGTTTGGTTGGGAGAAAGACATGGTAGCCCAGAGGCATCAAGAATCTAAGTGAAACACAAGGATGAGTAAGGAAGAAGCACATCCTCAAATCAACAAAACAGGTCTCCTAGATGTTAGTACTCTGGGTCAGCATCTCATCCTCCCTATAATAGTTATAGATTTGTTTCTAACTGATGCATAAACCCTATGGATTTCACAACATGTCTGAGAGAAATATAGCATTGTATAGCATTGCTTCCTACACAGTGTGTTCAGATATACCAGTGTGTGTCAATTACTTAGCCACTGTGCTGGGATAGACTGTGCTTCCTTTGGAGCTAGGTCTCTGCTTTCTCCTCCACATGACCCAAGCCCTACATCTTGATTCTGACTCTTCTTCCACTGCTTCCCATTAATCCATATCTCTCCCCATACATGAAAATAATTTACCAAGGGCAGTGGTGTCAAAGTCAAATAGAAATGGATCCCTACAGTCTGTGTGTTAACTTAGATAATCACAAATTAACTTTATCTACGTTGTATTTTATTTTTATTCATTCTATGAAACATCTCCCAATTACATGTAGCCTGAGTCAAGCAAATGACATATGGCACAAAAAAATGTTTTCTTCCTCTGAACCCCAGGAAGGCAATAGAGCTGCCGTTGTGGCTGAGCACTGCATGACAATGTCCATTAGCAGCTCTGAGCCTTCTTCTTTTCATTATCACAGTCACTGCAATCCAGGCCAATTCTATGCAAAATTATTAAGTATCTACTATGTGTGAGGTCCTTGAAGAACTTAGATTCTATTGTATGAAGATTGAGGATGGGGTGAGAGGGCTATAACAGATACAGTGTTAATACATGATATTTTGAAGAGATAGAAAGCACTAATTGGGGGATCAGAAGAAGTCTTTCAATATCTATCATTCTCCCTCCCTTCAATAACCAACATTTCATTTTAGGTATAGGTTAAAACTCCCCTCCTTTCCTCCTAGACGTGCCACATCAAATGCAGGAATGAATGTAGTATGCTGGGAACTCAACTATAAGGAGACTGTGGGGGGAGTGGAAAGAGGAAGAGAACATCCATGCCTGCCTTCAAGGTTACAAACAAAAGCCAGGAGCCCATAATGACACGTGAAACCACTGAACCTTTTCACAACAAAGATGAATGCTACTAGAATAAATCATTTAGGTGCTTTATATGTTGCACAAGAAACATTTATTTCAAAGGTTCCCACACAACAGGAAAATTCCTGCCAAAGCAAGCTCATGTCAAACCCCTTTCAAGACTTGTAATGGAATGCTCACAGTTCATCTTCTTGTAAGTAGAAAATGATATTTTCTTATATTCAGGACAATTCAAAAATTCTTATTAAGTGCCTGCTGTGTGCTAGGCATCTGCCTAGGCCCTAAAGATAAAAGAGAACAGTCCTGGCCTTCATACTTCTGGTACACTAGGGGAAAATATCATATCATCATGGGCATGACATAAGTGTTTGCCAAATCCATTTGACCCAGAAGTTCCTACAACAATTTGGGACTTGAAAGATTTTAACAGCAATCATAAATGCTGAGATTGGGGATCATGAGATGTTACAAGAACAAAGGGAAATAGGTCAGGAAAATTTTTCACTAAAATTAGACTTTTAGAGCTAAAAGGGAGATCTTTGAGATGACCTCTTTAAACCCTGTGACCCCTACTTCGGACTGGTTAACAAAGAACCTGCAGGCCAGCTACGTTCACTAAGTCCTACTCCTAACTGTTCTTCCTTCTCCATCAGACCTCAACAGTCTTTTCACCACCATCTTCCCCTTCCTGCCCTTAATCTACACCCCATTCTATCTCCTGCCCTTAATCTTACACTCCTATCAGAATGTATGCTCTTGAGTGAAGAGACTGTCTTTATTTTATTTATTTGTGTACCCTAGTGTTTAATACAGGGGATGTTCAGCACATAGTAAATACTTAATAAATGCTTTTTGACTGCTTACTAGTAAGTGGCAAATTGGGGACTCAAACCCATGTCTTAGGATCAAAGGATCATAGATTTCAGGCTGGGAGGTTCTTAGAGATCATCTAGTCACTTAACAGATGAGAAAACTAAGGCCAAAAAGAGATAAAGTATATTGCTCAAGGTCACACGGGGAATGAGGATTTGAACCCAGATACACTAATGCTAAATTCAGTCAGTACTCTTTCCCCTGAACATCTCCTAGGCCAGCACCCATCTTTCTACTTCATAACATAGCCTATACATATGGCAGAGGATGGCCCTGGTTCATATTTTGAAATCATAATGATGTTGTACAATATAACACTGAGAAAGAGAAGCCATGGCAAGGTGGGCTACATCTGAAGCAGGCAGTTTTACTAAATGTTTCTCAGTTCACATTCCAAATTCTTCCTCTCATTATTGTGCTAAACACCAAATGCAAAAAAAAAAAATTAATCAGGAAATTCCATCTGGTGAATGATTCTAATTCGCAACATTCCTTATTGCTTCGGACGATGAAAAGTAATCCTCCAAAGTGGAGTACGCTAATGGGAGAGCCCCAAGCAGCCCAGCACAAAGGCCCTGGAGTACCATTTTCTTTTATACTGTAACCTCTCTAAGTCACTAGCAACCCATAAATAATCTGGTATTTTACAGAAATCCCTCTACAAAAGCAGCACTGTGCAGGAATTTAACACTGGAGACACTTCTGAGAAGTTTCATTTTTAAAAATAAATTAATGAATTAACTCCAGGCCCCAAAATTGCACCAAGATTTGAGTTTGCCTGAATCTCAGCTGTTTGTTGCTTCCCAACTCTGTTAAACTATCCCTACACATCTGTATTTTGTTCCACATGCAAGTTGTTGTTAAAGGAAGATTTTCTTGATGGTGGTTGTCCTGCCATGCAGCAAAAAAAAAATACTTTGATGTATATTTTTGTAATCATTCGAGGCTTGGTTTTTGTCCTGGATAAAACTGAGTGCTGAGCTTCTTGTGGATATAGCTTTTGTTTCTCTAGGCTGGGTTGTCAGGAGATATCTTAAACCTTGAAATGAATCCCTGAAATGAAATCCTAAACCAATTTAAATACATATTGAAGAGGAAGGGAAATCCCTTTAAAGGCAATGTTGAAGATGACACTCAGCTCTATGCCAGTATTGGAAACAGTGCAAAGTTTGGATGCAGATGTGCCTTACACGACCACACTTGACTAGTTGTCTTTCTTTCAAAGGGTCATGGAAAAATGTTCTTGATCTAGGCCTCAGTTATGTGAAACCACATGCTAGAGAAACCTTATAGCCTTAACCTTAAATAAAAAGTCAGAGAATATATGAGGAAAAAAAGGATGGTTGGCCTTAACTTAGGAATCATTTGGCCTCAGAAATTGACACTACACTTTTAAGGGCATAAGGTTTTAAAACATAAAGAAAAGAAAAGGAAGCTGTCCAAGAAGGAAACTTTTTTTTGTTACTACCTTGACTGACAGGGGTGGCATATCTAGGTTATGTCAGGTTTTTGCCCTGAAGAAACCTTAGGGATTGTTTTCTTTTCTGAATCATATATAACAAGCATACATTATCCATACCAACTAAAGATATATGGGGTCTCATATGAGTCTTGTAAATGTAAATTAATCAGTTTTCCTATAATCTTACTCAAGTGCATTCCATTTCACGCAGCCTAAGAACCATGCTCACTACTCCATGACAACTGAGATGGGGGGACCAACATCTTGGCAAATGAGAAAAACAACACAACTTTCAACACGGTAGAAGAAGGAGTGATATTGAACATAACACTGCTAAAGAAATCCAAGAAAGAAATAAACACCCAAGTTTGTTTTCCAAGACCTCCCTCTGTAAACAGGTTCCTTTCAGCTGCACAATGAAGGTGACCGTTCAAGTTGGCCCATCACATGGTGGCAGGAATGCCAAAGAGATATGATTACCTTGAAAGTGACACCTTTCATCTCTGTTGGGTCAGGAGGACACAAGGGCACGAGGACAACCTAAAAGGCCTAGATAAACAATATTGGGCCAACAGAAAAATGTCCCTAGCATTTTATGGAAGAGAAAGTCCCTCTATAAGAAAGAATTTCCCAAGGCATAATGGGAGATAGCAGTAAAAGGCTTCTTTGTTTGTTATGTACCACAAGATGATGCATTTGGAGTCAGGATCTGGTTCAAATCCCAGGGCTGCTCCTTCCCTTCAGTGCAGTTCTAGACGAGTAAGTCACTTGACTTCTGAGTTGTGTTTTCCTCCTTTGTAAACTGAAGGGGTTAGACTTGATGACCTCTAAGGCCATTCCACTTTTAAATACATGATAACATGAAGTGCCCAGGTACCATGAAGGATAGTAGATGGGTTCAGGACAAAGAGTGCCAAGACATTTTTTCCAAGATTCATTTGCACGTTTGCAAACAACAGTGACCTTCTCTGCAAAGTGGAATGCCAAGCCTCCATGGATAAATCACACAAGAGCAGAAGGGATGGAAATGAGGATGGGCTGCAGAATCACAGAATTTAAGACCTGGGAGAGACCTCAGTAGCTATATGGCCCAACTCAAGCCTGAAAGGAATTCCATTTTGGCATATCCCCAACAAGTGATTATCCAGTGTTTACTTGAAGCCCTCCAAAGAGGGGATCCTCACACCTTCAGAGGTGACCCATTTCATATCTGGACAGCTCCAGTTGTTAGGAACTTTTTCCTGATATCAAGTCAAAATGAGTCTCTTTTACAACTTCTGCCTCTTGCAGATTCTACCCTCTGGGGTCAAACTGAACAAGTTCAATCCCTCCCCTAAATGACAGCCCTTCAAATGATGAAAAAAGCATGAAGACAGCTAGCATCCCTCCCACACACCAGTTGTCTTTTCTCTAGGATAAATACTACCAATTCTTTCAACCAATCTTCACAAGTCAAGCCCTCTACCATGCAGATGTCTCCTCTCTGGATCCTTTCTAGTTTATCAATGTTCTTTTTAAAGTGACACTTAAGTGAAACTGCCCCAAACTGACTATAGTGCTCAAAATGAAGTTGGTAGGGCTGTCATTTCCCTTTTCTTGGAAGCTATGAGTCTTTTAACTTAAGACAAGTTTGGCTCTTTTTGGCTACCACAGCACACTATCAACTTATATTGAGCTTGCAGTTCACTATAATTTACAGATCTCCTGCAAATACTTGTTAAGTTGCAAGTCTTTACATTTAATCCCTATTAAATTTTATCCGATTAGGTTTAACCTAGTACTGTAACTTGTTAAGATCGCTTTGGATCCTGACTGTCATATACTATATTGTTTATACCTCCCAGCTTTTCTGTCATGTCAAAATTTGATGAAAATGCCATCTGTTCCTTTATATAAATCATCATTTAAAAGTTTAAGCAGCATGATGTCAAGCACAGATCCTTATTCTAGTGGAGTACTACTACCTTATAGTACTCCACTAGAGTCTTCCTGCCCATTTTGACACTGAACCATTAACAACTACTCTGAGTCCAGTCATTCAACCAATTGTGAATTCATTTAATTATACTGTCATCTAATCCTTATCTCTCCATCTTCTCCACAAGAATAGTCTGAGATACTTTATCAAAAGCTTTGCTAAAATCCAGGCAAGTTTTATCCATGGAATTCACTCATCTATTGGTTTAGTAAATCATGTCCAAAAAAAAAAAAAGGCAATAGAGTTAGTCTGGCATGATAAGTACTTGTGGCTCTTTGTAATCATCACTTCCTGTTGTAGATCTTTGGCAACTAGCTCTTTCGTGATTTGTTCTAGAGTTTTCCCAGGAATCAAAGTCAAGTTCACTGGCCTATACTTGGTAAACTCTGTTCCAGAACTGGGATAACACTCGCCCTATTCTAATCATGTGACACCCCCTCCTTTTTCCCATGATCCTTCAGATCTGTATCACCTAGCATCTGAGGAATCACAACTTCTAGTTCTTTTAAGACTCAAGGATATAGTTCATTTGGGCTGGGCGACTTGAACTCTTCTAGAGCAGTTAGGTCACTGTTTCCTTCATCTTGGGCATCAATTCCCTGTTGGTCATTTTTATTCTATTTCCAGTGTTTTCTCCTTTGCAGAGAAAACAGAAAGAAAATAAAATTTAAGCAGCTGTGCCTTTTCTCGTCCTCAGTAACCTCTGTCCTATCCATACCACCTCGAGCAAAGATTTTATACTTTCTTTGCTCCCCAAATAGCCCTTCAAATAACGAAGGCAGTTCTCATGTCCTACTCTCCCCCTGAGCGTTCCCTTCTCCAGGCTCAACATTCCTAGCCCTTTCAACCAGACTTTACATGGAATCATCCTGAAGGCTTTTATCATCCTGGTCACCCTCCAGTTACACATTACTTGTGAAGCTTACATTTCAAGAAAGTATATTTGTACTAATAGGAACATTTTGGTAACCTCAGATTTTGCATTTATTTTACATATATGTTCATACCTAGAAGTGTAAGATGATGCATTTAAGGTAACATTAAACTGTATTCTCTCTAATTCTGGAGTTGCTTATGGAGGGATAAAGGACCCAGGAGTACATCTTAGTGTTGGCAAATCCAAAATAATAAATATTAAACCATGTATCAAACATAACTCATAGGTGTGGCAATTTTCCATTTACAAATAGGCTATCTTCTACTTTTCTTCAAAATGTCCATGAATCCACTTTATTCTTGGGCTATTCTATATTCTTAGACTTTTGAGACCAGGGATTTTTAACCCATGGATAGATGTCAGGGGAGTCATGAACTGTCGCTCACCACTGTAACCTGGACAGATCTATGACTTCATGGAGGTAGCTGCCTTCTTAATTCATGCCTTCTCATGCATTGTGCCTCTTGTTTATGACCATTTATAAATCCTTCATAGGAGCTCATCCATTGTACCAGAGGCCTTAAATGATTACCAGCGTACCACTGGGGCTATCTATTTGTTAGCCCTATCTTGCTATATAGCCTCCTCAGACCATGGATCTCTTGGGGACTTGGTATAGAGAAAAGAATGTAGAATTTGCAGTTAGAGGACCTGGATTCAAATCCTGCCTCTGCCACATACCACCTCTATGATTTTGGCCAAGTGTCTCCATTCTCTGGGCTTCTGTTTCCTCATCTATAAAATGAGAGAGTTGTGCTAAGTGACCTCTCACATGCCTTTCCTGTCAGCTCTAAATCACTGCTTCTATGAACTATATCTCTCAATTACAACCAAAGGAAAAAGGAAAAGAACCATTGAATGCCATCTTAATAAATGCCCCCTGCTTACCCACCTTTGTGGCTTTGTTTGTGGTACTTGCTATACTGGAAATGTCTCCTCCCGCCCCCTGTCTATTGAAGCCGTACTTGAAAGCCTGAGTCAAATGGTATCTCCTCCATGAAGTGTACCTTGATGACTCCCAGTGCCACCACCCCCTCCCCAGTGGCACTCTACATAACACTTTGCACTTCACTTGAACACATACCTTACAGTTATCTGGGCATATTTCACTGCCTCCTCTTAGACTGTGCTCTATAGGGGCAGGAGCTGCATCTTATTTAATTTAAACTTTATATCTCCTCCAGCCCTTAGCCTAGTGCTCTGTACCCAAGGTATTCAATAAATGTTTGCTGAATGTTAAATATGTTGTTGACTAAATGAAAATCTGATCCCACATAACAGTGGCCATAAAAACCATCAACATATTGGGCAGCTCTAGAAAGGTTACTGCAAACAAAGTAGGAAATATGATCCAACCTCAGGGAAAAAAAACTATGGCATGTCTATACCTATATACAGTTCTGGTTAAAAAAAGATAAGAGTTGGAGATTGTCCAGAAATGCAACTAAAATAGACTGAGCCAGAATCCTCAACTGGATAACCCCCTATTCTAAGCCAGTATAGTATAGTTTACATTTTTGTTTTCTGGTGTCTTATTAATAACATATCATCCAGTTCCACTCTCTTATCATTTCTACCACATAAGAGAGAAGGGAATGTGTTTGTCCTCAGCAAAACTGGTCTAAACAACATCAGCTCAGAAATCACTAGTGGGCCAAGTCATCAACTCTTATTGGCGAATTAAGATCTAGAGTCAGACTCCTAGGAGACATGAATTATGTTTGAGCTGGTCTATTCCTCCCTTATTAGTATTCAAGGATGGTTGGGCATTTTTCTCCCTCTTACTCTCACTTGCTTTTATCTCTGTAGTTGTATCATTTGATTGCCAATGCATCTGAATTAAGCAGCTCTCTTTTAATTCAGTCCCCCGCCTCTTCGTGGGCATGAAATTCTCTCTCAATAACTATACCCTGAATCTGGCAAGTCAGGAGGGGTATACTACCCCAACAAACCCAGCTTTCATTGACTTGTGCCCTCCATCTGTTCTTGGTTCCAGGGCAGTCCAGATTCTGAAATAATAAGATTCAGACAAGTAACTGGTAAGATAAGCCAGATTCGGATTTTCTTTTATGTCAAACAAGTAGACACTTTATTCTTTCCTAAGAAGCATCAAGGAGTGGGACACCCACAGTCTGAAGGAACAAACCACCAATTCAATCCCACAAGGCTTCATTAAGCATCTGTGCCAGCTCCTGTGCTAACACATGCTTGAGAATGCAAAACCCAAAATAAACAGTCAAAAATGACCAAGTTTACATTCTAGTGTAAATAGGTTTCCACCTATAAGCACACACACACGCGCACACACACGTATATATGGATAAGGAAATACAAAATATACACAAAGGAAATACAAATTAATTTGAGTGGCTCATTAACTGAGGAATAACTAAACAAGTTAGAGTATATGAAAGTAATGAAATTCTACTGTACAGTAAGAGATAACAACAGCAACGGCTGCAATGAAACCTGAAAAGTCTGGAAGAACTGACAGAGAAGGAAGTGAGAAGATCCAGGAGCACAAATTGTACAACAACAACATTGTAAAGACAAACAACTTGGAAAGATTGAAGAACTCTGAACAACACAATGACCAACCGCAGTTCCAGATCAGCAACGGAGCAGGCTACCGACTCCTCAAAGAGAGATGATGGACTGAAGGCACAGAACATGGTCAATGCAAGAATAATCTGTTTTACATGGTCATCATATTTGTTAATAAGGATTTTTTTTCTTTTTGCAGTGGGAAAGGGAAAGTGGGAGGGAGAAAAAATAGATTTTTGTTTATTGAAAAAAATTAATTTTTAAAAACAACCAAGAAATTTTGGGGAGATCTTAGAAGTCTCAGGTCTTGTACAAAAAAATTCATGTGTCATGAAGAATGGTTTTCTGACCACATTTTCAGAAGGAAAAAATATCTTTAATTTTAGAACTAGGGAATCATATCAACATAAAAATCACAGCTACTTCTTCAAACCTTAAAGGTCCTAATTGCTTCACTGCCTAAAGCTGATGAAATAAGATACTGCTCACAAATTGTGTGTGCATGCATTTATGTGCCCACATTGTAGAACAAATCTTGAAATTCAAATACCCTTACTCCAAAGTACATGATGGGGGAGAAGTAAAAAGGAAAAAGAGGGGAGAGAAATTCCCCAGTGTGCAGAAGGAATCAAAGAACATGCTAAACATAGCTTACAGGAAAGCAGATTGTAGAGAGCTCTACCCCCTAACTTGAAATTCAGAAGGATCTTCTTTCACCTAAATGGTAAGACGCAGAGGGCATTCACAATCTAGCTAATATGCTCTCAGAGGGGCTTTTGTCCTATGCAGAATTCCTGTGTCCTCTCAGGGATCAGTGAGATTCCTAAGTAAGAAGAAGCCTAGACAAATAGCAAGCTGTCCCTTGAGGCCCTTCGTAGACTGAATAGATATTACAACTCGTGTGCCACATAAGACTTACAGCATCAAGGCCATATCCGGCTGCTCCCTAGGCAGTAGTTCATCTCTGCAAATGCAGGGTACAAGGTATTCTATTGCCTTCAAATGCAAAAAAGAAAAAGTTATGGATTCCGTTAACTTAAAGCAATCTTCTGAAGAGGGCAATCATTCCCTCTCTGTTAGTGTTTATCCAAGTCAGAACTTTCATGGGGAAATAAAAGGTAGTGACACCCATTCTCCTACAACCTGTCATAGACACTTCCCAACACTAGTTCCAATGGACCTGCTGAAGGACCACATATCTACTTCCCAAGGGTCAGGCCAGCTCAGTTTGGAGAGGCTCATTGTCAGATTGGTAGCTAATTTTGTTGATCATAGTAACTCTCCAAGACCACATGCCAAGTTTGGGTAAAGTTGAGACCTATGTCAGTGGGGGTATATCTGAACCAGTGGAACCATGGGTTCTTAGGAGTACTGGAGTAAGAGGTATTTCTAATACTACTGACTGGCCCTAAAAATGGCTTTTTCCAGATATGATCCTGGACTTGCAGTATCAATAACAGGGCACCTTCTTGCTCTAAACTAAACACTCTAGTCCTTATGCATGGAAAAGATCTATTGACTTTCTACTAACAGCACATGCCCTTTGAAGTCTGTTTTCCCAATGTGGTGATAAATTCATGTGCACACACACACACCTGCATTCTCCTGCCTCATCCTCTTAGTGAGTAATGACATGGACACTTGAGACAGATGATTGAGGTTAGATCTGCTATCTGTGGTCACTAAACATCAGGAAACCACAACTGTGCTCTCATTCACACTATGTTCTCACCGACTTTTGCCTGGACTGCTGCTGTAGACTCCAAGTTGTTCTCTAGCCTCTCCCCACCCTAATGTATCCTCTGCACAGCTACCAAAGTGATTTTCCTAAAGCTCAAGTCTAAGCAGGTAACACCATTCCCATTCAATAAACTCCAGTGGTTCGTTACTATCTCTAGGATCAAATAAAAACTGCTCTGTACAACATTTCTTCACAATTTCACCCCATCTTACACATTATCCCCCATTATGCGTTCTGCAATTCAGTCATACCAGCCTGCTTTACTGTTCCTTACCTAACACTCTCCTTCCCCCCCAGCATGTTTTTGTACTGACTGTCCCTCATGACTGAAATACTGTCTCTCTCTACCTATGCCTTTTAAAACCTCTAGTTTCAAGTCTCAGCTCAAATACAATCTTCTACATGCAGGCTTTCCTGATCATCCTAGCAGCTAACAGCCTCCCTTCCAGAATTTAAGCTCCTTATGACAGGGAAGGAGGTTCTTGTTTTTAATTTGTATTCCCCACTGACTGGCACCCAATAAGTACTTAATAAATGTCTGTTAATGTGTTCAGACTCACTTTGTTTTTTATTAAAGTGTAGACTACTAAGTAGATTCAGAAAAACTTAGTCAATAAAAATAAAAGGAACCTTAGTGTAACTCTGGTCCAACCCTCTCGTTATACAGATGAGGAAACTAGGACATAGAGACACATAGTGATTTACTGAAGGTCTCAGTGGCAAGGTGGTGCAAGCGCCAGGCCTGGAGTCAGGATGACCTGAGTTGAAATATAGCCTCAGGAAATGCTCAGTAAAAATGAGCTAGAGATTGGCAAACCACTTCAGTATCTTTGCCAAAAAAACACAAAACAAAACAAAATGGCATCATGAAGAGTTGGACACAATTGAACGACAACCAAAAAGCTAGGTCTAGAATCCAAGTCTCTTCAGTTCTAAAGTGATAATCCATTTGCTACATTCTGCAGCCTTTCAATAACCCTTTTTAACTTCCACACAGGCAAAACTTGTTGGAGCAAGAGCTAGAACTACCTTACCAAATTACCAACTTGAAGGCTCAAAGATATGTCACATGTGCTTTTAGGTCACATTGATAGGATATATTTGCTGACGGCCTCATCAAAGCCATGCTACCGCCTTCATGAAATTTTCTCTGATTTCTCCAGATAGAAATGGAGTTCTAATTTGATCTCAGAACACTTTATACTTGTTATGTACTTATTATACACTTATTATAGCCAAATTGAATTATATTTATCAGCGTATACCCAATAAGACTATAAGCTTCCTTGTCTCATTGCATGTTCTTGAGAACAGGAAACTAATGTTACATACTTTTATATCCCTAACAATGCTTTGTACACAGCAGATATGTTAGAGAAAGATGAAGTACTAGCACTTAGTTCTTAGACCAAGTTAGATGTTACAATGAAATGAGGAGCTCAGTTAACAAAAGGAGGTTTACTTTGCCCTAACAAGGATACGTGATGAGTACACAATGGCACTGGCCTCGGCCTCCCTCACCTCCATATGGAAGTGAATCTGGTTATCAGGACAAGATATGGACATGGTGACTTTAGAGAGCTTCACAACTCACTAAGTTGAACAGGCTCAGACTCTACATGGTTGGAACTTCCTGTGTCCTTTTTGACCAGCAAACTATGTTAGGGAAGATGGGGCAATCAGGTCCCAGGGAACAACCTTGTCTCCTTAGGGAAAGTTAATCCTTGTTACAAAGAGGTAAGAAGAGCCTCGACCTACCCCAGGTTGTAGTGGGGGGAAGGAGAGTGAAGCTAAGTCAGTAAAACAGGGGCCAATGGGATTCTAGAACCACTGCACAGGAGGGAGGGGAACTGGTGATAGACATTAGTACTACCTCAAGGAGCTTAATAAATGATCATTGGATAATGAATACGAATGACCAGGTTAGAGAAAGCCAAACTTGCTATGTTTTAAACTTTTGGTTTTAATTTGTTTCTGTTTTTAAAGAAGCTCAACAGTGTTTATATAGTTCCAACAAAATCATGTCATTTCAATTCAACTTGATAAACATGCTATGCTTGATGTGTTGGCTGAATGGCATCATGCTAGATGTTGGGGAGCTGCATAAGTTTAAATAAGATAAAGTCTCTGAACTCACAGAGCTTACAGTGTAGTAAGGAGTTAAACATAGAGTTGTTGTTTAGTCACTTTCAGTCATATCCGAATCTTTGTGACCCTATTTTTGAGTTTTCTTGGCAAAGATACTGGGATGCTTCTTCATTTCCTTCTCCAGCTCATTTTACAAATGAGCAAACTGAGTCAAATGGTTTTAAGTGACTTACCCAGAGTCACAGAGCTAGTAAGTGTCTGAGGACAGATTTGAATTCAGATTTTCCTGACGCTAGGCCCAGCATCCTACCCACTGTGTCACCAAGGTATTCAGGCTATTTAGAAAAACCATAAAATTAGTTTTTTCCTTATGCACCCACTCTGGGATGGCAAGTAAAAAGAGAAAGTAGCCCTTTATTGCCAACCAGGCCTATCTACCTAAAGGTGCTATTAATTTTGGGTAAGTGGATGTCAGTTTAGAATTCGCTGACTCCCATAGGCAGTTGGATATCTGAATTCTGATTGGTAGGTGAATGAAGAATGATGGTTAACCCATGGCTGCTATTAAAAGCATACTTCGTAGTCGATATTAGCTACTTGTAAGAGATACCTCAAAAATTCTTCCTTGACAAATGTCTTACTTAAAGTTCAAAATGATGATTATATCATCTCTGATTTCATCATTATGGGGAACTTCTGGTATGCAAACTCCCTCCACTAATACAACCATCAATGGCTCCACAAAGCCCAGGGCCAGAGGGTACATGTTTTGCCTAGTCACACAACTCATAAATGTCAGAAGTGAAATTTGAACCTATTTCTTCCTGAATCTAAGACACTCTCCATTTTGCCATGCTGTCTTTTTTTCTTCTACTAGCTCTAAAATTATTTGTAACATATATGTTAGGTATATAAAATACAGAACTAAGCCCTCTCCTAGAAAAGCTTGTTTTCATCTGAAACAAAAGTCTTCTACATGGTTTGTGTTCCCTACAATAAAAAATTCTGCATCTCCACAACGACAGAAGTCACCTTTTTTTGGCAGGACCAAAATAGAAGTCTTAGCTAGAGCTGTCTGTCAGTGAAAGTTCTGACAGTCCACGGATGAATTTGGCTGGCGGGAGAGAGCTAACAAACCATTCCTACTGGAGGAGGTCTGAAAGCACCTGACTTGCTAAGGACAAACAGGAGGGAGAGGAAAACATTCCCATACTGGGAAAACAATATGCTCCCAAATACTAGACCCAACAGGAGGCCAAGGGATTATTTATAGGAAGGAAAGAAAAGACCAGGTAGATTATACCCCCCAACAGTCATCAGAAGTGCTGTGGAATTCTACAAGAATCATGATTGGTTGTAAGGAGCACTGACCTGAGAGGTTTCCATCTCTGAGTAGAACTGAGTACATAGGCTCCTATGCACAGGATTCTCTCACCCTCTAGTGGCAGGGGTCTTTATCTGGCTTGAATATATGTATCCCTGAGTCACTGTCCTTCACATGCAAAGATGACGCTACTGACTCACCATCACAGTGCTGCCTCTCAACTATTCTGCAGACCAGCAATCCTCATTATGTGGCCTGCTCATGCTTTGGGATGGTCTTCCAGGACCCAACTCCCTCCGCACAATCTGGATAATTAGTATATTTGGAAGGCAATGCAGCTTCTTGGATATGCTAATTACACATGAATATGCACAACATCCAGAGTCTCTAGAGCCCTTTGGGTATAGAAAGCACACTACTGAAGTGCATGTTCATGTCTTCTCCAAAGTCCAAATAGATGCTGGACCCTGACATTCTCGGGGCCAATCCTCTGGAGGGTCCCAGGCTCAAGCCCAAATCATCCCCATAGCCTCAGAGAGATGGAGAAAAGATCAGTTGACCATAGTGGAGGGAACAGAGGAAACAATGAGGAGCATATAAATCCAGATTAAGAAAGATTCTTAAGATCATCTGTACACGATGTAAAAGGAGCTGAAAAGAGAAGAGTTTGGTATAGGATCTTGATTTCCACCCATATTTTTATCTGTCTCAGTGACATTTCCATTTCTCCATACTTTCTCAAACTTTTTTTAAACTTTTTTTAAAAAGCTTTGCTAATACCTTTTCCAAAAACTATCAAAGTTATATCAAAGTTCATTTCCAGACAGACCCTCCCCCATTCCCACTCCTAATTATCCCTTCCCTCATAACAAAGAAAAGACCCCAAACAACAGATAAGGAAAACCAACACTGTGACCTTGTCTGACAGCATTCCACATCCACAGTCTTCCACCTCTCCAAGAAGAGGAAAGAGATGTCTTTCCTCATCTTTTTTCTGAGTCAAGATTGGTTATTGCCTCTGGTTATAGGCAGGTAAGGCAGACAGGTGACACAAGGGTTAAAAGCATGAAGCCTGAAGTCTGTAAGACCTAAGTTGAAATCTGACCTCAGACGTTTACTAGCTATGCAACACTGGGCATTAAGGATTTAACCTCTGCTTGCCTCAGTTTCCTCAAATAATACTACTAGCTACCTCCCCAGAATGCTATGAAGCTAAAGTGAGATAATATTTGTAAATTGCTTGGCATGGTGCCTGGCACATAGTAGGCACTCAAATGAGGATTATTACACCAAACTCCAGCTTCTTTTTTTCATGTCTCTATAACACTGGTCCATTCCCCTGACATAAAGTTCATCCTCAGTGAGAGGTGACATGTGTTAGTCATAAAGACCTGGGTTCCCTATCTGCTACACCTGCCCACTTGCACCCCTCACCTGGCAAAGCCGCTTGACACATCTCTGAGACCTCAGATAGAGGGAATTCCCCACAAAGGACATCACAGGTCCTTCTTGAGTTCATGTCTATGGATCTGATCAACAATGATGATTAAAGGGTATCAGGGAGTTCAATTTGTTTAAGTCTTTATTAAGTGAACTGGGATTCTGCTTTGGGGAAGAGAAATGTTCTTAAAATGATAGCCTTCATGCTATTTCCTATCCTGCACATTCCAACTTCTTGCCTGCATGCCCTTGCCAAATGGCTTCCTGGACCCGACTGCTCTTCATCCTCACTTCTGTCTCGGAACCACTGGCTCCCTTTCAATCTCAGCACAGAGGCCACCTCCTACAAGATGTCTTTACTGATGTCTCCCCACCCCCAAAAAATCCCTTGCATTGATTTTGTCCACATCATATAGTTACTTCTCTGTGAACATATTATCCCCCGCTCCCCTTCAATCCAATTTAAGATCCCTGAGAGCAGGGCCAGCTTCTTTTTTGTCTTTGTTACTCCCAGGGCCTAACCATCATTTTATTGATGCTCCCAAGTGAAGAAATTCACCTGCTAATTCAAGTGGGTACCCTCAATGCCTTTTATGATCTTAGCGTTCCATAGAGGATTGAGAGGTTGGCCAGTCACACAGTCAGTAGGTGTCAAAGGTGTGACTGGAACATATATCTTTTTGAATCTGATGCCAACTTCTCTCCACTACACCAGGACTACCTCTCAGCACACACTAGATGTCTTATAAATGCCTTCTGGTTTGCTTTCTGACATGGATATGCTAGGATCTTTGCATGCTTTACAATGAAACAGGCATGGAACCATGGTCTACCAAGGCCTACATAAAAAATGCCTCACATAAAGGGGATGTTGAATAAATGTTGATGGGATTAGATCAAAAGTTCCACACCTGATAATTAAGACACAGATTATGAATCAGAAACCACTGAATATAAAACCCTTGTGATGGTCAAGTTTCAAAAACTCCAGTATCTTTGAACTTATATTGAGTTCTCCATTACCTAACTGGAAGGTTTGAGGCACTAATAGTACTGCATGTCATTTATCATAAGTTCCCCCTTGCTTTCCTCCCTTATGTGGTTACTAAGTAATTTGAGAATACTTCTCCATTACTTTTTCCATTGCATTTGTTCCTCCATACCTACTTTTCTCTTACAGAATTATCCTCTTGCTGAGCAAAAACATTATTTTAGATGGTTCTTAAGACAGAAAGAAGGGGAAGAACTTATTAAGGAGAATATTATTGAAACTAGTAATCATTCAAAACTTTTATGTTACCATGTTAACCCCAAAATCCTTTATACAGCCCAAATCACAGGACCAATCAAAACAAAGATATGCTGCCTGGCATTGGTTGGAGCTATGGGGATGACAAAAATACTATCTATAAGCCATGGCTCTCATGAACTTAGTTGGAATTCCAAAAAAATCAAACCAACAAAAATACATACATATATATATATATATATATATATATATATATATATACACATATATACATATTATATACAATTCATATTATACACGATACATAATATATGTGTGTGTGTATATATATATATACACGTAGGTATGTATGCACATCAAGGCTATTATTGTTTATTGCTTGCATTTCCTTCTTGACAGGACCACATCAGGAAGAAGATTTACAAGTAAATTGAATTTAGGTGAGGCAGGCACGTGAAAAGTCACCAGCCTTACTCTGTTCTGCAGAGCCATCTGTGTCCAATGACAAGATATAGATCAATACAACTGGACATGGTTCAGGATGCAGTGGGAGACTTTGACTTTTTTAAGCTAAGGTTTTTCCTAGGTCTTAGTTTGTCTGAGGCAACGCCTATTCAGTGACTAAAGCTAGGTAAAAAATGAGGCAAAGACTGGCCTCTTTTACTTAGTCCAAAAAAAAAAAAAAAAAAGAATCAGTCTGAGAGGGGAAGAGCCCCAGGGTTTCTGGCCAAAACAGAAACATTTGCTATTTACACTCACTCAGAGCTATCAGAGCCCAAACAATAACATGACCAAGTGAGGCTTGGGCTGGAACCTATTGTTTCAAATCAATGAGAGCCAGAGTAATTTAGGTTTAAGGCATGGTTCTTAAAAAAAGAATCTCAAGATATCCTGCCAGGTTTCAGATCAAAATGTATATTCCTTTGGGCAGAATATCCACAGTAAGGGCATGATTCCCTATGTGAACAAAAGGAGAGGAGGGAGGAAGAGAGAGAAGAGAAAAAAGAGGGAGAAAAGGAAGGAAGGAAGGGAGGGAGGAAGAGAAGGAGGGAGGGAGGGAGGAAGAAATCGCTTTGCCCAACTGGAAGTGGCCAGTTTGGTCCCCAGTAGGGCAGCTGCTTGTCCTTGACACCATGACATCAGGAAGGTGATGTCATATCTTGCAAGGGCATTGGATTTAAGTGAGGCAGGGCTGTGCAAAGTCACCAGCAGCAAAATCAGGACAACTCTGGATACAAAGACAAAAACCAACGCCAGTTCTTGTCCTTAAGGAACTTTCATTATGCTGCATATAATATTTATGTGTGCAAGTGTGAAGAAATATATATATATATATATATATAAAACATGTATACTAACAGAATATTATATAACAGAATCTGAGAAGAGAGAATTCATGAAAAATGTGAGAGAAGAGGGATAACATCTCTGATGAGGTAGCACCTGGACTGAGTCTTAAAGAAAATTAGTGATTCTAAGAGGCAGAGGGACAAGATGTCTTAAAGAGATGGTGTAGGGTGGGAGCTAGGTGGTGTAATGAATAGAGCCCTGGCCTGGAGACAGAAGGACCTGAGTTCAAATGTGCGCTAAGATATTTGACACAACACTTACTAGTTGTGTGACCTTGGGCAAATCACCTTGTCCAACCCCCTCCAAAAAAAATGTATTTAAAAAAAAAAAGACACAAAGGACTTAAAGGTGCAAAGATCTGGAGACAGAAAATGGAACGCTGAAATTAGGAATTAGCTAATAATCCAATGACTCGATGTGAGGAAACAAGGTCAATTAAGACAAAACCACAATAAGACATACCTGAATTTTAGTGTTATAATTGAATGTTAGAGTGTGTAGTACAGACAATAAATAATGTAAATTCCAGAAGTCATCTAATGGAAAAGTTGGGACTACAGCCAGCCCTTGAAGAATGTGTAGCACTTAGATAAGTGGAAGGGAGGGGTGCCCAATATGACCAAAGATATGAAGGTGTGTTTGTCGGAAAGCTGAGGAGATTAATTTTATTGCATAGAGGAGCTTGTTTGGAGGCAGAGTAGGAGATAAGATTAGCTGGGCAGGTTGGGACCAGATTCTGGAGGACTTTGCCAGCCAGGCAGAGATTTGATATGTTTGGAAATCTGGAGACATCAAAGGCTTTTACCCAGAGGATTGATATGATAAAAAGGAATCCTTACATAACTCTTGTGGTAGAGATTTCCAAAACATGAAAGGCCTTGGGTATACTCTGGGGGATGTTTTCACTTCTTGGGCCCTTAGGTCTCACTGAGAAAATCTGCAAACATCGCAATCTGGTGTATTAACACCAAATCCCCTTGTAAATTCACAATTCTCAAGATTAAAGATCTAAGATTTAGAGCTGGATGGGACTTTAAGAGACTATTTGGTCTAGGAGCTCTTAACCTGGAGTCCATGAATGAGTTTTTAAAAAATATTTTGATAACTAAATTTCAATATTATTGATTTCCTTTGTAATCCTATTTTATTTTTTCATAAAAAAATTCTGAGGTGTCCATTGGCTTCATTAGGCTGCCAAATGAGTTCATGACACTCAAGAACCCTTAATTTAATTCTACCCCTATTTTTTTTTATTTTTTCATTTGAGACTCAGTCTCTCTATCTTGTCTAGGCTGACAGTGCAGCAGCTACTTAGGATCCCCCTTTCCCATTGCTGACTGGCACAGAAACTTTGACAGGCTCCATTGCCAACCTAGGCTGATGCACCCCTTCTTAGGTATCCTGGTTCCTCACAACTCCCCTTTTCTCAAGGCTCGCCATAGTGGTAACCCAATTGACACTGGCTCTATTACAGCTCAAGAACTCTCAAGCTTTAGCATTCTACTAGTCTCAGCCTTACAGCACCCCCCCTCCCCCATTTTAAAGAAAAAGAATCTGGGGACAAGAAAATTCAAATGACTTGTGTAAGATCACAAAGGTAGAAAGCGGCAAAAGCAGGGATCTGATTCCAAATTAAGCATCTTACCGCTCACTACCACCAGTGAATCCACTCTTAAAAATCTCTGTAAATGTCTAGTCCATACCACCTCCCAAACCCAGGTTCTCTGCCTTGGAGTCACCCCACAGCTCATTTGGGATGCTGCCCTAAACAGTGCTCAACTTTTTACAACCCACCACAGGTAGAGTGGGGACACTGCTGCCCCAAGACATATTCCAAGTATTGACCTCTATTGGCAGCTCCACGTTGCTCCCACCAGGTGTCACTAGGCATTGTTCTCTCCTTTTCGATGTCATGAATGCTTTTGTAGTTCTCCCTCCTATCAGGGTTCTACCTTTCCCCTGTCATGCACTTGACATCCTTCCTGGAACCATCCTCCGGGCAAGATAAATTCACTTTGTCCAGTGGGAGACATAGCTTTCCCTGTAGTTCAAAAGCTGCTTCCAGCTAAGTATAATCTTGCCCCAAGAGCAGGGTCTCCATTGCTCTCATTCTCCAACTTCAGGGTTAGACATGACTATAAATCTTGATATCCTCCCCCTCTTAGGAGGGAAATATGCCCCTGCTCATCAGGAACCGAAAAGTCTTCCGAGTGCTCTACAATCTGTTCTCTTAAACAACTGGATGGAATGACTGATACCATCCAAGCCTGTCACTACTTCCTAATAGTCACAAACCCTGCCTAAGGTGGAAGGAAGCTGGGCTTCCTCCAGTCGTCAGGCCCAAATGCCCTCAGACAGGCAGCCATCCATCTGGAAGGAGAATGAAGGGGAAACTCCCAACACTGCATTTACTTGTTTCAGTACTTCTGAAGATCAGGAGAAGCAAGTCGATATATTACAAAGAGTCTGGCAACATCTCAGTTCTAATGCTGACTTGGACACTGATTGTGTGACCATAGACAAGTCATTTAGTAACTCTGAGTCTCTGTTTACTCATCTCCAAAAGAGGAACAATGACGGCCAGTCTAACTGAACCGTTGGGTTTAGTTTTAGAAAGTACATGGTAATACTTAAAATGCTACACAAATGTAAGGTAGTTATTGTTGTTTCCATAGATTAAAATGGCAGAAAAATATCACCAGAAAGACAAATGACTAGAAAATAAGGTGGTTTATTTTATACATGTGTGTGTGCATTTGTATACATATAAACGCACACATACATTATATGTTGGTTGGTTGTTATCCTTCAGAAGACCAAAATGACATCATTGATAAAGTGAAGTTTCAGGGTGTCCAGCTGTGGCTGATCAGACCAATATGAGCTCGGAATGCTCTATCACAAGTTGGGCACAGATAGTCCTTGTGAATATTTGAGGTGGATACTCTAATAAAGTTACTAAACTGCACATACCCTTTGACCCGGCAATAATATCATGAGGTTTAGTCTCCAAAGACATCAAAGAAGAGGAAAGTATCCTACAGTACAAAAATGTTTATAGCAGTTTTGGGGGGGGGTTTTGTAGTGGCAAAGAACTGGACACTAAGGTGGGAGGGGCCCTCAGTTGGGAAATGGCTGAATAAATATGATAATGTACCTATAATGAAATATTACCGTACTATAGGAAATGATGAAGAAAGGTTTCAGAGAAACCTAGGAAAACTTAAATGAACTAATGTGGAAAGAAGTGAGCAGAACCAGGAGAATATATGTATTCCTTTGTCCTCTCCCCCCACCATTTGCCCCCAACCCTGCACCACACACACACACACACACACAGATATGTGCACTCACATACACACACATGCACGGATGCATGCACGCGCACACATACACACACACAATTGCTTTGGGGCTTAGATGATAGCTCACATTTAGGGTTTCTCCAAAAGGAAGGTTAATGAATCAATCAAACATAAGAGAATAAGTTATTCCCTGTTACACAAACAAGGAATGCTAAACAAAAGAACAGTCACTAGCACACATCTGACAACAGTAACCAAAATAGGGCTCACTCAGCAACTTAATCTAAGACTATTGTGAGAACGCGCTGAGACTGATAACTTAAGTAAGGGATCAGAACCTAAAGCGGTTTGCAGTACTATTGCCGGCATGTCGCAATCGGCTGGACACTGTCTGAACAAGTCCTGCTCTAGGTCTGCAGGTGAAAAGGCCCAGCCTCTCTCTGCCTGTGGTTACCCTCTCCAACGAAGCAACTCCCCTCAATACCACTCTGTCTTACTCAATGGACCCAGGATTTCTAATCCTCTCAAATTCAGAAAGTCGCCTCCAAACGCGTACACATACATCTCAGGAGAGGGAGTCATTCACCTAAGATCAGGAAAGAATGAACGCAAAAGGAGGAAAAGCCGACGGGGATGTAGGCACAAGCTGGTCTAGTCGATTCCCTTTGCACCAGCTGCCACATGGGCATGGTTGTCATGAAGTCCTGAAGCTGGGGTGGAGAAAAGCCATCCCCTCCCCTCACTGGAAGTTTTACTATTAGGGGACTGTACCTAGGGATTGAAAGAGAGAGCAGCCAAGAAACTGTCACTTCAGAACTATTTCCTCCTCCTCCCCAAAGTTATAAGGCGTAAAGGATATTTAAGTTCAAATCTTCCCTCAGACACTTACTGTGTGTCACTTAACCTCTTCCAAGCTCAGTTTTCCTATTTATAAAACTAAGGGATTAGTAATGATGGCCTAAGCCCCTCCCAGTTCTACATCTATTTCATGGCTTGGCCAGACAGGGGTCTCATCCTTTTTAGTTTCCTGTATCCTTTGGCTATCATGGATTAGGGCCCCCTTTTCCTATGGTCATAATCATGTTTCTAAAAGCATAAAATAAAACACATAAGTTTACATGGGAAACTAATTACATTACAATACATTTGTCATCAGCTGCGAAAGACTTAGCTACTCTGATTAAAACAACGATCCAAGACAATCCCAAAGGACCCCTGATGAAAAACGGTATCTATCTCCAAGAGGAAAGCATGTTTTTTTCACTTTATTTTTCGTTTATGTGTGTGTTTTTCTTTGGCAACATGGCTAATATGGAAATACGTTTTGCATGAGTTCACATGTATCATACTGCTTGCCTTCTCAAGGGGTGAGGGAAAGGGCCAGAAGAAAGGAGAGAAAATTTTAAAAAACAAATGTTTAAAAAATTTTATGTCATTGGGAAATATTTAACAAAATAAATAAGACATTTAAAATACATTTGTGTGTGTGTGTGTGTATATATATATATATATATATATATATATATATATATATATATATGCATATATTTTTTAAAAAAAACAAGTTCACAGATCCCAGGTTAAGAATCTCAGGTATATGGTTTACCCTGTCATAATAAAATGACAAATAACCCTACTTCCTCATCACCTATTTAAATAAATACTGACAAGATTAGTTCTGATTGCAAAACCTGCCAGCCTCACGATGCTCTCCAGCACTGCGGCAATTCCAGAAAAGCACATCACCTGCTCCAGCTTCAGTAAGTTGCCCTTCATTTGCCAACCTTGTTTTGTTTAGGGCTATTTGGATGCAATACCTGCTGAGTTCTCTCACAACAAGAGCTATTCATCTTTCAGGTCTATTGGATTTCTTATTATCCATAAGCATGAGCACATTCCATGTACCAATGGTGAGTAGAATCATCTTCACAAAAGGTTTTGTATTTTTTGTGTGTGTTTCAACCAGAGTGGGATCCCCACCTGCCATAGTAAGAGGACCAGGGTTAGGTGAAACAGATCATTCTTAGGGCACCTTTTGTAGCCCCTTCCTCCTGCCAGGAGATAAGCAGTGTGATCCTTAAAACAGGTTGTGTAGACACCCAGGGGACTGCCAAGTACCACTGCTGCTGCAGGCTAGTGGGAAAAAGACCCTGGGCCTGGGTCACCTGTGTGCAGGACTACAGTCCTGTGTATCCCACACTACAGCTCCCAGTGTATCCACCCCTGCTGCTTCATCACTTGCCTGCCATCACAGGACTTTTGAGGTAGGTAAAAATGGTAAAATGGTACGGGTGCTATCTCTTGACCTGGGAATAAAACTGATTTAAGTGAGGTAGAGTTGTGTGCAGTCATGGGCCTCTTTCTCTTTTCCAGAGACATCAAAGTCCACTGGCAAGAGAAAAATCAAGACAACTGGTAACGGACCAGGATATGGTAGATGACCTTGGCATCTTTGATGTCTAACCAAGCTCCACAGCACCTGCTTCAGCCACCTTCATTGAAGTTGGGACAAATTGTTCTCATCTGCCCATTCCAGTAGGGGAAGTCTTCCTGTGCTTAGGATAGACATCCCCCTAACTCACAGGGCTGAGTTAACTCAAGCTAGTTTAGCCCATCTGCTGAAACAGTTCACCAAGGCACAGTCACTGTGCATACTATAGCTTGGAGTCACAGGTTAAGAGTTGGGGCAACTGGGTGGACACCAAAGGTGGAAAGCAGTCCTGAAAGGGGCTCAACAGCCCTCACACCGGAGGTATTAGTCTTCCTCAGACACACCAACACTCTGCCGCTTACACCTAATAACTAACACGAAGAAAACAGGGTACTCCACCAG
>CM053772.1:156774972-156819072 GCA_028658325.1 Potorous gilbertii
GGACCTGAGGCCCCTTTTGTGGATGGGGAGACTGAGGACCTAACGACCCGGGGCCAAGCGGCAGAGCCATGAGCCCTGAGTCCGCAGATTGAGAGCAGGATCTGGGAGAAAGCCCGGAAATCCTTCATTCAGCCACGTCCAGTGGTGTTACCGGAGGGAGATGCGGTGGGAAGAGTGCTGAATCCGCAGGCAGGGTAATAGCTCTGGGCTGGTCAGTCTGCAGGCATTTGTTACTTACCTGCTGTGTGCCTGGCACCGCATCTTCCTGCTCTGTGCCTCAGTGTCCTCATCTGTCAGGGAGGGGCTTGGTCAGGCTAGGTAAGCCAGGCCACAGACATTAATTAATCACCTGCTGTGTGCCTGGCACCGCATCTTCCTGCTCTGTGCCTCGGTGTCCTCGTCTGTCAGGCAGGGGCTTGGTCAGGCTAGGTAAGCCAGTCCACAGACATTAATTAATCACCTGCTGTGTGCCTCAGTGTCCTCATCTGTCAGGGAGGGGCTTGGTCAGGCTAGGTAAGCCAGGCCACAGACATTAATTAATCACCTGCTGTGTGCCTCAGTGTCCTCATCTGTCAGGGAGGGGCTTGGTCAGGCTAGGTAAGCCAGGCCACAGACATTAATTATTCACCTGTTCTGTGCTAGGCTCTTAAGTATCCAAGGATCAGCGACACCTCCGAATGTCAGAGGTTACCTAAGTGACTTAAGCCCCAGATTTGCGCAGGTGACAAGCAGAGCCAGAATTTCAAACCATATGCTTTAATTCCAAAACCAGTATTCTTTCCCCTATGATATGATATGAAAGCTATGATACAGCTTTCAAAATCAGATCATTGACGGTTTGGACTGCGTGCCAGGCACCATACCGGTACTGTGTAGAAGATAAAAAGTAGCATAAAACTTAGTCTCCGGCTTCAAGCAGCTTACAGGCTTTAGGGAGACTGTGATTTAATAACTGAATAACAGTATCACTAGATTATGTACATACATATATAATACATATCTATATATATACATATATGTGGAGTTATTCTGAAAATTATTCTGCGGGAGTTAAGAGCAGAGAAGCATTAGGACACAGTTCATGAAGGTTTTGTGGAAGAAGTTGAATCATTGTTGGGCTTAGTACCTTGGTGATCTTGGGCAAGTTAATTTACCCTCCGTGAACTGTGGTTTCTTTGTAAAATAAGATTAGATTGGACCAGATTCCCAACCTGTGGGCCTCAGGCTAGGAATCAAAGAATCAAGAAATGAATCCCCAGATAAGTAAAGAAATCTAATGTAAACTGAGGAATGTCCCAAATATGAATATCATTATTTTTCAAATTTACATAGATGCTGTTATGATGAATAAAATTCAAATACATTTTAAAGCTTTGTTAAATTCATAGCAGGTTGTTTTTATTTATCATGTATCTTCTCAGTAGATATCAGTAGTACAGCTACCTTCATTTGTGGGGTTCTGAATTTTTTTATATATTAAAAAGTGGGGGAAAGGAGCTCAGATTTGAAAAAAAAATTAAGAACTAGATTATACTAGATCATAGAAGGAAAGATTCATAACTGGAAGTGACCTAGGAGATACATCATCTGTTTCAGTATTTTCACATGCCCAGATTAAGTATGTTGCCTAAAGTGATCCAAGTAGTAAGTGGCAAAGCCACAAATAGAGTCCCCTGATTTCAAACCCAGCTCTCATTCCATTGCACCATACCAGACTGTTACCGGTGACCATTTGAAGTCTCACTGAAAAAATAGTCTTTGACTAAAAATTTTGAACATGACTTTGTGGGACTTTTGTATCCCTAGTACCTAGAGCATAGTGGGGACCAGATCTGTGATTTCATTGATAGAGGGAACTCCCAGCAGGGAAAATCCTTTTACCAATGCAGATTTACACCTGCTCTGCAACTTATAAGCTTAATGGGTTGCCACTAGCTCATTGAAGACAGGGACTGTTTCTTATTTCATCTTTATATCTCTATGGTTCACTAAAACAATGAGCCATAATAAGAGTTTATTGAACTGAATTCATTATCATATTTATCCCCTTGGAGTCACAAGATCTGAATTTGAGTCTCTCCTGCTCTTTACTAGAGCTGGGACCTTAATTAAATAATTTAATCCCTCCAGAGCAGCTTTGACCTTAATTAAATAATTTAATCCCTCCAGAGCTCAGTCTCCTCTTCTGCAAAGTTGAAATTAAAATGACTTTTTTGCCTCCTTCACAAAGGTTGTTTTGAGGATCAAATGACACGTGTGCATGTAGATGCTTTGTTAACTGTTGAAGTTATTACATTTCTACCTGAGCTTTCCAAATGGAAGCACTGAATCCACATGCTCTGGGAAGATAGAATTAGACACAGACTTTCAGTTTCTGTTCTTTTCTCAAATGATGGTAACTGATTGGAAGTGAAAAGTACATTTGCTTTTCTCCGGGGTGATGAGATTGTTCAAAAGACAAGGAGGATGTTACAGTGAACATGGAAATTTCTGACCAGTCAACTGTAATTTCTCACACCTATTGGCTGTGCAGCTCAATCTAAAAATAGTTTTAAAAATGTGAACTTGTAGGATCATGAGATTTAGAACTGGAAGGGACCATACAGATCTTCTAGTTCAGTTCTCTCATTTTGTAGATAATCAGACTGGCCAAAGGGATGAAATGACTTACCCAGAATCCCACTGGTACATGTGAATTAATTGTATGCAAAGATCTAGATAATTCACTGAGATATATTAAAAAAAAAAAAAAAAGACTAGAAAGGCCCTAACAGTACAGAGAGATTTTGTAAGATGACACACTGGAACTTTTCCAGTATGCCTCTGATTCCAAGGTGATGAATATTAGACAAGAGATGAAAGTGCCCCAGATAAGGAAGGTTGTTAGGATGTTTAAATTTTGATACCAATGAAGTTTGAAAGGATAACCCTGAGAACATCTAATTAGATTTTGGCAAAGGGAAATATTTCAGTAGAAAAGGATATGTCATATTCTGTGTCAGAGCAGCCAGCGTGGCATAATGGAGACTGGTCTTGGAGTTAAGAAGATTAGATCTCATCTCTGCCCTCTATTATCTATGACCCTGAGCAAATCATGTACCCTCTGTGCACTCCAGATAACTTACTAGGACTTACCTACCTGGACGAATGATGAGCAGAGAGAGTTCCCTCAAAGAGAGCTCCGCATGCCATCAAAATCGGCAGTTATCGCTCTATTCTATGAGGACCTTGATATCAAAGTAAATTGTTATGCATTCCATTCCATTTAGCAGTTATATTTATAAGCCTTATAAAGGCAAACCTATAAAACGATCAAGAATTACCTTTCTTTTTTATGAGATGAGATCTGGCACAATTTTTAATTGTTCCTGTATGACTAGGGTCCTGATGGTTATGTTAGTTCTAAATATTGTTCCCGAAGTCCACCTTCCTCAGTTTACAGATGATTAGTTGACAGTGTGCAGTTAATTTAAGAAATGATACTTTCTTCCACGCTGAAGAGTAGCCAGGAAGCTGACATCTAGAATCCATTTATGAATTGCTTGAGGATGCCAAATGGTTCTCTTCCCCTATCATCTTCCTGTTTGTACAGTGGGCCTTTCCCTAATGATAAGTAATAAAGTAATTTTATTCCCCCAGTCCTGTTGTAAGATTTTCATTATATATTAATTTTTATTTAGTCACCAGTGAAATAGAATACAGTTGTGTATACAGGGATATAAAATTTTACCAACTTAAAATACAAGTAGGAAATTAATGTTTTGGTGGTCTCAGATGTTTCCACACAGTGAGAAATCGACTTATTGCTGTTTATTTGTTTTTTCCTTTAGTTCACGTGAGTGGGCAGCTGTGGTGGGCCTGGAAATTCATGCCCAGATCTCTTCCAATTCAAAACTTTTTTCTGGATCTCAAGTTACCTTTTTAGCACCCCCTAATTCACTGGTTTCTTTTTTTGATGCTTCCCTCCCTGGAACATTGCCGGTAAGTAATGTATTTTATCGTAGTGGCTGTGAACAAAATTATAAATGTTTGAGTCTGTTATTCTAAACATTTAAGACTTTCCTCATACTTGTAGAATGGAGAGGCAATAATGGTTCTAGTTATTTAAAGCTGAGATGATGAGAGTTATAAAAAGAAAGCCAGTTCCCTTCTGATACTTAGAGTCATTCAAAATTATTCACCAACTTTGAGTTTGAAGAAAACTCACAGTATCCCATGATTTAAGCTGGTAGTTTATGTAGTCCAAATCTTTTATTTTGCAGCGGAGGGAACTGAAGTGTAGAGAACTAAAGGACATGTGGTTAATTAAGGATTGTCATCTGAACTAATTGGACTCTAACCTGTGGGTGGCCGGAGCCAAACAGCAGGGTAGAGACGGGCGAGTCAGGAATCAAACCGAAGTTTAATTTCAAAGGGAAGGAAGCAGCTTGCAAGTGAAGCCTTCCTAAGGAAGGGGGCACCCACTTATGGCAGGGGCAGGATTTTTAAGTGTTAAAACCACAGTCTCCGAATCTTAGGGTCTTTGAGCTTTGTGATTGTTCAGCAGGACATAGACCGAGGGTTAGCATGGCCAGGAGCAGAATCGAGGCCCCTGGCTTGGTTTACTTAGTGGTTACAAGCACAGGGATTGTTAACATGTCAGGGGATTTGATTGATCACTTTGGCTACAATTTCACCTTCCAAGTCATTGTCCCATGAAAAGTAGAGAAGCTCCAACAAATCTAAAAAGTTACTACAATCATTACACATACGTAGATTAATACGAAAATTAGAGATCTCACTACAACAGGATAGAGACTTGAGGAGAGATACAACAGTGTTCTGTACCCATCATCCAGTGTATGCTTTAAGAGCTGTGCAAGTTGGCACAAGTCCAGACCTCAAAGAAATCTGAGTTAAAAAAAATTCAGACAGAGGATGAATAAATAATAATAAAAGCAGAAAATAGAATCATTGCAGTTGTTTTATGTCTTCACAGAATAGCTGCTCCGTGATACAACATCCGTTATCAGTCTGACATTTGAAACAACCAGGAAAACTGACACATGTAAATTTTTCCAAGAGACTGGTCTAAAGTATCCAACAAAAAAAACATATCAATGAGTATTTTATGGATATCGAGCCAGGTTTTAAAGAAAAGAGGGATGGAGTCAGGTGATTAGTATCAAGGCAAGTGGTTTGCTTGAATAAATCCAAAGCCAGCCAGACCTAATGAGTTTTCTTGGCCGTCCCTAGAATTGTATGGAACCCAGGGCAGATCTCACTGAGTACCACTTGCTATGCAACCTAATACCTTGGCTTAGGAAACGTGGTTAAAGTGAACATTGAGAGTGGCAGTAACCTGAGGGTTATTGATAAAGCAAAACTTGGCCTTATGCTTGATGGAGTAGTAGGGCTACTATTAAGTGTAATCTACCAGCATGAGCCCTCCTCTCCTGGCTGTCAGCTTTGAGCTGCTGACAGCTCCAAGGGACACCCCAGCTCTGGAGATTCAGGAGGAATGTGAATTGGTGTTCCTGTGTTCTTGACCCATTTCCTTGATCCTTCCACACCTCTGCTTCGTCTTTTCTCCATACACACTTATATTCTGTCTCTCTCTTCTTTAAAATTTGACTCATTACCATGAAACACTTCTCAATACAACCTTGCTGATGGATGCTTTGGCCCTATCTCTTGGAAGGGAGTGGTGGGGCCTCGGGTCGGGGGCTCAGATTATTCTCCCCTCACTTTTCTCGTTTTCTGAACAGAACTAGTTCCAGTTTGGGCAGAAATTTGTTTATCCTCCTTTCTCTGAAATCAGAGCCAAGAATCTTAATGTTTTTGAGTAGCCCTAAGTTTTTCTTATTCAGTCAGGGCTGATCTTCCTATTTGCAGATAGATGAGCCCTGTATGAAAGTAAGCAGGTTTCCACTTGTGAGCTGTTAACAGTCATTCCAGCATTCACCATTCTGTGAGAACAAAACCGTTTCAGTCCCATGATGTAAAAGACATTGATGATATTTTGATAATTGTAAGATACCATCTATCATCTGACCTTGTGGTCAGCTGTAGAGTGATACTCCTTTCTGGGGATAAGAATGCCCCTAAAATCAAGAAACTACTTAACAGCAAATCGGATTATGAATTCTCAACACTTTGTTCTTACTAAGGATTTGGAGTAGGGGGGAGCTGCTTTAAGTCTGTAAATCGTGTGTATGATGAGATGAAAAGGCCACAGATATCTAGAGCTATGCAAATCAATCATCATACTCAAAGTACTGTTCAGTCCCTAAGAACATTCCTTCAGCATTATCGGGTTGGAACTAGGACTATAAAAAGATATTTTATTGCCATGGAACTAAAGTGATCATCATGGTAGAGTAGAAATAATACAAGATGGGGAACCAAGACACTGGCAGTAATTAGGCCATGTGACTCTTGCAAGTCATTTAACCAGTCGTTTAAAAAAAAAGCTCATTTTTTATGTCTTGTTTTAATATCAATCATTTCTAAAAAAAATAAAAAGCAAAATCAGTCATTTCTGGAAATCTTGCCTACATATACTGCACACCAAAACTGAACCCTCAGCTATAACAAAGAACATCCAACCTAGTGACCACCCTAGTGATTGTGGTCAGTTGTTAAAATTATGCTTCAGATTCTCCTTGTTTCACTTTCTGTCAGTTCACACAAATCTTCCCATGTTTTTCTGAATTCCTGATTTTCATCAGTTCTTCCTATCACAAAAAGATTCCATTTCATTCATATGCCACAGTTTGTCCAGGCATTCCTTGATTAAAGGGCACCCACTTTGCTTTCTTTTTTTTTTTTTTAACACTACCATAAGTTCAGCAGAAATTCATACCTGAGCCTTATTTTCCTCTTTTTGTGAACTGAGAGCAGTTGGATTAGACCTGGAGTTCTTAACATGGGATCCGTGAACTTTATCTTTAAAATAGTTTGATAATTGTACTTCATGATCATTGATTAATTTTTTTTAAATTTACTATAACAAATGATCTAATTTCAGTTTTATTTGCATGGTAATGTCACATTTACTCTCATGACAGAAGTTTTTGTTTTTTAATTTCTTTTGGGATATCTTTTGCGTTTGAGCAACCTTCTCTTCTGACTTAGGAACACTTTTTTCCTTTTTATTAAGTGCCATCTCAGCATGGCAAGGGGAACTCTGGTGGTTTGATTTGGCCATGAGCTCTATAAGTATGACTTCACATTTTGAGAGTCTTGTTAACCTAAATAAGCTCAGTGATAAGAGAGTTCTTAAGTTCTGCATTACTCTGCATTTTTGATCACATGCATTAATAATTCAACAATATTTTTGGACCAGTGACTATGTCTAGTCCTGCTCCTTGCTGGAAGTCATCTGCCACCTCCACCAGCTACTTGGTGTCTTTTTGGATATGCCTGTCCTTAATAGCTAGAAAAGTTTCTCAGGTGTCCTGAAAGTAGACTTGGAGATTTGAACCCCTTGACTTGTGTGATTTTATGTAGTTCACTAGATCAAATGAGTACCTTACTATTTTAAATGATTACATAAGATGATTCAAAGGAAAGAGAAGACCACTGCTTTCTTTTGTTGTGGTTAATAATTAATTTATTTGTTTTCAGTTTTCAGCAATCACTTGCATAAGTTTTAAATTTTTCTCCCCCTCCCTCCCTCTCCCTTCCCAAGACAGCATACAATTTTATGTGGATTCTAAACATACATTTTTTTTTAATCAGTTATTTGTGTTTATTCAGTACTTAGGGTTAGTATGACACTTAAGGAATTGGTTGCATTGCTGTACATACACAAATCTTTTTATATAATATGGAAATTTACAATTATTGGCATACACACACACACACACACACACACAGACAAAATCAGGTCCTCTGGAAAGGTGATACATGGGGCCATACTGTAGTGCCCTAATGGAGGGGAACACAGAGGTCATCAATGCATCAATAAAGAATTACTATTGTATGGTGTTTTGTATCTAGAAGTATTGTCTTCTGGACCTCAGGGAACCTGTAGCACCTACATACAAAGCAGGTAGTTTATACACCTGTGGGCCACTGGCTCTGCTTGACACCAACCACTGAGACTGTACAAGTCATATCCAGCATCAGCATCAAATGCAAACCACAACAGAGTTTTATTCCCCATTTCTAACTTTAGGAAGAAACTAGAATGTGTTCACAGGTTTTACATTTCTGGTGTTTAGTCACTGATCAGAGGAAGGATTTGACCTATTTGAGAAGTGGATTGTACATCATCCCTCAACCCCTGTCATGTTCTCTCAATGGCAGCACAGTCAAATTGCAGCTTTTTCTGGATTCCCCAAAGAGTATCTGTGCTTTTCTTTAAATGGCTCTCTTCCTCCGTATTCAGGTTGACCTTCACCACATCTGAAATGCCATTCTGCCCCAAGACAGATGGCACATTAAGGGAGACATCCTCATTAATGCCATACAGACCCTTAATCATGGTGCAAATTGGGCGCACTCTCCTAAGATTCTTCATAATGCTTTCTGCCAGATCTGCCACAGACAAGCCAGTGGCCCAGGAAGTGTAGCCCTTCAGTTTGATTACCTCATAAGCACTTTCAGCCACCTGTTTATGAACATCTTTCCAATTCTCTGCATCAGCATCAGTTCCCAAAGGAGGATGAAGGTTCTTTAGAGACACCCCGGCAAGATTCACACCATTCCACACAGGAACACTGGAGTCTCCATGTTCCCCAAGGACCCATCCATGACAGCTTGAAAAATGGACACCAAGTCTCTCCCTTATTAGGTAATGGAATCAGGCAGAATCCAGATTGCAACCACTTCCAATAACACGGTTTTTAGGAAAGCCACTTAGCTTTGAGGCCCCATATGTCAAAATATCCACTGGATTGGAAACAATAAGTAGGTTGCAATTAAGGTTGTATTTAATAATATTGGGAATGATGAATTTGAAGATATTCACACTATGCTGGACCAAATTAAGACGACTTTCTTCCTCCTGTTGATGTGCCCCAGGCATAACAATGACCAGTTTTGAGTTTGCAGTCAACACTGTAGTCTTTGCCAGAAGAGGGAAAGGCTGCCATGTTGGAGATCCATCATCTCTCCTTTTAGTTTGTCTTCTATTACATCAACGAAGGCAAGTTCATCAGCCAGTTCCTTTGTTGACATACTAATGGCACATTCCATGCCAGCTGCACCAACCCCAACAACAGTGATCTCAACCTGAGGAACATGGTCTCCATCAGCTGATCCTTGAGAGTTGAGGCTGCTTTGGAGGGTATCGGGGGGGATAGCTGGTCAGGCTGCGAAAGTTCTGAGATAGATGTGAGGTTGCTGCTCCCAGATTCGCACCCATGCATTCTTATTAAACACATTTTCACATTAGTCATGTTGCATAGAAGAATTAAAACAAATGGGAGAAACCATGAGAAAAACAAAAACAATTAAACATAGCGAAATAGAAAATAGCTTCCTTCTGAGTGTCTACTCTACTTCTTTCTCTGGATGTGGATGGTCTTTTGCATCAGGAGTCCTTTGGAAATGTTTTAGGTTCTTGCATTGCTGTGAAGGGCTAAATCTATTATAATGATATTACTTCATTTTTGATGGTGCCTTTTAGCAGGATATAATTTCCATCCTTATCTCTTTAGATCTATTTTTGCTTTTGCTTTGTCTGAGATTAGGATAGCTACCTCTGCTTTTTTTTTTTACATCAGCTGAAATATAATATATTCTGCTCTAGCCTTTTACCTTTACCCTGTGTGTATCCCCATTTCAAATGTGTTTCTTGTAAACAACATATTGTAGGATTATGGTTTTTAATACATTCTGCTGTCTGCCTCCATTTCATGGGAGAGGTCATCCCGTTCACATTCACAGTTATGATTTCTATCTGTGTCTTTCTGTCCATCCTCTCATGCCTTCCCAGTCACCAATGCAGTGAAACAGGGCTGTGTGTTTGCTCCCATGCTTTTCAGCATGATGTTTTCAGCCATGTTGTCAAATGCTTTCATTGAAGGTAAACACAGCATCAAGGTCAGCTGCTGTACTTCTAGTAAGTTCTTCCGTTTGAAAAGGCTAGAAGCCAAGACCAAAGTGGAGGGAGTGTGGGTGCATGTTCTGATGATTGTGCACTCAGTGCAGCCTCTGAAGCTGAGATGCAACAAAGTATGGATCAGTTCTGTGCTGCCTGTGCTAATTTTGGCCTAAAAATTAACACCAAGAAAACACAAGTGCTCCATCAGCTTCCCCTCCCCCCCCATCTATACATGGAACCATCAGTTTCAACAAATGGAGAAGTTTTGAATGCTGTGGATAAGTTCACTTACCTTGGTAGTACACTTTCCAGGGATGCACGCCTTGACAATGAGGTTGATGCAGACATTGCCAGAGCTAGCTCAGTGTTTGGGAGACTGAAGAAAAGTTTGGGAGAGAAAAGGTATTACACTGATAACCAAACTGAAGGATTATAGAGCCGTTATGCTGACCTCATTGTTGTACACCTGTGAAACATGGACAGTCTACCAGCACCATGCCAGGAAACTGAATCACTTCCATTTGAACTATCTTAGGAAGATTCTGAGGATCACCTGGCAGGATTAGGTACCAGACACTGGAGTCCTTGCTTGAGCTGAACTGCTAAGCATTCAAACTATGCTTAAGAGAGCACAACTCCAATGGGCTGACTATGTTGTTTGAATGCAAAATGTACACTTGCCAAAAAGACTATTTTATGGAGAACTCACATGGGGCAGGCGATCACATGGTGGTCAGAAGAAGCGATACAAGGACACTCTCAAGGTCTCTATGAAGAACTTTGGACTTGACTGTGTGACATGGGAGACACTGGCACAGGACTGCTCATGGCATGCCCACATCAGAAAGGGTGCTGTGTTCTATGAGCAAAGCAGAATTGAGACAGCACAAAGAAAATGTAGAATACACAAATTTGGAGTAACCACCCCAAATGTTCACATAGACTATCTGTGCCCAACCGGTGGTAGACTATTCCAAGCTCATATTGGTCTGATAAAGCCACAGTCGGACACACTGAAACTTCACTTTATCATGGTGATGTCATTTGGTCCTCTTCAAGAACAAAGGACAACAACCAGCCTTTCTCTCCATTCTGTTCCACCCCCTTTATGCTTTTATTTCTCCCTTCCTCTTTTTTACCACCACCTCCCTCAGTCTTCCCTCCCTTGCCCCTCCCTTTTCCCTTCTTCCCATCTATCCACCCCTATCCTTTTCTTTCCCTTTCCCCTCTTACTGCCTGTAGGGCGTGTTAGATTTCTATCATTAACTGAGTATGTTGTTCCCTCCTTGAACTAAATCCATGAGAGTAAAGCTCTAGAGGGGTGGAGCCAAGATGGCGAACTAGAAAGATGGACCTGTAGAAGCTGTCCCACATAGCCCATAAAACACCTGTAAAAAATGACTCTAAACAAATTCTAAAGCAGCAGAAGCCACAAAACGGCAGAGTGAAAGAGATTTCCAGCCCAAGACAGCCTGGAAGGCCAACAGGAAAGGTCTATTGCACTGGGAGTGGAGCGGAGCGTGGACCATGCAGTGCAGCAGGGACAGGACCTGGAACAGGCTTCAGGGAGCCACCAGCAGCAGCAGTTCCCAGATTGCTTAACCCACAAATGCCAAAGATAGCTTCAAAGGTCCGTGAATTCACCCAGGAGAAGGGAACACAGTTTGGACCACAGGCAGCAGCCACTGCAGCAGCAGCATCCATTTTTGGAGCCCTCTGCCTAAAGCCCCTGGGAGAAATGAGGCACTCATCTAATCTCAGCTCTGGGCATGGTAGAGCTGGAGGCGGTTGTGGAGAGGGAATTCTACTTGCAGATTCTGGGCAGAAAAGTTTTTGGTTGCTCCCAGACCAGTGCACAGGCCAGGAGAGGAGTAAATACCTCTCCTTTGATTGTGCCACCTTGGAGGAATTGAGAACTTACAGGTTCCCAGAGTACACCCTCCTCTTGACAAAGGACTCAATAGTCAAGTAGCTGGCTGGGAAAATGCCCCCAAAAGGAAAGAAAATAAGACTATAGAAGGTTACTTTCTTGGTGAACAGGTATTTTTTCCATCCTTTTGGATGAGGAAAAACATTGTGCACCGTCAGAGGAAGGCAAGGCTTCTGCATCCAAAACCTTCAAAATAAATATGCAGTGGTCTTAGGCCATGGAAGAACTCAAAAAGGATTTTGAAAATCAAGTAAGAGAGGTGGAGGAAAAATTGGGAATAGAAGTGAGAGAGATGCAAGAAAATCATGAAAAACAAGGCAGCAGTTTGCTAAAGGAGACCCAAAAAAATGCTGAAGAAAATAACACTTTTAAAAATAGGCTAACTCAATTGGCAAAAAAGCCAAAGAGGAGAAGAATGCTTTAAAAAAGCAAAATTAGCCAAATGGAAAAAGAGGTTCAAAAGCTCACTGAAGAAAATAGTTCTTTAAACATTAGAATGGGGCATATTTAAGAGAAACCAGGAAATTACAAAACAAAACCAAAAGAATGAAAAAATGGAAGATAATGTGAGAATAAAGCTCGCTCAATGTTTATCTCCCTTCTTTCCCTCTACTATGTTTTTGTGCCTCTTCATATGATGTATAATTTACCCTTTTCTGCCTCCTTTCCTCCCATTGCAATCCCTTCGTGCCCTTTGATTATGTTTTTTATCTTTTATCAGTTAATTTATACCCATTCCCTCTCTATATATCCCTTTTAAATGTAATAATAAATAATGCAAGTCTCATGGTTAACAACTATCATCCTTCCATATAGGGATGTAAGCAGTTTGCTCATGTTGAATAACAATATTTTTCTCCATTTACCTTTTTATGCCTCTCTTGAGTCTTGTATTTGAAGATCAAATTTTCTATTGAGCTCTGCTCACTTTTGCTGGGTAGTTCATTCTTGGCCGTAGTTCAAACTCCTTTGCCTTATGGAATATCATATTCCAATCCTTCTGATCTTTTAATGTAGAAGCTGCAAGGTCCTGTGTGATCCTGACTGTAGCTCTTCGATATTTGAATTGTTTCTTTCTAGCTGCTTGCTGTATTTTCTCCTTGACCTGATACTTCTGGAATTTGGTGGTAATATTCCTTGAAGTTTTCAATTTGGGATCCTTTCATGAGGTGATTGGTGGATTCTTTCAATGACTATTTTGCCCTTTGGAACTAGTACTTTAGGGCAGTTTTCCTTGATGATGTCTTGTAAGATAGTGTCCAGACTCATTTTTCATCATGACTTTCCAGTAGACCAATAATTCTTAGATTTTCTCTCCTGAATCTGTTTTCCAGGTCAGTTGTTTTTCCAATGAGATATTTTATATTTTCTTCTATTTTTTCAATCTTTAAATTCTGCTTGAACGATTCTCGATGTCTCATAGAGTAATTAACTTCTTCTTGCCCAATTCTACTTTTTAACAAATTGTTTTCTTGAGTTAGCCTTTGTATTTCTTTTTCCATTTGTCCAGTTTTTCTAATTAAGTTTTGTACCTCCTTCTACCTTTGACCAATTTTACTTTTTAAGGAGCTGTTTAGGCAGTTAATTCTTTTTTCATTTTGTCAATTGTATTTTTTAAATCATTGGACAGTTTTTGTTCTTTCTCTGTAAGTTGGCTTTTAAAATGCTTCTTGAGCTTTTCCAAGAATGCTCTTTGGGCTTGAGACCAGTTCATCTTCCTTCTGAGACTTCAAATGTGAGTACAGTGTTAATGCTTTCCTCTCCTGAATTCGTATTTTGATCTTCCTTGTTCCCCTAGTAAGATTCTGTGATCTTTGCTTTTGTGATTGGCTTCTTGCTTCTTGTGATTGCCTTTTTCCTGGCTTTTAAAGTGAATCTCTACTTCGGGGCACAGGGGGTTCTGGCCCACCTTTCTTATGCTAGGAGTTTGGGGCCTGGTTTCTGGCTCTTTGTGTTATGGCCTCTGGTTCTTTCAGCTGGAAGCTATATAATGCTTCAGCTGACCAGTGCTGAGCCGACTGGTGTGTGCCAAGGCCAAGGCCAGGTGAAGTGTTTCTGAATTTCCTGGAGTTACACCAAAGCTCCTGGTGTGACGTGTAGGGGAGGAGTGGTCTAGCCATGGGAGGTCTTCTCCTCCACTAGGTCTGCACAAGAGCACAGGTAAGCTCAGGTGCTGGTGAACCCCATCTGCGCTGGTGTCTGCCCCATTGCCCTGGCTGTGGGTCCTGGGGTGGGAACTTACAGGCTCCACCCCAGTGAGGCTCAGGATCTCCTCCTGGTTCATTTAGGTGGGATGCTTTCTGCCCTGCACTGGTCCCCTTCAGCCACAGCCAAAGGGACCCTTCCTGGTGGTCTCCCTAGCCTCCCAAGCTGAGACTGTTTATCTCTTCTGCTGGCTCTACTATTCCAGCATTCCTGGGGAAATATTCTCTGGAGTTTTCAAGATCAGCAAGGGAAGGGTGAGGGCACTTACAGTTTATTCTGTTACTTTGACTCCCGGAAGTTCAAGTACATGACTTTCAAACATTCAGTGGATCGATCGCCCCAGGAGTGGCTGCTGCTGTTACCGCAGGCCTTGTGCTTCTCTCTCACTTAGGTCCACTGAGAGACATGGGAATCCGCACTTCTGCTTCTTATTCAGTCTGCCCAGGGTGTTTCTGCACCTCTATTGCTATGGCCAAGTCTGCACTGTGCAGCCTGTGCACTCTGCGCTCCCCCAGACCTTTGCAACAAATTCTTCCTGTAGACCTTCCAAGCTGTCCTGGGATGGAAATCTCCCACACTTTGTCACCTAGTGGATTCTGTCACTCTAAAATTTGTTCAGATTCACTTTTTAGAAGTATCTGAAGGAGATTATGGAAGAGCTCAGATGGACCATTGGTTTTTTAAAAACATTCTGAGAATGGGTCTGTAGATTTCAACTACCAGTTTTGTTCATGATGCAAAAAAATGATTAGAAACTCTTCAGCTAGATAATATCAAAGATTTCTTACAGCTTTAAAATCCTGGGATTATAATTTAACTATCTCAGAGAATTAGTATACCTATTTAAGTCATGGGGTGAAAAAGGGAATGAAGTAGACTGGGTGGAAATGTCTGAGGCGTAGATGGGAGGGCCCCCTCCCTTTAAAGCTCTACTCCTTTGCAATTTCTTTTCCATGACCTAACATAATGAAACTTACCCTTGCTTTCTCCAGGAAAATATTCTCTCTCTCTCTAAGTTAGAATGATCAATGTATGTGAATATTAAAAAGCTGTTTAGGGATCATAGTGCACCCCATGGTGAACAAGAAAGTCCTCATCATAGAACTTTAGACTTAGCAAAGGACCTTAGAGATCTTCTACCTTTTCTTTTTTTCATTTTGGAGTCAAAGACCAAAGCATAAATGCACAGTAGAGAAAAGAAACAAAAACATATCGTAAACTTAATTGGAATATTGGAATTTAAATACAAAATACAAAAACATATCGTAAACTTAATTGGAATATTGGAATTTAAATACAAAATAAGAAATAAATACAAAATAAAATCATCTTCTATAGCGGAACATAAGAGAAGATTCAAGATATGTAGCAGTAAATTTTCATTTCAAGAAAGCCTGTATGATGAATAACACACGTTGTATTGAGAATTGTCCAGCTATCCTTTGCTTCCTTGTGAGTTTTCTTTTGTTCTCTGCTGTGCACTTTTTTACGTTGTTCTTTTTTCCTTCCTGCCACCCTCAAAGGCTACGATAAAGTTTAAATATGTTTGTCTGTAGCTGTAGATATATACATATACACATATGTATAGACGTATACTTTCCCAAGCTGAATTCTGCCCCTGATCTTTGTTTTTATGTTTGTGCATGTCTCTTGTTTTCTATCTCTGCTTCCTCCTCTACTTCTACTCACTACCCTCCTATTTATTACTTGCCTACCTCCCTCCAAGGATCTCTCCCCATCCTCCCATTCCCATAAATCTAAACATCCTTCTCTACCCTCCTTTACCTATTCCCTCTAAAGATCCCTCCCTTGTCCTCTTCCCGCTCCTTTTGCCCCTACCAATTTATTTCCTCTGAATTTAGAAGATTTTTATTGTCTTCTAAATAGATACGTATTGTTGCCTCTTAAATCCATTGTCAATGAAAGCAGTCCTCCCTGCTCTAATTCCTCTGTATCGGTTCTTTCTCTTATACTTCTTTTGTATAAAATAATTACTTTTTTAGCTATTCCTAAATGATTTTACTTTTTAAATTAATATCAAGGTCAGGTTTGTTTTGAGCTGCCCAATTATTAATAATAATCTTAGACATTTTATATTTTACATATATTAAAGGTAAACAGTCTGTCCTTATACCTTATAATCTGTCATTGGTATATACCCTTATATTTCTCTTGGTTCTTATATGTCAAATCTTCTCTTAAGTTCAGGATTTTTTTTTTAATGAAGTCTTCAAAGTCTGAGAATTCATCAAATATCCATTTTTTTTTTCATTCAAGATAATACTTAACTTTACAGGACCTGATATTTTTGGCAGGACCAGTTTTTTGCTCTCAATATATTGTGTTCCAAGACTTGTGGTCCTTTAATGTCTCTGCTGCTAGATCTTGTGGGATTCTAATTGTGACTACATCATATATTTAAATTGTTTCAATCTTGATGCTTTAAATATTTTATCCTTGAGCTGGGGGTTGCAGAATTTGACTAGTTTTCCTTATAGGATCTCTGTTAAGTGGTGATTGTTGGATTTTTTTTCTATTTCTATTTGTTCTAATGCTTCAGGACAATTTTCTGTAGTTATTTCTTGTATTATTTTGTCAAGATTCTATTTTTGATCATAACTTTCAGTTAAGTTATTTTTATATTTTCTCTTTTTGATCTATTCTCCAAATATATTGTTTTTCTTATAGATGTTTCAATTTCTCTTCTATTTTTTCATTGTTCATATTTTGTTTAATTATTTCTTGATGTCTTACAATTTCACTGGTTTCACTTTGCCCGATTCTGATTTTCAAGGTGACATTTTCTTGCTTAAGATTCAGAATCTCCTTTTCTAATTGGTTGACTTTCCTTTCATATTCTTCTTGTTTTTCTTGGATTATTCTTATCTCTTTTTTTAGTTTTTTTCTCCATGGCTGTCATTTGATTTTTAAATTCTTTTTTAAGATCTTCTATAAATTCTTTTTTGGGCAGGTGACCATTTGACTTTACTCTTTGGGGTTTTCTGTGCTTCAATATCCTCCTCTAAAGATGATCCTTGGTCATCTTTATTACCATAGTAGTTTTCTGTGGTTGGATTCTTTGTCTTTTGCCTGTGCTTTTTTCTTTTTTTTGTGGTAATAGCTTAATTTTTGTAATCACCTCTAGTCCCAGGCTATGGAAAATGGTGCCTTTTGCTCCAAATCTTCAGTTCTCCCCTCTAGCCTGGAAACAAAGTTAAAACTCCTGTTAAGTGCCCGCAGCCAAAGGCTTTCTACTCCAATGCTTCTGCACTCACCTGGCTTGCACTTGATCCTTCCGGCCCCTACTGCTCTCTGCAGCACAACTAGGTCTGGCATTCCTTCCCTCCTTCTTCCTGGCTCAGAGGCCCCACTCCCCCCACTATCCAAGGGTAAACCACCCCAACCACATAGCCCCAGGGCTTACACTTGTTGTTTAAGCAGCCTTCAGGCCTGTGGTTAAACTCAAACCAGCCTGGATGTGTTTACTCTTCCCTGGGACCAAACCTAGTCCTGGGACATTTTTCTTCTGAACTTGAGTTGTCCCAGGAAGACTCTGTGGTGCCCTATTCTTATTTATCTCCACCCACACTTTTGTTCGCCCTAAGGTGCCATTTTAATTCTTTTGTGGGGAAATCCTGACAGCTTGGAATTCTGACCCACCCCACCATCTTCCCAGAATCCTCTCCTGACCATTCTCCAAGTACAGGAGAAGAATTTATGTTTCGCCCCCTAGTTCAGGCACTGAATCTGGTATTACGAAAGGTAAAAATCTTTCTAGCATCCAATATCCACAGACTTTCATGGGTCCATCCGCACTCTTCTACCTGCTCTCCCCTCCCTTCAACCTTGTGACCAACTAATAGTTTGCATATTTGAGAAGGCTGGAGCAGATCCGGAGTGTAGGGTGTACTCTGAACAAAGCAGAAGGAAGTGAAATGAGACCCATAGTCTTGGTTTCATTAGCATTGATCCACTGAGCTAACCTCTGAGGGCAGTCCTGCTCATGTGACAGACTTGAGTCTGTTTTGGGTTTCCATCCGTAAAAAGTAATGTAGAAGTTTTGACTTTAGCTTAGCTGAGAATAGATGAAGAAGAGACTCCTGAGGGCTGGAAGTCTGAAGAGATGACATCTCTGGCATCTCTTGCTGTGGAAATCCATGCTTGACTGACATCAGTTGTGGGGAATTTTTGTCTTCGGGTCCTCTATTTATTTTCTTGCAGTCATCAGGTCATTCCTAGCTGTAGCTGCACAAATCATGTGGCATTGAAATTGATGTCATGTTAAAAGGCCCCAAGATCCAATATAAGGCAGTGTGCCTTGCTGTGGGTGCTTTTTACAAAGAACATACACACAGTATAGGGTGGTCAGAGTCAGTATTCGTCCAGGTTGCTCAGGGTTGCAGTCCTTCTGACACTCCCATTATATGCGTGTTTTGGCTACCAGATCATGGGATCTGTGTTCAGAAAATGGGGGGATAATTATATGCGTGGTGTGTCAGTTAATAAAGCTTATATAAATAAATTAATAAAGCACGCCTTGATCCTGGTGGCTCTTGCTTTACATGTCTTTTTGTTAACACCTCAATTCTTAAGCCCCCCTTTGTTCAGGTCAGAGTCCACAGTTAAAATATGCAGTCCCAACTCCATCACTGGATGGCAAGTCATCAAGCAGATAGTGGTGGGTCAGCTCCCACATGGGGAGGGGGCTGGTTTCTTTACTGTTTGCTGTGGAAGCAGAACAATGAAATTCCTTTCTCACAATCCTTATTAGCCTATCATCCCAATCCCATAAAGGTCTTGATATAAACCAGCATTGGGCACTTGGACATTTCTTGGCAGGGGATCAAGGAGTTATAGATTTACAGCCGAAGAAACCATCCTGTCTAAGCTTTTCATTTTACAAATAAGTAAATTGAGGCTCAGTAAATTGAGGTTGTGTGGTCTCTGCACAGTTACCCCACTGCTAAGTATCAGAGACAGAATTTGGATCCAAGTTTTCCTGACTCAAGGTCCAGCCCTCTCCACCAAGCCAGGCTGCCTCGCTCAGTACATCCATACAGCGACAGCTGTCATGAAAGCGTAAGGCCTTTTACTTAATTTAACAGATGATTATCCTGCCAACAGGATCCTAATTAATTAATTTGCCAGTAGTCATGCCCTATTTATGAATATTCGCTGAAGATCCCCCTCCCTAACATGCTGTGTGTATGTGAGAGAGAAGGGAAGGCAACCTTTGGCGTGTCCATCATTAGAGTCCCGAAAACATTGTGAGAAAAGGTGATATTTCAGTGGGGCAGGGAGCTTGTCTCCAATTCTCACACATGTCTGCTTTGTTGTTTGAAATGACTTCTCTCTCCTGGGTACAAATCCCTGATGCATTGAAAGGGAGAGCAAGTTCTATTGCTGCCTATTGGGAAAGCTCAGATTCAACACACCGGAAGGCTGCAATGCTCGATAGATAAACTCCTCCAGATAATCAGGCTGCTCCACAGTTAAATTAATTAGAAATTAGTGCCTCTGCTCTTTGTCTTCTTCCTCCAGAAGCTCTTATCTGCAGAAAAAAAAAATCCCCATCAATTCTGCTTGCTCACAGTGTATGAGAAGAGACTGGTTCCTTTTTTTTTTTTCCCTTGCATGTAGGAAGGTAGGGTGCTCACCTTACAAACAGTCTTATGCTTCGGGGCTTTGAATCTGTCCTTATCAGGGTATGGTGGGGTTTGCTTTGATTGTGGTAGAATGATGCCAAAGTTAGTGTTTAGGCATCTGCCCCAAAAATTCAGCATGTTTTAGGCATCTCAGTCCTAACCACTGTGGTAGAAATGCATGAAATTGGTGGTAGCAAGTACTATATCTGTTTATATGCAGTCCACTTACCCTTTGCTTTATGTGGTAAACATGTTCTTGAAAACTTTTATGCAAATAAGACCCTTTTAAATCAAGGAGTTTTAATCTGTGTGTCATGGATCCCCTCCACCCTCTGATGAAGCTTTTGAACTCTTTCTTCAAAGTATTTTTAAATGCATGATATAAAATACATAGAATTACAAAGGAAACCAATTATGTTGAAATGCAAATATTCACATTTTCAAAAAGTCTACCGCGACACCAGGCTTCAATTCTCTGGTTTCAATGTTCCTGTGGTGGTTGTTCTTGAAAGAGGTCTCATTGTGGCTCTTTTTGTAAAGTGATCAGTCCCTCCCTAATGTATCTTTTGTGAAAATCTGGATGTACTTACTTGGGGTTGAGGTAAAGTAGGACACACCTCTACTGTTCTATCTTGTCTAAACCCAGCAGTAGTAGGTTTAATGGGTTTTGTTATGCAGGAGAAATCATCCGATGAAAACACTTGCTTTGTATTTATTTAATTCTCAGCATGATCCTAGAAGCTACCTTTAACCCCAAAACATAGAATCTAAATCAGATATTTAAGGAGACATTTGTAGAGAAGATAAATGGATGACCATGCCTTTATCCACATACATATACAGATACAGAACCAGACATGTACATGTGCCTTCTCTCTATTTGTTCAGATGCAGATTATATTTGGGCAATTTTCCATTTAAAATATTTCTTCTTCCAAGTATTTACTTTCTTGTTAAAACGTAGTCTGCTCTAGGTTTTTCTTTAGCCTCAGTAATTACCCTGATTAAAGTGATTCTGAAAAAGAGGATATCCATGTTATCTTTTCCTACCTGGAAGTAGGTTCATGGGGTCCTTTATCATGTACAGTTATGTCTGTGTGTGTGTGTATATAAAGAATCTCAGTTTCGCCTTTCTGAGATAGTGAGGTAGTACCGTGGATAGAGCACAGGACCTGGAGTCAGGAAAATCTGAGTTCATATTCTGTGACCCTAAGAAAGTCACTTGACCTCTGTTTACTGTTTCCTCATCTGTAGTTGGGTTAGAAGTAGTGTCTATCTCCCAAGGCCATTATGAGACTCGAGTGGGGTGATCATAAAGCGCACAGTGCCTGGCATGTAGTAAACATATGTAAGTGTTAGTTGCTATAATCTTCGTTACGCTTTGCCAAACCCAATAATTGCTAGTTATCCTTATTATTTCTAACCCTCTCTTGCTAGTGCTTACCTACACCAGATCCTGTAAAACATCTTGGACTGCCTACCTCACCGCTGGCTTGGATATTCGTAGGAAGCATGTGCTAGTGGCTTATGTTATCCTCTCACCATCTCCCAAGTAAGACCTATCAGACTCCTCACTGGGCTTCTTCCGACATCCTTGGGTCTCTTAAAATCCCTCCTCCTGTGAGCCATTGCCTGGGGAGTGAGCACTGCCTCCCCTGAGCTAAACCAATGGGTGCTGGCCACCCATCCCAGAATGGGGAACGGTCTCTGAGTCGTTTAGGCCAAGGACCACCTGTTGCTGCAGCATTCTTCTCCTGAGGAGTCCTCTGGCCTCCCCACTGCTTCCTGAGGCCACCCTTCCCACTTCTGAACAGCTCTGATGATTAGGAAGTTTTTCTTTGGTGAAATTGAAGTCAACCTCTCCCCAATCTGATCTTCCCTTATCTTAGCTTTCCATTATTCCCAGTTCTCCTCCATCCTGGGCTCTAAACCTCTCACATGTTACCTCTCCCCTCCCAGCTCATTTCCTCTCCCCATCTGCTAAAAATGCTCTTAGTGCCTTCCTTCAAGGCACTGGCAAAGGGATTGAGAGGACCACCTTGCACAGTGGTAATCTGTCTGACTTGGGAGCTCTCTAGATCCGAGCATTGCAAGAAGAAAACAGACTGACTTCTCCATTTTAGGACCTACCAATATGGTGATTGTCGCTATCCTTCAAGCTGGTGGGAATTAGATTTGAATCATAGTAATTCCAGTCACCAGTCAGGAGGCGCCCACCTAAGTCACTCAGACTACTTCCTATTGATTTATTATGAAGGGAAAAGCTGCAAGGGGGACTTGGAGACAGGAAACCCCAGAGGCTGACTGTTCTCAGATGTCTGACTCCCTTCTGACCCCCAGATTCAGCATCTGTTAGGAGGGATAATAACTGCTGTAGTATCTACCTCTCAGGGCTGTTGTCAAGTATAAATAAGATTGTGTAAGTAAAGCACTTTTTGGCCTTCCCCAATCACATGCTAGTTTTAGCTCCCTTACTCTACCTCCAGATGCCTGGGAGTCTAAGACATAGTTTTCTTAGGACTGTAGGGTCATAGATTTGGAGCTTGATGGAACCTTCAGGACCATTGTGTCCAACCCTTCCTCCACTCATTTTATAGATGAATAAACTAAGACTAGAGAAATTGAAATCTTTCTCCAGTCCCCCAGCTATTAAGTGTTTAAGGCAGGATTTGAATTCAGGTCTTCCTGACTGTGCACTGCACCACATAGCTGCTTCTTTCTTGATAAATTGGAGCTCAGCAACCCTCCTTTGAAATGAGAAATTTCTGACTGGAAAATCAGACAGAAATGTCTGGAAACCACCCGAAGCAGCACGGTACTCAAGACTGACACCCAAGTGGAGTGATTGGTTTTTTCCCTTGATGTAATCAGGAGAATTGACCAGACTTTGGAGAGATATTTGTGAAATCGTATTTTGCAGTGAGAAGCAGCGTTCAGGTATTTCTCTGTAAACGTAAAAGGTCAAGGTTTAAAGGCATCTTAGAAGGCCAGTCGTTGTCCTGAAGCATAAATCCCTTCTACCAAAAGTCTCAACAGGTAGCCTTTGAAGACCGCTCCCCCCCATAGGATGGCCCATTCTACTACCGGGTAGCTGATTGATAGAAAATCTGCCTCCCTAGAACTTCTACCCATCTGCATTCATTTTCTTCCCTCCTAACCCTGACTACAAGAGCCTGTCAGAGTCATCTGGTTATAGGAATCTCCAGAATTGATCCCCTGCATATAGAGAAAGTAACACATCATAGTTGTGAATGAGGAATAGAAGCTCTGAGAACAAAAAGCTAGAATAATGGAAGAGTCTCCTCTTAATTTTTCTCCTCCTATTCTTACATCCACAACAGGAGCGGTGGGGAATAGTCCTGGTGCTGTTTCTGCACATCCCTCAAATGCTTCTGTATCCACAGCTGCATGTAAAGGAAAAGAGAATTCTGTCTACTTTATTTTGTCTCTTTAAATGGTATCACAGGAAAATGCCCATCTGCTGGGGTCTGCTTCTCTGTGTAATCCTTGGAAGGGACAACTTTAGAAAGACCTCTGTATTAAGTTATCTGAGGGTTTGCTTATTATCAAAGTCAGCTGCTGATGTTTACATTTTTAGGGTCTTGTATGTAGCGTGCATTGCCTCAGTTTCCTTTTAGCTTCCAGCATGCACCTACTGGCTATCTGCTTATTTGGGTTTAATTCAGCAGCTAGGATATCAGATGGAATCACACGTTGTCAGGTGCTCTGGCTGAAATGCATTGATACCCTATGTAGTTGAAGGGTGGTATAGATTAATCCTCAACTTATCACATGACAGAAATGTTGCTAAATAAATCTCAGCAGTTTAAAATACATAAACCCTACTTTTGTGTATTTTCATTCGAGTTCAGGTCAGTCTTTGCGCTCAGTCTGCCTAGCCATAGAGTTGTGTCAGAGTTGACCACTGAATCCAGCTCAGACCAGCAGAACGTTTTATGATACCCTGCAGCAAGTGTCTGAAGACCTTCATGGAGGGAGATCCCCTCCTTCCCAAAGCAGTCCCTTCACCTTTGGGAAAGCTCTAATTCTCAGGAAGCTTTTCCTCGGTTTGAGGTTATATTTGCCTCTTGGCACCTTCCACTCATTGCTCCTGATTCTGCCTTTGGGGGCTAAGAAGAACAAAGCAAAACTCTTCTCAATGACTGCCCTTTAGGTCTTTGAAGACAGTTCTGTTCTTTCCCCTCTGAGACTCCAGGCTTTGAAAAGATCCCCAGATCCTCATGAAGAATGATCTAGAGGCTTTCCACCATTCATGCTATCCAGCTTATTTGCTGTTCTTCCTAACAGATGGTACCCAGTATTTAGAAAGAAGTATAGTCAAATGTTGGACCTCTTCTGTCCATCCACAAGTCACTGGGTTCGGCTCTACCTTGCTTCCCCTAGTCATTCCTGCCTTTACCCATTTTCCATTTACCTCCCACATGTTAGTCTAGATTGATTCCCATTAAGGCTATTCATTTTCCTGACTTTTAAGTATAATGTGGCTTTGCAAGGGCCCAGAATTGAACAGCAGAAGAAGATCCTTACATAAATTGCAGTGTTCTGTCAATGACTTCCAGGCGTCACCTTGGAAAAGGGTCAACATGTTGTCAAGTGTTCTGGTTATAATTCTTTGATACCCTATTGAATTATAGGGTGATATTGATTAATGCTATATCACCCAACAGATGTCAAGTGGTCTTTTTAACACCAGTAGACTTCCAGTGATATTGTATGGCTCTAAGTTGTGGATTCCTGCCATCTTGAAAGAAATGACATTGAAGGGCAGTTTAGAGGCTTCTGGTAGAGATGAGTCAGCTGTGGAGTGTCACAAATAAAGAATCAGGCAACAGAAATGTTATGAATGATAGAGATCAGGACTAGATCTGTGATTTCTCTGGTGCAGACTCCTGGGTGGAGAAACTCCCTCTGCCAGGACAATTCAGCATCTTCTCTGCAGCTCATTGTCTTAGAGGGTTACCTTGGCAACACCTAGAAGATCGTGATTTGTCAGGAGTGGGACTTGAACTCAGTTCTTTTTGGCTTTGAGGCTGGTTCTCACATCCTTTAGAGAAATTGTAGGACTGTAAAAATTTTAAGGAGATGAGTCTGTACTGTACTGTGACAAAATGAAAGGGCAAGCATCAGCCTGCTCCTCTGGTATCTTTGCAGCATCAGGAGAACAGAAAGAGCCTCCCTAGCATGTTGGATGGCTTACTTCTGGTGAATGCAGGACGTGGACAGGAGTCACACAGGATGAACAGACCGGAATGGATTGCAGTCTGCACCATTGGAAGGAATATTCACATCAGTGAAAACACAGATCCATCTGTAGTATTTTGGAAGAATTTTAAAAGGGAAGAAGCCTGGAAAGAGCAGATAAATCTAATAGACAAGAAAAAGGAAGAGAAATTGAGCATTCTCTCTTCCTCCACACCCCACTATCTTTCTTTGGAGATCTGAGGTCCCATGGGACCAGAGGCCTGCTCTTGCCCTCCCTCCATGTCTCTTCTCCCCCACATATCATCTGTGAGCCTGCCATGCTCCCTGGGAGCGAGAACGCTGTCTTCACAGTCATAGAAGGTTATCCCCAGGCATCCGTCATCTCCCTTGAGGATCATTGTGGAGTGTGAAAGTGTAGCATTATACTTGGAAAGGTCTGTGCTTAGAAGATTTCTGTCTCCTTATGCTGTTTTCTTTCTCCCAAATTTGCACTTGAGTGAGATGTCATCTGCAATAACAGTGAGCTGCTGTTACAAGAGATGGTGTCACCATAGAAATCTTACCTATGCTAAATGAATTCTGTTTACTCCTGCACCAAAAACCTGTAGCAGAGCTCAAGGGGAACCGTGTATACAGTGGGATGTCACCGTATCCCCAAAGATCACTGCTGATGGTCAGGGGGAGCTGACCTTTATGGATGTAAATATGTAGATGGATTTTTGAAGCACTTTTCAGGGCAGGGTGATGCTGTTTTTAATTCTAGCATCTGAGGAGCTCATACAAATGACTCAGGCTTTGTCCTGGTGATTTATACTAGAAGCCTATAATAAAAATACAGCCTCAAATCATGTAGCTGGCCACCATTCATTTTTCTCCCTTGGACAGAGCCAGAACTTTAAAAATTGCAGCAGTTCTTGTATCCTGGGACATTGGTGGTGACAGCAGAGCTCCCCCTCAGGTTTCTTATGTTTGATGGAGGAGGCTCCCAGGTGCTTTGAATGTTTTGTCCTTCATGGTATACTGAAATGAGATGCAGAATCCTGTGCTCAAAGGCATGGGAAATGTTTACTGACCCTCCACTTCCCTGCCCCGAATGCCAGATAGGACATGAACATGTAGCTTCCATGACCTTTTCTAGTGCTGCCACTGACTGAGAGTGTGCCCTGGACAGTGTCCAACTGCTGCCCCTGCTTGGAAGCTGTCTTCATATGGATCTCCACCAATGAACTGAGCAGGCAATGTGTTGTCTACCTCCCTGGCTTTAGAGTCAGAGGACCCAGGTTGAAATCCCACATGAAACATTCTCTACCCATGTGGCCTCAGTCATGGGCCTCAGTTTCCTCATCTATAAAATAGGGGGCTTGATGACCTCAGGCCACTTTAAGGTCTAGTTTTCTTGTCCTCTAATCCTCAGCTGCTTTCTTTTGGTTTTTTCAAACATGTCACATTTTTTTGTTTCTATCATATTTTTTTGCTTTGGCAAATTAGTCTGTTTTTTTAATTCTCTTATTGTTTTAAAATAATTTTGATTGACATCTTCTGTTTTTATATCACAGTCATTTCTAGATATACTACCCATGTCCCATGATTTATCACCACCTTTTGGTTAGAAAAAAAAAATCATGAAGCAAAACTAAGCAATGCTGCCAATATGGCCAACAATACATGGAACATTCTGCTTCCATATTTTCTCTTCCTTTCTCCAGGGCCAGTATTGATCCTCACAATTGTAGAAACATAGTTGTGGCATCAAAAGGAACCTCAGAGGTCATCTACTCCAACCCCTTCATTTTACAGGTGTGGAAACTGAGGCCAAGAGAGACTAGGTAACTCAATCAAGATCACAAATGTTCTTTTTATTTACATGATAGTAGCCATTGTGTAGAGGACAGCTCTGGATAGAGTGGCACGGTGGATAGAGCATCAGGCCTGGAATTCATCTTCCTGAGTTTAAATCCAGCCTCAGACACTTAACTAGCTGTGCACAAGTCACTTAACCCTGCTTGCCTCAGTTTCCTCTTCTGTAAAATGAGCTGGAAAAGGAAATGGCAAACCAATCCAGTACCTTTGCCAAGAAGACCCCAAATGGGCCCATGAAGAGTTGGACAGGACTGAACAAATCGTAGTGTATATTTTTCTGCTGGTTCTGTTCATTTCACATAACATCAGTTCCTAACAGTTTTCCCCCATCTCTGAATTCCTCATATTCCTTATTCTTGTGGGCCATAATGTTCTATTACCTTCATATACCTCAGTTTGTTCAACTCTTCCCTGGTGGATAGTTTCTCACTTTGTTCCTGGCTCTTTGCAGCTACAGAAAGTGCTGCTATGAATATTTTGTACACGTGGGGCCTTTCTGTGGCTGGCCTCCTTGGGGTACACATCAGACGCTTTCTTCTTAGCTGCTCCTCATGCTCCCCTCTTTACAATCGTGGCATCTTGGGCTCAGTATTTTGTCATCTACATTGCAGAGCCTTACAAGTGAGGGTGAGCACTTTCTTTCAGGGATGGTGCCTTTGGTCCAGATCAGGCTGGCACCTTGGGAAGACAGTGCCCATCCACTCTCTCCATGGCACAGCATGCTGCGTGATGAGTTTTCTGCTTCCTAGCCCCCAGGGCCCTCTTCATCACCTAGAAAGGATGGCACTGATGACTGGAGTGGCATCTCAAGGGCAGAAATCATACTTTAGAGGAAGGAAAATAATAGGTCAAGTGTCTCATGCTCAGTAAAGCTTCCTTTATATCTCACTAAGCACATCAGAGGACTGGCCATTAGGTGATGAATTTTTTCTTTCTTTTTTTTTTCTTTTATTTTCAGTGTTCTACAATCACTTTCATATATCTTAGATTTTTTTCCCCTACTTCCCCCACCTTCCCCTTACCTTCCCATTCCCTCCCTGAGATGGCATACAATTTTATATAGGTTCTACACATACATTCCTATTAAATACATTTTCATCTCAGTCATGTTGCATAGAAGAATTAAAATGAATAGGAGAAATCATAAGCATAATACAAAAGAAAATGATCTGCTACATTCTGCAATCAAATTCCGTAGTTCTTTCTCTGAAAGTGGAAGTCATTTTGCTTTAAGAGACCGTTGGGAATTTTTTAAGTCCTTGAAGTGCAATGAAATACTAAGTCTACCAGAAAAATTCCTTGCACACTCTGGTTGTTGCTGTGTACCAAGTTCTCCTGGTTCTGCTCCTTTCATTCAGCATCAGTTGATATAAGTCCTTCCAGGCCTCTCTGAAGTCTTCCTGTTCATCATTTCTTATAACACAATAGTATTCCATTACATTCATATACCACAGCTTGTTCAGCCATTCCCCAATTGATGGCATTCCCTTGATTTCCAGTTCTTGTACATGTGGGACCCTTTCCCATTTTTATGATCTCTTGGGGAAACAGTCCTAGAAGCAGTATTGCTGGGTCAAAGGATATGCATATTTTTGTAGCCCTTTGGGCATAGTTCCAAATTGCTCTCCAGAATGGTTGGATCAACTCTCAGCTCCTCCAACAATGAATTATGTTCCAACTCTCCCACATCCTCTCCAACATTTATCATCATCCTGTTTTTTTGTCATGTTAGCCAATCTGATAGGTGTGATGTGGTATCTCAGAGTTGTTTTGATTTTCATCTCTGATCAATAGTGATTTAGAGCATCTTTTCATATGACTATAGATAGTTTTGATTGCTTCCTCTGAAAACTGCCTGTTCATATCCTTTGACCATTTATCAATTGGGGAATGACTTGTATTCTTATACATTTGACTCAGTTCTCTATGTATTTTAGAAATGAAGCCTTTATCACAGACACTAGTTGCAAAAATTCTTTCCCAGTTTTCTGCTTCCCTCCTAATCTTGGTTACATTAGGTTTGTTTGTTCAAAAACTTTTCAATTTAATGTAATCAAAATCATCCATTTTGCCTTCATAATGCTTTCAATCTCTTGTTTAGTCAAAAATTCTTCCCTTCTCCATAAATCTGATAAATATACTATTCTTGCTCCACTAATTTGTTTATAGTATCAGTCTTTACACCTAGATCATGTACTCATTTGGACTTTATTCTTGTGTACGGTATCAGGCATTGGTCTATGCCTAGTTTCCGCCATATGGTTATCCAGTTTCCCCAGCAATTTTTGTCAAACAGTGAGTTCTTATCCCAGAAGCTGGGGTCCATGGTTTATCAAACTGTTTATCAAACAGTAGATTGCTATATTCATGTCTTAGGTACCTAACCTATTCCACTGGTCTGCCCTTCTGTTTCTTAGCCAGTACCAAGTGATTTTGGTAATTGCTGCTTTATGATACAATTTGAGATCTGATAGAGCTAGGTAGGTGGTGAATTTTTTTCTTTTCTTTAACTTTTTAAAAATGTTTAATACTTGTCCTATAAAATCTGAATGTGGTCTATGTAAGTATTCTTTTTTTAATTGTATTTATTTATTTTGAGATTTTGAGATTCATTTCCACAAAATTCTGAGTTCCAATTTTTTTCCCCATCTCTCCACTCCCCCCACCCCATAATACCTTTCATTCTGATTACCCTTTCCTTCAATATACCCTCCTTTCTATCACATCCCAGGCTTCCCTTATCCCCATCTTCTCTCTTTTCTTGTAGGGCAAGATAAATTTCTATATCCCATTATCTGTATTTCTTATTTCCCAGTTATATGCAGTAACAATTCTCAACATTCATTTCTAATACTTCGAATTCTAACTTCTCTCCTTCCCTCCCTCCCTACTCATCCCCAGGGAAGGGAAGGAATTCAATACAGGTTATATACGTGTCGTTTTGCAAAAGACTTCCATAATAATCATGTTGTATAAGACTCACTATATTTCCCTCTATCCTACCCCGCCCCCCCTTTTTTATTTCTCTTATTTGACGTCCCTTCCCAAAAGTGTTTACTTCTAGTTACTCCCTCCTGCCATTTGCCCTCCCTTCTATCATCCCCCTCATCCCACTTATCCCCCCTCTCTTACTTTCCTGTAGTGTAAGATAGATTTTCATACCAAATTGAGTAAGCATGTTATTCCCTCCTTAAGTCATATGTGAAGAGAGTAAGCTTCACTTTTTCCCTCTCACCTTCTCCCTTTTCTCCTCCATTGCACAAGATTTTTCTCATCTCTTTTATGAGTTATAGCCTGCCCCGTTCCATATCTCCCTTTCTCCTGCCAGTATTTTCCTCCTTTACCCCTTAATTTTTATTTGATTTTTTTTTTATGGATATCATCTCTTCCAGTTCAACTCAACCTATACTGTGTGTGCGCATGTGTTTTGTTTTGTTTTGTAACTTCTTGGCTTATCATGTAGACATTAGTTTCCCTGAACTTGATTCTCTCTTTTAAAGCACTCTTTTGTTCCATGAACTTTTGACCCTTCTCCTCCATTTGGCTAGTTCTGCTTTTTAAAGCCTCCTTGTCCTCATTGGCTTTTTGGACCTCTTTTTCCAATTGACTTAGCCTCTTTTTAAAGGTATTATTTTCCTCAGCATTTTTTTGGTTCTCCTTTAGCAAGCTGCTGACACGCTTTTCAAGCTCTTCTATGGCCTGAGCCCATTTCATATTCATTTTGAAAGCAGAGGCCTTGACTTTCTCTGACAGTATTCATTGTTCTTCCTCATCTGAAAGGATGGAAGGAAATAACTGTTCCCCAAGAAAGTAACCTTCTGTGGTACTATTTTTTTTTCCCTTTTTTGGGCATTTTCCCAGCCAGTTACTTGACTTCTGAATCCTTTGTCAAGAGGAGGATCCTAGTGCTCCTCTTCTCCCCAGTACTGTGCTCAAGACTGAGATTCAGATCAGCTGCTCAATCCCCCAGGGGCTTTGGGTGGGGGCTGGACCACGACTGAGGGCTGAGGTTCAGATTAGCTGCTCAATTCCATTAGGGGCTTTAAGCTAAACTGCCTGGACAACGGACCCAGGTTGCTTCCACATAGCCGTCACCACCTGGTGCTGGTGCTCCTGCTGCTGCTGCCACCGCTGCCTGGGGCCAATGCTGGGGAAACCCCATGCTCCCCTCGCCCAGCTGGGAAGGCCCTCCCACACTGACTTTTTCAGCTTTCTTTTTCACTTGTGGGTTGAGGGTCCTGGGACCTTCCCTGCTGGGAATTCTGCTCTGCAGGTCTATTCAGGTCCTGTTCCTCCCAGTGACATGCGGCCAGGGCTGGGCCCTGCTCCACTCAACATCCAGTGAGATAGACCTTTCCAGTTGGCTTTCCAGGTTACCTTTGGCTGGAAACCTCTTTCACACTGTTGTTCTGTGGCTTCTGCTGCTCTAGCATTTGTTGAGAGTCATTTTTCACAGGTATTTTGTGGGCTGTGGGGGAAGTGCTAGAGTATATGTGTCTTTCTACTCCACCATCTTCTGGTGAATTTTTTCAACCATAGCAATCCATAAGTATTATATACTAAGAAGGGGCAGGACAGGGTCAGAAGGGTGTTTATATGATCTGTGCAGGTGTCCCCATACCAACAAAATCATAAATATTTCAGTTATTGAAAGAAAATGCTTCCTGTTGAGTTAGCAAAGTAACAATTTTGTACAATCCTATAACTGTAGCCTAAAAGGCCCTTTTAGGTCATCTAGCCCAGCTTCATTTTATAAGAGAGGAAAAATGATTTGCCCAAGATCTCACAAATAGGAGTATCAGAGGTGGAATTTGAATCTAGGGCCTTTGGTTCCAGATCCAGCACTCTTTCCTTTCTTTCTCCTTTCTCTTCCCCTTCCCTTTCCTTCACACTCATCAATAACATTTCACACATTCAAGGCCCAGTTATCCATAATGCCCTCAGGAGGAAGGTTGGGGACCTTAGCCCTGGTTACCAAAGAGGAGACTTAAAGGCTTTACTCAGTGGCCTAAGGCCACAGGAAAGTCAGGGACACATTTAACAAGTGATAGGAAGATTGTCTGATTCCCAATACAGAGCTTAAAGATCCAGACTGTGTTCTCATCTGCAACATTTGTTAATTGTTCATTTCAAACAAAACATAACAGTGAATCCTTTCTTTATGGCTGCTTGTAAACATTTAAGATGCCTGTAGTTACCCATAACCTTTGTTTGCTCATCACTGTCAGCTGTCTTGACTGCCTCATTGCTCAGTCTCCTCCATTTCACCCTCCATGCAGGAAGATTTAATTCTTTATTTGTGATACTCGTGTTCTGAACTTTGAGTCATTAAAGGACAAATATAAATACTCTCCGAGTGGTCACTAGTGGAGAGAAAAGCAGTAACTTCAGTAAATATTTCTGCTCCAACTCAGAAGGCATGGAGACATGATTGTCTCTTAAGCAAATAGATTCATCAGTTAATTAGTTTACAGTTGTAAATTATTGGTGCCCTTTAAGAAAAACAAAGGGAGGAAAACCGTTTTGGTCATGGGATGGATGCATTAATGGAAGCAAAACCCTTTTTGGGTGACACAGAGGTCTTCTAAGCTAAAAAAAAAACTACCTATTTTTCTATTAAGGAAAATAATTCATTTTTGGAGGGGAAATGATTCTCTTTTTCACACTTGTGATTTCACCTTTTTTAATAGTGTACTTAAATATAGATGCAGTCAAACCCAGGAGAATGCCTGTGTTCCAGTTTCCAGGTTAGGATAAGAAGTTCACTCTGCATGTAGAGGCACCTGATTTGCCCTAAACTATCTATAGGTCCAGGGAGGTGCTTTGTAAATGGGGTTTATGGCAGATAGCTGATTTTAAAGTAAAAGTCGACAAAATGACATCAATTGCAGATGTATTTAAACAGGAGCAGTCTTCTTACATAATACAGCCAATTTCCTAAATTTGAGTATTTTGTCTTTGTTTTTCAAAGCTGAATTTACCTATTTGGGCTCTTGTTTAAGGAAGTTCAAGATAACTTTCCAGGTAGAGAATCTAGCTACTCTTAGAAAAAAAAAGCCTAAATGGGGGTGAATTGGAGGTTTTCACTGAGCATAAACTTGACCTTGCCTCCTTGGTTTCATGACTCTCATGGGCCCTCCAGCAAAATCCTCAGTTGCTATTGGATACATAAAAGGAAAGATAATCATAGGCAGCTGTCCTCTCTGAAAAGCCCTCTCCTGATGGTCTGTTACTTCTGAGGGGTTACTCATCTACACCTTCCTGGGAATGAGTGTACTTTTACTAGAATGGTGGAACCCCGAATTTGCAATCATTACCTCCCTGAAGCCTAGCACTGCCACCGGCAGCAAATGTTCTGCTAGCTAGCATTCTGTGCTGACATTTTGTCACTTCAAGCTAACAGAGTCAAAGCACAAATCGTTTGAGCTGATAATGACTTTAGGGGTCATCTAGGCCAGTCCCTTAATTTTATAGATGAGAAAACTGAGACCCTGAGAGTTGAAGCAGTGGTCCAAGGGCCCCCAATTATTTAGTGGCAGAGGATGAACCAGAACTGCCAGCCCAGCCTTCTTCTACTGTACCATTGATGGACAGACTCTAGAGATACAGCCCACAATTGCTTGGCTTTCTATTCAGTTCAGCTTCTCAGTGGTAATCAGAGCTGTCAACTTAATAACAAACAGTCTACCCCATAAACAAAAATGAAGAACTACAAGGTCATTAGTGAGAAAAGCTTCTCACACATGAAATCAATCTGTGTCTAAGCACCATACCTATTTTAATAGCATGAAACAGTTTGTCAGGCAGTCTGGTCTGCCCAGGTGCAGAGTCTGTCTGTCCTACTACATTTGAAGCCAGGTCATTTAATGATTTGATTGTTCCAAGTATGGGACCATATCTAATAAGGTCAGTTTCTGTGTTCTAGTTTCTCAGATGTCGGTGTATGTAAGAAAAACAAATGTGGACTCAGTGTTTTATGATGGCTGGGAGCAGGGCAAAGGGAGACAAGCAGGCCATTTGTGTCTATATTAATGACTGTCTCTTTCCAAATTTGATCTGAAGTAAACCTTATTTTTCTCTTGTCTTCATTTGCTTTTGTTTCCCTCCTCCCTGTGCCTTTTATACATCTCTATTCCAGAAACTTTTCATTTAATTTTAAAGATAGTTTTCAGGACAAATTAGGAGTTGTACAGGGATAAAATAAAGTATCCCAGTGGTGTAGGGGTGAAAATTGGCCTGCTTAGTTGGCTTATGAATTGTTTTGCTTGTTAGACTCTGTTTTTTCCACTTGATTATGGGAGATTTCTCCAACCATAAGGAAGGCAGACAACAACATTATCTAGGGAAAATTTGTTTGACTGAGGAACAGAAAATAAAGTAGACCAAGCTTCCTGAGTCATTAAGAAATATGGTGTCTGATCCTTGGAAGAGAGCCCACCAATCGTTGCCAGAAGTGGTGCTTGGCCACCTAAGGGGAAAAATATTATAACACTGAAATCATATACAATTTCAGTATCTATTTGTGTTTCAGCAAATTAGAGCCTCTCTTTCTATTTAGAACTAACACCTAGTCTCTTTCCTGTAATTCTTAGACCCATCTAAATTAGTTATTTGGAATATAACAATGATAATGACGATAGTGATTTCCGGTAAGGTTTGAATACATTATTTGACCAGAGATTTAAAACAACACTGTGACATAGGGAATGTCAGTGCTATTTCTCCCAGTCCGCAGGCTGGGACAGAGGCCGAGAGAGCTTAAGTAATCTGCCTGTGATCATGCAGGTGGTAAACGTCCAAGGTGAGAGTCAACCCTAGCTTGACTCCCAATCCAATGTCTTCTGCGATATGTCTTACTTTCTCCGTTTCTGAAATTTAGAAATCTGTACCATTTAATTCTTAGTTCTTGGTTTGAAAACAATCATCGTACTCTGAGTGGAAGTCTTTGCAGACCTTTGGAGGTGATGTCATATGCCTTCAGTGGGCTTCTCTGAGGTTGTGCACACCTGCAGTTAGACCTCACTCTTTTCTCTTTAGAATGGGAATTTAAATTAAAGTGTAATTTATGAAGAGGTGAAACCAAACCTGTCACTTCCTCTCCTGTGTATGTGGGAGGTGCTGTGTTCAAATGTATACATGTGTATATATGTAAAATTAATAACTACGGGCCGACAAGCCTGTCCTTAAAATAAGGTCCTTCCAGGTCAACCAGCTCAAATTGTGGCATTGTATTGTTATTATAACTCAACAATCTGCATTTCTCTTATGGATAAGAGCAAAGGATTCAGGGAAGGGTGGGTCGTGTGAGTGGGGTGAGTGGGGGCAGGGGAATAATTTGGTTTACCAAAAGGAAAATTTATATGTATCCTGATTTTACTACAAATGTGAATCAGAGGGAGTTTATGCTTTGAGACCAATTTACAGTTAGCAGGAAGACAAAGACCTGTTCTACTGCCGTATCTTTACTTAATAAATCTTAATTACTATCTCTCCATAAATTCAAGTGTTTAGCATGCTGTATTCTAATCATCAGAGTTGTCAGTATCCAACATTAGTTTTGCGAGTAATTGCCTTTTATGCTTTTTTGAAAAGTACCTCCTTAGCCTTTTATTTTCTGTGCAGTGGAGGAATTGCTAGCCAGGTTTTCAACCAGAAGTCCTCCATTTTAAAATTAGTGCTTCGTTTGCAAAAATCTAATTACAAATACAATGAATCCTTGGTTCAAATAGAGGGAAGGCTAGATTGAATTAATGTCTCAGCCTTGGAATACTATATTTTGAAGAAAATGCAATTTTAGTATCTTCAAAAATAGTGTAAAATATTTCTCAGTAGAGATCCTAGAGGGCTTACTTTAATGAATTATTAACATTTATTTATAATTAGTAGCATCTATTTTCATTCCAGCAGTTAATATGCTAAAATTCCTAAAGAATTGTTTATTTTCTTAAGTAGATTAAAGTAAATCTTCTGTAATATTGTTATACTAGTTCTGCTTAGCAGACCCTTTCATAATTGATTGTACAGAGGTCAACGTTAGTCAAGCCTAGGTTGAGTCATCGCTAATTCCAAAATTTATAGTGTCTGAATGAATAGAGTTTTCCATTATTTCCAAAGAGATAACTCTGTAGAGTTCTTGCAAACTTTAAAGCACTATATAAATGTCAATTCTTGTTATTGTTTTCTTATTTTAATTATCCCTGGAACAAGTAGCTATATTGCTGTTTTTATGTTCAGTGTTTTTATGGATTCAAATATAAACATAAACAATCTTGCAAACCTCCCCTAGTACCTGGCACATCTTAAGAACTTTTAATAAATGTTCATTGAATTGATTTGTTAACAAGTTGTTTGTTTATCTTGAAGGTTTTCTTGGATCAGCCAGCTGAAGTGCTACCATTGTCTCTTCTTTTTTGATTGGTTACTGTATTATGGCAGAAGGGGTGGGTAGGCGGGGCACAGACAGACAGAGGCAGGTTTAAGGTTATCTTTGAACTTGGCTGCTCCTTGAGGTAGTCACTACATTAAACTCTTTCTGGGAATTTTTTTCTTTCTTTAAATTCCCTCCATTTGGCAGGAGGTAGTTGAGTAGTGGGAAAAGATGCCTGAGTTTTGGCAAATAAATCAACTTGTGACTCAGTGCCCTCCTCCAGCATATAGCAAGACCCATTGAACACGTGTTTTTTTTAAATAAAGTTTTCCAAATTCCTCGTTGAGTAGAATTGGCTCCTGAACCTGAGCTGCCCACTCAGAGAGCCAGAGATAATGCCCATCAAAATGGAATATTCCCCATGTATGTCAATGTATAGGAGAAGCATTCATTTAGATGGAGGATCTGAGAAGAGCCATGTGTCCTGTTTCTACAGGTTCTCAACAGGAGGTGCGTCGAGGCAGCAGTGATGACAGGTCTGGCTCTGAACTGCACTGTCAACAAGAGGTCTTTATTTGACAGAAAGCACTACTTCTATGCAGATCTCCCTGTAAGTAATGCTTTGTGAATCATGTCCCTCACTGCCAGGTAGGAGATGGACCAGCCCTACGGGAGAGCTCCTGTTTTAATTGGGGAGCTGTCCATCCCACCAGGGGCTCGTGCTGGGCCCCAGTGCAGACCGGTGCACCCCGTGGCTTGACTAGATTGAGCATGACTGCCCTGATTACTGACTCCTTGCTTGGCCTCATGCTTCTGGTGCCTTTCTTGTAATTGAATGGGGAGTAGAAAGAAGCCAATGTTCTCAGATTCATTTCAGGCCCAGCATTGGGTGCTAATTGCTTGATTGCTTGATAGGGTAGGAGTACATCATGTGCCCATTGCATTGACCCTGTAGCAAATACATGCATGTAGCCTTGTAAACATGGTGGTAGCTTCTTTCTGCCCTTTAAGGAACAGATCCTATAATAGAAATGTCCCCCCTTTACATTGTTTCTGTGATCTCACTGTGGGCCAGTAAATGGATATTTGAATACAGTAAGCAGGGGCTTGAATCCAACTGTGGACTAGAAACCTGAACTGATTAAGCTTCATATCAAGCTTTAGTGTTATTCTCTCCCTCTCCTCTCCCCACCCAAAATTAAATGAACAGATATAATGTGATTTTTATAAAACAGCTTACTGAGCCAGTTTGAACTGGATTAGATTTCTAATATTGCTGAAACCAAGCAAAACTAGAACATCAGAGCATTCACTCTGTTTACCACTTTGAAGATGGTCACCTCTGCTGGGGCAGGGACTGAGAGTGTGTCCTCTAGACTTTGTAGCAGTCACAGTGCTCTGTGCACAGTGGGTATACAGTAAACATCTCCCAGATGTGGAGTGTTATTTGGTTTCAGCACATAATAGTAGCTTGGCTCTCTTCAGATTAAATTGTTTCTGGAGCATGATTTCATTTCACGAGGTAAAACTGGACTTTAATTGTGGATCGGGGTCTTTCCTGATGGGCAACATTTCTCCCTCTCTAACATACACTCTCAGCGCCCAGATTCTCCACTCCCCTCTCCCTTTTCTGTCAGACATTTCACTTCTTATGAGGAAGAAAAAGAACCAGAAGACAACCAAGTCCACTCTGCCACCCATAAGCAATCAGTCTGCAAGTAGTTATTAAGTACATACTGTACTAGATGAGAGTAGTACATGGAAAAAGGAGGAGCAAGCAGCTCCTGACCTCAAGAGGCTTGTAGGAAAACACCTATCTTTAGATGTATTCAAAATAGCTCGTGCAAAGTAACCTTGGGAGGGGCAGAGGGTAGGAAGCCTAGGGAAAGTCACTAGTAGCTGGGTGGATCAGGAAAAGTGCCTTGCCAAGATGGCACTTGAGCTAAGTCTTAAAGAAACCAGGTATTCCAAGAGACAGAGGTGAGGAGAAAGAGCATTCCAGGCATGGGAACAGCCCAGGTGAGAGCTATAAGAGATGAGAGATAAGGCCTTGAAGTGTGAGGAGTAGCCAGTTTGACTGAATTGTGGAGTTTGTCAAGGGGTGTTGGTATATAAAAAGGCTGGAAAGGTAGCAAAGGAGCAGATTATGAAGAGAGTTAGACATGAAGCAGAAGAGTTTGCATTTGATCCTACAGGCTATGGAGAGCCTATTCTGGAGGCAAGAGGAGAGCAACGTAGGAAAATAACTTTGGGGGCTGAGAAATAGAGATTGGAATAGAGAAGTAGTTGGCCAAAGGAGAAGCTCTTGCAGTAGTCCGGGTGAAAAAGGATGCGTTCATTGGAGAGGAGGAAACCTTTTTGAGAGATGTGGTACAGGTACAAGTGATAAGAAATGGACACTGATTGGACATGTGGGATCAGTGAGAGAAGGTCTGGGAGGTCACTGGAGTTGCTAGCATGGTTGGCTAGGAGGAGGATGGTGCCCTCCCACAGAAATAGAGAAGTGTCAGAGAGGGGTGGCTTTGGACAAAAGAAAGACTTCTATGTGGAACACATTGATTGTGAGCTGCCTATTCGATATTTTGAAATCAAAATGAGTACTTGATGATGTGAAACTATAGTTTGGAGGGAACTGGTGTTTGGTATGCAGACCTAGGATTCATCTTCACTGAGGTGGTCATTAATTACAGGAGACGGCCCAGGACAGATCCATCTCTGGGATGGAAAAAAACACCCCCAGTCAGGAGGCTTGAAACAGCAGAGGGGAGGAGAACCAAGAGAGTGCAGAAAACCTCAAGAGACTGCTCTGAGGGGGCATCTGCAGTGTTGTGAATTACAAGGAGGTCCATAAGAGTGAGGACTGATTAAAAGGGGAACTTTGAAGAGAGCAGTTTTAGTTGCTCATAAGATATGGATCGCTGAGGGTTTAAAAGAGTGGTGAGAGGAAGTGGAAGCAACGTGTATAGACAGCTTTTTCAAAGAGGTTCACTAAGAGGGAGGCACTATTGGTATAGGGGATAGAAAGCCATCCTCACAATACCAGGAAGGTGAGTGTACAGCAACCACAGTAGCAGCAGCAACAACTGTAGTTAATAGCTTTCATTCTCATCATACTATAATAAATAATAATGGTGAGGCTAACTAACATTATAAAGTACTTACAATGTATTAGACACTTATAATTGTATTATATGTTGTATATGTATAATCTGTATGCATTTTATGTGTGTGTATATATACATGTGTGATATGTGTTACGTACGCATTTTATATGTATTGCTAAGCACTTTATAGTCACTGTCTCATTTGATCCTCCCAACAATCCTGGGAAGCAGGTGCTAGCTATTATTAGCCCCATCTTACAGATGAGGAAACTGAGGCAGAGCTTTAGTGACTTGCTCAGGGTCACACAGCTAATAAGTGACTGGGGCAGAATCTGAACTCAAGTCTTCCTAACAATGCACTACACTACCTAGCTGCCTGCTTTGACACATAATGGATCTGGGACCCTGGGCAGGTCTCTTCACTATCAGTGTGATAAACAGCTCTCTAAGATTCCCTCTGAGTTTAAGAGAAGGTGCCAGTCTGCGTTGATAGAGAAAATGTACTCCCCTCGGAGGTGACTGTAGCCATGAAATCACAGGTTCAGCCCCAGTTCTGTCTCCTTTCACTGATGAAGGATGATGGCTAGTGAGGATGGAGATTAAGGGATGGGAGAGACTTGGCTATGTTTGCATGTGGCAGGGAAGAAGCCAAAAGATGGGGGTTTGACCTTGGTGAGAAAGGTCTCCTTGTCGTCAGAGACTCTAGTAAAGGAGAGATGGTATTTGGGAATGACATCAAAAGCTTTTGAAATGTAGTGTTTGGAAGAGATGACCTCAGTTTTCTCTAAAAACTGAACAATAACAATATTTGGTTCAGAAGAAGGAATAAATGGCTAAAGTTAAGGAACTTTCTTTTCCTTTTACAAAATAGATTTCTGTTGCTATGTTTTGTTTTTCTATCACCTTGATTTTCCCCTGTCTCCAACAGCTTCTCCCTTATGCCAAAGAATCTAAGTTAAGGTTCTTTTTAATAATTTTATTTCTTTTGTCTCAGACCTCAATCAACTCAGGTAATCTAATTTCTTGGCAGCATACTTGAGAGCTGTGTTTTTTTTAAGTTCTTATTTGTGCCTTTATTTTTACATCCTAGTCATATTTATCGTTTCTAAGTCCCCATAGTTTTCCAACATATTCATAAACCACAGTATTTTCCTCCATTCTCTCATTGATGTGCACTGACTTTGTTTCTTGTTTTTTGCTACTATAAAAATTGCAGCTTTGACTGTTTGTCATGTCAGGCCTTTGTTTCTTTCTTTATCTCTTTTCTTGAGACTCTGTTTCTTTATTGGGTTGTGTATACATTAGTGTGAGCACTGGGTTAAAATGTACAAGTGATCATTCTTACAACGAGGATTGTTCAAACAGTTACGCTCCACTTTGAAAGTCTTCCTCATCCAACTGAATCTCACACTTATTTTCCTGGCCCTTCTAGTCCCCAGTAGTTTACTCCTTGCCCCCTTCCTTGGAAGCTTGTGTTGATTTGCGTACTTAAAGACAACTCATCCATTTCACTTGAAACAAGAGGAGGTTAGGGAGCCTCTGCAGCATCAGTTGACATTTTTGTTACTACGTGTCACACCATTTTCTGGCAAGGGGAGCAAGGGAAGCCAGGGCAGGAAGACACCTCACATGCTCAGTTAGCTTTAAAGAGCAAAAACAGAATGAGTTTTAATGCTGTAGTGACTGCTGTTGACAGTGTCGAATGCAAAGACCAGAATGCTTAGCTGGCACTGTTTAATAAGGATGGTCTGTCAGGAGCCCAGTAATAAGATGCAGAGTTTAGGCTAATGAGCTAAATGGGAACAATAAATCCTCCTCTTAGGGTCCTCTGACAGTGGGATTATTGTTATTCCTGAAAACAGCATTTTGGCAGGGGAAATGGGCTACTCATTGTTTATTGTCACTTGCTGTTTGAGGCAGAGGGTGATAGTGTTTTAATCTTCGTAATGAGAAACGGGGAAGGGAAAATGGAAGACCAGACTTTGTAAGGACTGGCGCACATACGGTGTAGTATGGGTTGGAATGGGGAGGGGACAGTGTAAGCATTTTTAAAAAAATTAAATGGTACCAACATTTTGTAAAGTTAAAAAAAATTCAAAGCAAATGCCAGGATTTTCATTTTTCAACTTGAAGTGTTGGCCTAGTAACTGCAACCCATGCTTGCATGCAGGCTGGATACCAGATCACCCAACAAAGACTTCCCATTGCCGTGAACGGAAGTTTGACATACAGCCTTGGTGTGGGAGCCCAGTGGAATCCGTCAGCCACCAAAACAGTGAGAATTAAGCAGATCCAGCTGGAGCAAGACAGTGGCAAGAGCCTTCACGATGACACCAGGTCTCAGACGCTTATTGATCTGAACCGAGCAGGTAGGCTGTTTCTTCTCTTCCTTCTCCTTCCATATCCCTTAGGAAAAACAACAAAGTAAAGTGCTGGTGTTTCTGGGGTGTAAAGACCAAATTTAAAAATTAAAAAGGATAAAAGAAGAGAGGATTCTTGCCCCTGGTTCTTTATGAGAGAAGAAAGGGAAGAAGGAAGGAAGCTAACTTTGATTGTCCCCATTTTACACTTGAGAAGACTGAGCCAGCCAGAGGTTGCCCAGACCTACCCAGGGTCATCTAGCTTAGTAATCTGAAATTGTCCAGACATATCCAGGGTCATGCAGCTAGTAATCTGAAGTTGTCTAGGCCCACCCAGGGTCATCCAGCTCATCAACTGAAGTTAGATTTGTACCAAGGTCTTCCTGACTCCAGGCCCATAGCTCCATCCACTGTATCACTTAGAATCCCTTAAGTAATCCAGAGTTTTCTTAAGTAAGGCCCAAATGGTTTTATCTGTTGATCACATTGCAGCCTAATATGTCAGGGTGAAAAGCTCCAGTTGGGACTCACTCCATGTTTCTTGGGTAGGAGTCGGCCTTATGGAGGTTGTCATGGAACCCGATATGTCCTGTGGGGACGAGGCGGCAACAGCCGTCAGAGAGCTGCAGTTGATTCTTCGGGCCCTGGGGACCAGCCAAGCAAATATGGCAGGTAGGAGAAGGCAGAAGTGTTTTCCTGTGCTTCCATACTTCCTCTCTCTTTGCTCTCCAGTTCTGTCATTACTTTTTGGCCTTGCTCTCCATCTGTCACCACCATCTTAGATGTCTTTTATGTCCTCTGACAGTCTTTTGTTCTTGAATTTCCCTGCCTTTTCTCTAACAATAATAGAGACAACTGAGAGGAAGAGAGAGGGGCATGTGGATAAGAGTCATGAGGAGTCGGTGAGCTTCCTGAAGGCCCCCATTTTGTGAGTGAGATGGGCACCTTTCTGTACATGATGAGTTTCTAACAACATAAAATGGAGTTGATATTCACTAATGGCCTTGAGTGTCATGATGTCAGAAGTATTACTGAAATAAGATAGTGGAAGAAATTAGAGTTTCTCCAAAGATATTCAGTATCAGGGATAGTTCTTCATTTGCCAGGTTGTATCTTAAGGGCATTGAGTAGGTCTGGCTAGCTTTGGGGATGCATCGATCTAAGTTAAATCTCTTAATTTACCAACCTCCTCTTTTTTCGTGCAATTTTCATTCATGTACAACTGAAACCAGGTTTTAATTAATCTAGAAGAGACATGACATTTACATGGGTTTAAAAGTTAGATTAAATGTTAAATTCATTGGGAAATAAAATGTGTAGCAACTGAGTGATTCAGTGGAGTGAGAGCTGCCCCTCAGGTCAGGAAGACCTGAGTCCTGAGATCACTTCAGTCACTGACGTGTGGCACCCTCAACAAGTCATTTCACTTAATTCTGCCTCAGTTTTATCATCTGCAAAATGAAGGTGATAATTATTCCTGACTCCCAAGATTTCTGCGAGTATAAAATGAGGTCATGTTTTTAAAAGTGTTCTGCAAACCTTAAAGCACAATATAACTTTTATTACTCATATGATATTTATAATTAATAATATTTATTCAGTATATAATCTTTGATGTCATTAGTCCTGTCAGCAATGAAGGATGAACACCACAACATTTATATAATGACCCTAGCTTTAATTGTTATTGTGAGCAAAAAGTCATAGTAACAGATTCAGGTGTTTACAGAGAGGTCACAGACTGTCATCTGACGATGCTCAAGTTCAGCTTCCTTGTGGATCTTTTCTTCCTTTCTCAGACTCCTGGCATGACTGCCTCTTGACTACTTTTTTTCTAATTCAATTTTATTTTATTTTCATTTCATAATTCTCCCTCTCTCCCACCTATTGAGAAAGCAAGAACAAAATGTATGACAAATATGTATTACCAAGCAAAACAGATTCCCACATTAACCGCATCCAAAACAAAATATGCTTTGATCTGTACTCAGGCCCCCTTCTCTCTATCTGGAGGTGGCCTAGTGGCTTTCCATCCCAGATGGTTTGCTGATTTCCAACAGTTTTGTTCCTCCAGCCTTCAACACAAAAATTCTGTGAAGGAGAAGGAAAAAAAAAGAGTGGAGTTGAGGGTGTCTTGTTTTCAGTATTCCATGACCCAAACCCCACCCACAGTGTGATATTTAGGTAGTCATGAGACATCCTCCCTCAGTGCCATCTTAATAATTCACTGACATGACTAAGCACAACAGTGACTTCTTTTTCTTTAATATACATTTATTTATTTAACTTTTTACATACATTTTCACAAAATTTTGGGTTCCAAATTTTCTCCCCATTTGTCCCCTCCCCCCATCCCAATACACCGAGCATTCT
>CM053772.1:156828941-156872059 GCA_028658325.1 Potorous gilbertii
TGGGAATGTGTTTTCCAAAAGAGGGCTATAACTTTGTCACATCACTGTTATTTTTGCCCTGTGGCATAAGGGTCTTCTTGGTTACAGAATCACATCTGGAGCGTAGGAATTGGATACATTCTTGCCTCACCCTCTCTGTAACATGTGATTGAACATAATTCCCATTGTTAGAATGAGCTGAGTGGGACCTGAGGTGATATAACTTAATTTGATTAAAAGGTATTTTGTCACTGCTGAACAGAATGTCTCCTTTGTGTTTGGCATAAGATTTGAATCCTTCACTACCACCAGTCATTAAGTGATTCTTCTCAAATACTTAGTGTAGTCTCTTCCAGGATAGGCTGAAATCTGTGCTTTTCTCTCTCTTCTATTTTTAATCCTGGAAAAAGATAGTATTTTTTAAAAGTCAGTTAGGTGGCCTTACCCAAGAAGTCACATCACAGACAATATCAAGATATCATTGGGATAAAGAGCCTAGAACACTTTAGCTTAATGAATCTTCAGTGATTCAGATCTCACGTCTCTCTGTTTTCTGTTCAATTGATAGTGTGAGTTGAATTGAGGATCTGCCATGTACTCAGCAGTATACCAGTTAATGAAAACCCATTGGGTTTGTAGTCTGGCTGGCAGGACAAAATTCACACACAAGACTTATCCACAAGTGAAAGATCAATGCAAAACAGGGTGTGAACAAGCCCTCAGTTGTGGGACGTATATTGGAAGAGCTTTAAGAATGAGTGGAGTTTCAGGAGCCATGAGGAAAAGGCTTCAGTGAGGAGGCAGCATTTGAGCTGAACCTTAAAGGATGGGTTGGATTTGAACAGTGGATAAAAGATGCAGTGCATTCTAGGCAGTGAACATGTGTGTCAGGGAAGGAAGCCATTGGTTTTTGTGGGACCAGAGTATGGAGGACATTAATGTCAGGAAGAGGATTGACTTGAAAGGCAAGTAGAGAGCTATTGTGTGTTTTTGGCAATGATAGTAGTATTAATTTATTGACTGTCTGCAGTTAAGTTAGAAAGGAGGGAGACTGGATGCAGAGGACATTGCAGAAGTAATCTAATAGTCGTGTATGTTGATAAGAAGCTAGACTGCAGTAGCGGCAGTTAAAATGGCAAAGGAACAAATAGATCCATTTGAAGGGATGGACAGTCAAGATTTTGTGACAAGTTAGAAAAAAATAGACAGAGAGATGAGGGGAGTCACATGAATCAAACCTTTCTAGCTGATGGCAAATGTGAAAGCTGAGTAAGAGCACTGGTTTGGGAGAGGGAAGATGATAGAATCTCAGAGCTGGAAGGAGTCTTAGATTCCATACTTGAGCAGGAATCTCCTCTGTGATTTCCAAGCAATAGGACTTCTACTCAGCTCTTCCAGGGATGGAGAACTCACTAGCTCAGTGAAGAACCTCTGTATGGATTTCAGCACATTACAACACGGCTACTTAGCAAGTTACTTTTTTAATTAAAAAAAGAAACTAACAACAAGAAATTCAGCTTTCCTTCTCTTTTCAGTTGTGGCTCTAAAAACAGTTGAAGGATAAAAATGGAGAATTTGTGCTGTGCCGCCACAGAGTGAGGGGATGGGACTGCTTTTCCTTTGGCTCAGGATTTTTACATCCCTCTACTCCCTAATAGGTTCTCACAGGCCTCCCCACAAATCATTTGGTTGTATTTGGCTCCCAGAAGAGCAAAGAGGAGAAAGAGCACAGGACTTTTGGAATGAGAAAGGCTCTCCCATAAGGGCAGCAGCGCCTCCTCACCCAGCCCACAGTGCTGAATGCTCTACCGCCTAATGGGACCATCTTTCTGTGGACGGCATCCATGCAGCCGTCGAGATGGACCGAAAATCTTACTTGTTGAAGGAGATTATTACAGTACCAGGAAGGAGGGAGAAAATGAGGAGAGTTTCTGGCTCTCGCCCTTGAGCTGTAAATTCTCAAGGACTCTCTTATAAATCTCCCAGAATCACTGTGAAAAATCCACATTCTATTGGAGAGCAGTGTAGGGCTATCAAGTAGTAATTTCTGAAGGTCCCCCAACCCTACCCCCACCAGACACTCTGGGGAAAAAGCTGCAGAATAAAACTGCAGAGTAAATCTCCGTCTGAGCAGCATTGTTTTTCTTCTTTAGTACAAAAGGAAGTTAGGCTTGCTTGTCCTCCCCCACACACACCTCTCTTTACTGTTCTCCTATCTCCTCCTGTGCTCTCCTCACATACTCTTTTCTCACTTACCTTATTCTTTCTCCTTTATTCTTTTCTCCCTTTTCACCTTCCCTCCTTTTTCTCTCCCTTCTTCCTCCTCCCCTTCTGTCCTCCTTCCTGTCCCTCTTTCCTTTCTCTCTCCTTCCCCCCTCCTTTTCCCTTTTCTCCTCTCCTTCTTTCCCTCTGTCCTTCCTCCTTTTCACCCTTCCACTTCTCCCTCATTCTCTCCCTTTCTCCCTCTCTTGCTCTTTTTTCTTCCTCCCTTTCTATTTTCCTCTCTTCTTTCTCCCTCACTCATTTTCATTTCCCCTCTCATGCGTACACACACATGCACACACACATGCACATACTCACTGCCTTTCACCCTGTGACTTCCTCCATGAGTAAACTTGACCCTGTCTTCTCTGAGGCAATTCACTGAAAGACACCCAGAGTTAAATGCCTATTTTAAAAGTTGTCAATAAATAGTGGCATGGAAAAGGGGAGCTCTTGTTACCAAGGCTCCAGATGAATTTTTAAGAAACCATCTCCCTCCTCCTTCAGCCCCCAGATGGACATCTTATATAAACCCACTTGCAAGTTATATGTGGTTCACATTGCCAGACAACTTCCATTACATCACAGACCTTCTTGGGCCAGGTTGATTTGAAGCCTTGTCTCCTTTCTCATTCCAGAGGGCCAGTTGAGAGTGGATGCTAACGTATCTGTGCATCACCCTGGGGAGCCTTTGGGAGTCAGGACTGAAGTGAAGAATCTCAACAGCATAAAATTCTTGGCCAAAGCAATAGGTAAATGTCATGTTACTCCTCGGTTTATGGTTTTCCAAGTAGATTGCCTTGAAGATTCATCATAGCCTGGCCAGATTTCATTTATTTATTTTGCTAACTTGGTTAAAAGGTGTTTCTTGCTTCTCCCTTAAGACATAGGCTTCGTAAAAAATAGATGATAGGCATGCTCCATCAGTCAGTCAACGGGTATTTACTAAGCACTTTCTATGTATATGTCAGGCATTGTGCTGAGAAAGGCTAAACCATGATCCCTGTCCTCAGGGATCTGCCATTCTAATGGGAGAGACAAACATGAAAATAACTGGATGCATATAAGATATATACAGAGTAGACTAGAGATCATCTTGGGGGGCCATGAGAGGCCTCCTGCAGAAGAGCAGATAGAGCTGAATCTTGAAGGATCCCAGGGAAACCCTGAGACAGAACATCCCAAACCTGAGGGACAGCCAAGAGGAACGGCATGAATGGAGAGAATGGTGTTTATGGAACAGCACTTAGGTAGCTTAATCTTAGAGCAAGAAAGCTATTGCATAATCCAGGTAAAAGCAAATGGCGGTCTGAACCTGGGATTGACTATGTGAGTAAAGAAAGGGATGTAGACCAGAGATATTGAAAAGGTGGATTCATTGTGAGGGTCTGATGAGTAATAAATGCATAATAACTAAAATAGCAGTAGGTAAAACACACACTCTTATTTGCCAGTCACAAACGGATAGCTGACAATTCCCAGGTGGGAGAAGGGTTTCAATCCATCCTGATTTGGGGACAATGCCTCTCCCGGATTTCTGGATCAGCTTAAAAAAGGGCCCTGAGTTCCTGTCTTGGGACATTATTGTCTCTCCTGAGACGGGAAAAAGGAGAGAAAGGCACCTTGTGCCTGGAGCTTTATCCATTTGTTTATTTTGTTAAGTGGAGACAGATAGTGAAGGAGGACCTTGAGTGGTCAGTCACCATATCTGTGTTTCAGGAAAAGGGCCCTTGAGATTCAGGCTGGGTGAGGACAAGGGGAAATGACCCCACTGGGGCTATAGGATCATATTCTCAAAGCAGTTAGGGCTCAGGAAAGGGCTTTCAGAATTCTTTTGGTCCAGTTCCTGGAGACCTCAGTCCACAAATGTCCTATCATAGCCAAAATAATCAACAGAATTCTGGGCGGCATCAGAGACAACATTAGAAACAAAAAGAGAAAATATGGTTTCGGCCTCCTGTAAATTCTTACTTCATTCAGGCCTGGGATTCCATGTGTGGTTCTGGGCTATAAATGTTTAAAGAGACTTAATAGAGCTGGAGGAAAAGTTCAGAGAAAAGCATTTCCAAATGATCGAGGTGGTACAGTAGGAGTAGGAGCATGAGGACAGACAAAGAGATTGGGCTCTTGTGTCTGCAAAGTCAGTCTGACAGTGGAGCTGATCCAAATTATAAAATAATAAGGGATGTGCATGAGGCCAGGTTTCCAGAACAGAATGGAAACATGAAAGAAGAAATTTTAGAGTAAATGAAGGAGAAAATCTCCTTTACCCAGAAGATGGTAAACTTGTAGAACTCATTAGTTTAAGACGTAGTAAAGGCAGAAAAATAAAAGTGGTTCCAAAAAAGGGTAATATGAATTTATGGATCAGCATTATGAACTGGCATTTATTAAGCACCTACTATGTCACAGGCTCTCAACTCATGACCTTCCAACAGTGAGAAATAGGGGTGAGTGATCACTGACAATATAGCATTATAGCAAAGCATTTTCTGTGCATGATCTCAGTTTGAGTCCGAACATAACCCTATGAGGGTGGTACTGTTATCCCTATTTTACAGATGAGGAAACCCAGATTAGGTGACTCACCTGGCATCATAGAGTTCGGGAAGATTTGAACCCAGACCCTCCTAACACCAGCATGTTATAGAACACTGTACTTTTACAAATCTTGATTTGACATGAAGCTGATTATGGATATAAAAAAGTTATTTTGAGTATGAAAAAACCCAGACCTGGGTTCAGATCCCCTCTCCAACATTTCACTTTGTGTTTGTCCATGGGCAAGTGAGTCACTTTATCTCCCTGGCCTCAGATTCCTTCCTAGGAATACTAGAGGTGGTATCCGTCTAAAATACTACCTGAAGCACATGCCTCATGAGGTTTGTCTCAGGCTCAACTAAGATGACATATATAAAACATTCTGCAAACTTTAAGGATATATAAATGTCAGATGTTATTTTAATGTGTTTTCAAGGGAAACTGGAAAGACCAGGAGACATTTCCTCTTCCGAGACGAGCTTTTTATTAAACATTGGTTTCGGTGCCATTGCAGAATTTTGGAACTGGAAAGAAACTATTCCTTGGCCCAGGGGCATTAGATAGAGCAGACCTTTAGTAAGGATGAGCCACTCTTTGAGAAGCGTAGACCCCTGAGCTAGATGACCCGTGGACTCTAGCTCAGGGCTCTTAGCCTACAAGGCCTGTCTAATAAACTCTTCATGTTTTCCTCTTCCTCCTTCCTCTTACAGCTGCCTTTTTGGTTAGCAGCCTGCATCAGGGAAAACAAGGAAAGGAACAGAGATGGACCCCAACTGAGGCTGTTGCTTCTCTGTAACTCAGACTTTATTTTACATGGGGCTTTGTGAGAAGATCAAAGCTGTTATCAGAAGGAAGTCTGAGGAATTCCGTTCAGATTTCAGTTAACCAAGACTTACCTTTGGGCTAGAGTTGTGGGGAAGCCCATCACGTATTGTGAAATAATTAGTGCAGTCTTCTTCCTTGTGATTCTTGAGCATAATTAAGATTTTTTTAAGGTTCTTTCTAATCACTGCCTTACTGCCAGTGGAAGGTGTCAGTCAGAGAATTTCTGGTGTGATCCCATGAGAGTAAGTCATTTTGTTTCTCTTAGACTATGAAATTCAGAGACAGATTGAAGAACTTCAGAATGGAGGCAAAATTCTAAATGAGACACGAGCATTTGATGAGAAACTTGGGTGAGTTTGTATTGAAAATCAGTGGGGGGTGGCGGGGCACTTTTAGGGGATGACCAAAATGAAAGTACCCCAAGTGTCTGTGCTGGGAGCCCATGTCCAGTGGGAAATGTGGCTGGGCTCCCCTGCCCTGGCATCAGAAACTTTGGGTCACGTTGCCTCTTGATTATCTGACGGGTCTCAAAAATGCATCCTTGGCCTCTTGGCCCCTGATCTGTTTGTCTTCTGGTTTATGAGTCCTTTCTTCCAGCCCTGTCCAGTATCTTGTCCTCCTTCGCTGCTTCATTTTTCCCATCCAGTGTCTACCTTAGCCCTCAAAGACCATTTACTTACTCCTCTGGTTTTACAGCCTTCATCTCGTAGACCAGCAGCCTTGCTGTTCACCTGCTTTTGCATTTTCTGTTTAACTCACTCCGATTCCTTGTCTGGCTTCCCATTTTAAAAGTGGGCTGTATAAAGATTGTCCCTTGGTCAGGGGACTGGGATTGAAGAGAGCTGGCAAATGGAGAGGAGCGGGTGGCATCTCTTTAATGTTGACTGACCTCTTTATTTTTGTGCCAGGTGTACTGTACCAATGAGGGATAAAGAAGGAAAGCAGGACTACAGGTAGGAAACTTCTCTCCCCTATCCTAATTCGCTGATATATTTGGGATTTGGTTCCATTGTGTTGGACACACACAGAAGCAACGTCTTCCTAATATGCCTTTAGTTTTAGAGATAGCATTTTTGTTGTTGTTGCTGCTGCTACTGCTGCTACTGCAAGGTAGAAAATACAGACAGTCTTCTTTCTCAGTTTTAGTAGATACAGGGCATCCCAAAAGTCTTATTGCGGCTTCCCGACTCAGTAGCTTAAAACTTCACTAAGACTTTATGGCTGCCTAAGAGGTGTTACATGGCATGATGAAAATTAGAGAGCTGGGCCTCAGAGACCAGAGGCCCATAAGACATGGTTTCCAGTCCTTTCTCCACTCGACAATGGCTTGGTGTCGCTGGGCATTTGTTTTAACTTCTCAGGGCCCCATGCAGCCATCTGGGAGAGGGAGCTTCCTCAGCAGGGCTGCTCACTCCCTGACTCAGAGAAATTGTAAGGCTGGCAAGCTGCAACTGAGAGCTGACTGATAGGCCACTGAGTTGGTGGCCTCAGTAGCATAAAAGAAAATTATTTTATGGTAGTCCAAGTTGATGAAAAACCTGCTTCCCTGTGAACGTCTAAAAGCCATGGGGACTCTGGTTCCTGGGTCCCTGTGTGTTCATGTACACACTAAAACTATGAGGGACAGGGAAGAATGTGTTCAGTGGAATTCCTTTAAAACCTTTTTCCCCCACTCATGATAGCTTAATGTCAGTTCAAGCTTTAAATATAAATGTGCTAATTTGTGAAATAATGGGTTACAGTACCAAGCAAGTCTAGAATGGTGTCCAGAAAAACCCAAGTAATAAGGCATGTGTAATATACTGGAGTTTGACTTGTTGGTTTTCCCAGGTTTTTTGTCTATTACACAACAAATGACCTGTGTTCAAACTCTCCCTTTGGGTGACTTTGGGCAGGCATCTTGATTTCTCTGGGCTTCAGTTTCCTCTTCTGTAAAATGAGTGATTGGACTATGTGGTCTTCTTAGGTCCCGTCTGATCCTTGATCTGTGCTCCTATAAGTGTGCCAGAGGGTTGGTGTTGCTGTCATTCATGGGCAAACTTCATTTTCACAGGGTCATAGACCTTAGAAACTGTCTATTCCAACCTTCTGATTTTATAGATGAAAAGCCCCAGGTCCAGGGCAGTTACAACTGACTTGCCCTGCATCACACACATAGTAAATGTCAGCAGGGGGCTTAGATCCCAGATGATCTGCCTCCAGTACCGATCTGCTTTTCACTTTGGGGAATGGCAGTCGAAGGTTAGGCTATAGAGGAGGAGCAAGGACAGAGATGAACCAGAAGCCCTCCCCTCAGGGAATGCCTCTCGTTTGTAAGCCAGCAGATGTCACTGTTCTAATCCCAGCAGTCTCTGGGGCCATTGGCTACCTTCTTTATCAGAACTGTTGTGATGTTGCTGCCCATTGCTGTGTTTGCTTGCAGTGTCTCCCCAAGCATGGTGGCACTACTCTTCACTCCCTAGGGGATTCCATCAAGACTGCTCTACTTAATAGCAAAGAAGTCTCCACTAGCACTCACTGATGCAGGAAACCTTGATCTGGGTCCTCTCTTTGGCTCAGATTCACAGCACCCATCAGGCATGGAGGTGATGGGTTACCCCAACCTTTAATTTATGACTTTGGAGCTCCTCTGTTCTGCATCAGCCTTTCTTTTATAAGCTATTTGACCACCGTGGCTAGATAGGAAGAATGAGAGAGACAGAGAGTTTTTATTTTATCAAAGAGGGAGAGGGAGAGAGTGTCAGACAGAAAGAGGAACACTTTACTTCCAAAGGTAGAGGATCTTCTTGCAGGAAGACTTGAACCACTCATAAAATTTCCATATTTTTAAAGCTCCAAACCTAATCACTCCTTGAACCCAAGCCAGGGGCAGATTTTGACTTGAAAACAACAGACACATTGATAATGATGAGTTCTTGGGAGTTAAGGAGGCTTAATGATCCAGGATGTTGGATGGTGGTCACACATACACAACAACGTCCTTACTGTAGGATAGGGAGCCAGCCTGGACCTGTGGATTGGTCAGCGTGGGATACTTCTTGGAGCGAAAACTCCCATGAAGCAGGCAAGGCAGGCCAGCACCTTTTCTGCAACTTCCTGTCTTAGATGTTAGAAGCTGTTGGGAGAGATTAAGTGACTTGCCAGGATGTATCAGAGGCGGGTTTTGGACCTGGTTCTACCTGGGTAGAGAGGCTCACTCTCTGTCCACTGAGTAACACCACCATGCCTCAGTGTTCTTTTTACCCTGTTGTTATTATTTCTCAGATCAATTCCTAAGTGGTGTCTTCCTCTGCCTAGGTTCATGCCAGAACCCAATCTTCCCCCATTGATCCTCTATGATACGGAGTCCCTGCCTGTGGCCGCAGACCCCCGGCAAGTGGTAAATATCGACTGGATTCGAGAGAGACTTCCCGAGCTCCCCAGCAAGACTAGAGGGAGGCTCGTTGAACAGTACGGGATTCTGCCAGAACACAGCTTTGTTCTATTGGTAAGTCTATTGATCAGTTGCTAAGATAAACCTGACCACATCCAGTTTTAGCAGTTGAGAAACACTATGTGACGAGTCACATTAACCGGCTGTCAGCTTCATGTCCTTGGTGCTAGGAGCATGCCAGCAAATTTCTTAGATTTTCCTGTGGATGTTTGAGAAGGCTAGGGAGTAACCCTTTTCCCTTCTGTGAGGGCAGGAAACTGGAAAATTTCTAGCTTTGTGATTATTTCTCCCTTGTAAAAATGGCCAGCTGCAAACACAGTGCAACCAGGCATCATAGACAAGCCTCTCCCAGGTGACTGGAGCAGAGAAGCAGAGAAGAAGCAGCATCTGCCCAGTGTTTCCTGGTATAGCAAACCATGGCAGGGTCCAGTGAGACTTTAAGTTCTCAAAAGCCAGATCTTCATTTTCCTGAGTGCTTGTAGAAGAAAAGGTTGATTCCAATGGCCATTATGGAAATTGTGGCCTAAGAATATTAGGGCTGGGGAAATTAGGAATGCATATAAAGGTGTTGTTCCTGGCTCCTCTAAAATTTTGCCTAAAGTAGGCTACAAGTTTTGTTCTCTTTTGGATTCTAGGTGCCATACTTTAGGGAACTGGTTAATATCTAGAGGATGACATCCAAGATGGTGAAGGGCCTTGATCATGCCATATGAGGGTCAGTTAAAGGAACTAGGAGGGTTTGGCATAGAAGGAGAGAAGGCTCACTGGGGATGTAATGGCTGTGTCCAGTTATGTGAAGGATTTTATTTGTTTTGCATAGCTCAGAGATAAACTCGAAATGAAGAGAGAACTTTGTAAAGAGACAGACTTAGGCTTAATGTAAAGAGACACACTTAATGTAAAGAAAAACTTCCTGCTACAGATCTACAAAAATGCAATGGGTGAGTGTGGCTCTCCCCTCCTTGGAGGTCCCCAAGGAAACCCTGGATGACCCATCATAAGTCAGGAATGTTGCAGAAGGGGCTTTCTTCAGATGTGGATTGAACTAAATAGCTGCTGAGATCCTTTCCAACTCTGAGAATTGACTTTTCTGTATTTTATCTTCTCTTTACATAAGATGCCATTGGTGAATTTTCTGCCTTGGTATATGTATAGAGTTGTCACAGTGGTTTTCTGATTGTCTGAAAAGGGGTGGGCATGCTCCTAACAAATGATTCTCCCCTTGAGAAATTGGATGTGTGACATTCTCTTACTATTTCTATGGCGAAATCTGAACTCCCATATTTTAGTACTAAACATTTGCAGGATTTAGAATGAACATTTATATTCTAGCTAGACACCGATATTCTTCTTTAGAATTACATTTATGTATATGACCACACACACACACACACACACACACACACACACGCCCCCCACTTCCCCATCTGTTAATGAGCTACTTTGCACAGTACTTGGAGTTTCACAGATTAAAGACACAATTTTAGCACCAATAGTTATTGTAATCATAGTTTGTGTAGCACCTCTTATCCTGAAGCAGCCTAAATCTCTCAACAATTTTTCAGAGATCGATTTAACTAAATTGAGTTTCTGCCAAACCTGTCCTTCCCCACCATCCTGCCCCTCCCCTCCCCCAAATTTCTGGCCAAGCCAAAATACCACCGACTACAAGTCCTCCATTTTATTACATACTTGCTAACAACTGGGATGGGATGGGTGGGAGAAGGGGAGAAGATTCTTCCTCATCAGAAGCATCGATTACCTACCTTCATTTGGCCATACCCCAGCTGGTCAGTGCAAGGCTTTTAAGATAATGTAAGACAGCTAGGAATTGATACATCTTTTCTTGCCTGTTCCCAACATAGTGATTTCTGAGAAAAAATACCAGTATTTGTCTTATGTTCCCTCAGTTAGCATCTTCCTTAGGAGAAAAGAAAAGGCTTTGAAGGTTGACCAGCCATATCAAGAGTGTGACAAAAACCATTAATTCAATTATAAGTAAAGTACCTGGCAAGTAAAGTAAAGTATATGGCAAGCATTCTGCAGCTTCTGGTGCTACATATTTTCTTAAGTGTCTGCCCCCAAGAGTTTATTCTCCTTTGGGTTATACAACATGAACATAGAAAGGTTAACACAAAATGCATACAAATAATTTCTTGGGGGAGGGATGGGGATCAGAATAGATAGGCATGAGAAGTGGCACATGCTCCAGGCTTTAAAAGAAATCTAGGATTCTACCAGGGGAAAAGGAGGAAGAAATACATTCCAGGCATGGGAGTTGGAGGTAGCGGGGGGATGGTTATCTTTTATGTATATGTCTCAATCATTCTTTGGGTTCCAGAAGAGTCAGACTCTCCTCTCATAATCTAAGAACTGGGTTTTGAGAAACACAAGTTTCTCTAATTTTAATCCATCAAATCCCAGACTTGTGATTTGTGTCTTCTGACTTGAGAAGCATGTCCTTGTTTGGGGCAGAGGGAGGTTGTGTGTGTGTGTGTGTGTGTGTGTGTGTGTGTGTGTGTGTGTGTGCGCGTGTGTGTGTAACTATATATATGTAATAATATGTATATATTATGTATACATAGCACATAATGCATAAACTCTGATTGGTGATATAGCCATCTACTGGCATTATAGACCAAACTTCCTCAGTCTGAAATGTCCACAGATATTAAGGGTGAAGTGAGAGGGGAAAGGAAATTGAGTGATTCAGGCAAATTGTTTTTCCTGAAATTAGGCTGTCTTTATGACTTTGCAGTCCCTAGAAGCTGAGCTACCCAGAGCACACCTGAAAAATGATATTTCCGTGACTTTTTCTGCCTGCCTCAGAAACACAACAGATTGCTGAGAGGGGCAGATGCACCAGTCTAATGAACCATCTTTCAATTTAAAGAGTGCCCAAGAGTATTCATTAAATAAATAGCAGTGGTAGGAGGGGTGCTTTCCAAAGCGTCAGAACTCCATGCTCTCAGCAGAGGATTGCTTCTGATTAGTCTGAGCAGTGTACACACCCACCCACCCTTTGGATAGAAATGACAAGGGTCTGAACTTGAGTACTAAACTTTCATCTCTCCTTTTATCTGTGCTGATATTGGGTTTTATGATACGGGCTGTAATACTACAGTGATTGTTACATTATTTATATCACCCTTAACATTTGCAAAATGGTTTGTCATTGTTTCTGATACTGCTTATTATGGTCGCATGCCAAAAGTGGTAATGACTCCTGTTATTCGTATTAATAAAACATTTAGGGAGATGGATTTCTGTGTTCAGGGGTCATCTCTATGAAGACCTTCTCCAGGCACCCAGAATTCTTAAAGCTCTTTACAAACAGTACTTTCCTATTTCTCAAGCCAGGCCAATCTCTACAGTAAATCCTCCCCTGCTTCCTAGACCCAGCTGCTCAACCCAGTTCAACCCATATCCTTCTCTCCTCTGAGTGCATTACGAGATACCTTTTCTCATGATTAACTGCAACTGATTTCATTTCTTAACTCCATCCCATCCTCTTACTTCCTTCACCCAACAGCCATCATTTCAAATGCAGGACTAAGGGACTTGATATCTAGATATACTGATATTGCAACAAGATTCTGAATTTTCAAGTCTCTGTGTACAAAGGTATGTGGCAGTTATTGTGATCAGCTGCCTGCTTGGAGTGATTGTAGGCATGTGAATTACCCAGGCATGGACTGAACTGTCTCAGATAGTGGATTGGTGTGTGCTTCACATTATGTAAGCTAACTTTACTAGTAGCCCAAGAAGCACATTTTATCATTTGTATGTATGTAGCATTTCACAGAGGGCTTACTTGATCTTCATAACTTGTAGGTAGGGTTAGGATTATCCCCATTTTACAGGTAAGTAAAGAAGCTCTGTGATTATAAATGGCTTAGCAAATTGCTAATAAATGGTAGAGCAAGGACTTTAAGGACCTTTTCTTTGGTTTTGTTTAGTGTTTCCCACAGTCATTCTGCTGCCTCCCAACACTGCCACATAATTAGGGCTATTTAGTGGTCATTCCCACCCCCCTTTGTCTGCTCCCAAATTTATTTACTTTGTATGATACTTTTTTTTTTGAGTTGTGTGTGAATTCTTCTGGGGTTATTTTTTTAATCATATTTTAGATGTAAATGGAATCATTTTAAATTTTATCCGGATGATCCATTGTCTGGGGAACATTTTGCAAACTTAAAAATACAGTGTAAATGAGTTACCATTATTGTTTTTGCTCTTATTTGGATGCACCCTGAGTAAACCATCAGTCCAGGCCAAATAGCAATGTGGCAGTGCAGATAAGCATTCCTAACTTATCTGAGATGCAGAATTTGTCTTTGTTTTATAGATGAAGAAATTGAGACACAAAAAGGCCTTAAATTCTCTTCCCCTCTTCTTCTATTCTGAGGTTTTATTTTTGTTTTCCATTTTCTATTTACTTAAGGCCTATGATGCTACATAGGATTGGGTTTGTTCTTGGTGAGTCCCATATATTTTAGTCCAAATATGTTTTGAGCATCTATGAAATATGCTGTATTAGGTGCTTGATGGGACATGGCAAAGCGAAAGCTTAGCCTTTCCCTGAAGGGGAGTAGGACCAAGAGAAATCACAGAATCAAATTACATTAGAGATTATCTGATTGACGCCCCAGACTTATAGGTGAGGAAGGTAACATCTTTGGAGTCAGGCACTGTTAATTTTTGGTTTTGTATCTGGAGCTGGCACAGTGCCTTCTGGGTAGTAAACACTTAATAAATATTTATCAAATTGATAAACTGAGGCTTTCATCACATTAACTGATTAATGGTGAATTCCCAGACTAGATTCAGGGTACTTAATTCCCAAGTCCCCTGCTTTTTGCATCTTTCACAAACGTCCCAAATCTGAGAGCTGGGGTTGTATTTTATGAGCATTCAAAGTTAACTATCTATAAATGTATAGTATATACGCAGCATGTGTTCAACTATCCCTAAATATTACCCCTATTCTGACTGGGAGAATGAAAACTCTTGGCCCCATTTCTGATTTATTGGTTAATAACTGAGTGACTTTGGGTTTATAACTTGATCTGCATCATCTGCAAGGGACAAGTAATAACTCACTTAATAGCCATTGGGTCTCTAAAACCAAAAACAGCTTTTCTGGCTTCAAAAAAATTGTTGCTCAATGGATAGGGATGTGTAAAAACATATACTATGTATATACAGTCCTTCAAGGTCCACATAAGGTGTGATTATTGTCATGCTGATGGTGCTGGCGGTGCTGCTGCTGGCGGTGCTACTGGTGCTAGCGGCGCTGGTGCTGCTGCTGGTAGTGCTGCTACTGGCGCTCGTGCTGGTGGTGTGGTTTTTAAAGATTTGTAAGTTGAGAATAACCCCAGTAGAACTTTGGTGTATGCTGCACCAGAGAGCTCCTCATTAGCATCCACAGGATAACCATATGTGCGCTGTTCTCTAAGGATATTTGCATCAGAAAGCCTTATTTGAATTATTTCATCTTCAACAACTGATGTCACAGCCTGTTATTTCTGACATCACAGAAAAGGTTAGGCGGTCTCCTGGGGGAAAGAAGCTGAACAGAAATCTTGAATACATGAATGAATGGAGTTGTTGCTAAATGGATTTTTTCCAAGTTTTCCTTTGGGCATTAAGTAAGCCTGAGAAGTCCTAGTTGGCTTCCTAGATGAAATGCCCATAAAATAATTTCCCCTGATAAATATATATTCTGCCTAGAATTGCATTTTAAAGTTAAGTAGTTTGAAAAGCCCTCTAAAGCCATATTGGCTGACTTTAGACTGCCCAGGACAATTGCAATACAGTGCATTCACCTGCAGACTGCCACGTTAGGAAAATCCATTTGGTTGGCATTGTTTCTCACCATATTTCAACTCTATGCAATTTCCAAAATTGATTTTATTGTTCATTTTATAAAATTGTGCCCTCTGCTTGCCAGCTTGTGGGTGCTTTTAGAGTCAGTCTCCACTTTGTGAAAAAAAAATAGCTAATATCACTTGCTCTGGAGAAGTTAAATACAAAGGTACATTTTACACTGTACCTAAAAAGCCATCTCGGACCCAGATGAACAAGGAGATCCAAAGAAAATTGTCTTCTTAGAGCACTGACCTGGCATCAGAGGACTTGAGTTCCTACTCCCTGTGTGACCTTGAGAAAATCCTTTGAAAATCTCAGCTCCCTTACCTGCAAAACGGGTAAAAGTGGGGATTTGGTAAAGTTTGGACTGGATGAGAGGTTTTTAATCTGGGGTCTATGAACTTGTTTGTATTTTCTAATGTTTTCGTAACTGTTTAGATAGAATTGATTTCCTGTGTAATTCTGTGTATCATAACATTGTGAGAAGTGGTTTCACCATACTGCCAAAAAAGAGGTCCACGACCTAAACAAAGGTAAAGAACCCCAGTCCTAGAGACCTCTGAGGTCTCTTAAGTCCTGGATCCCAACAGTTCTCTGCAGTGGTCTTGGTGGATCTGAAGTAAATCTTCCCCCTACCCCCAGGTTATACAAATGCTCCAGGCTAGATATTAGAGAAAGCATATTGAAAGGCATGTGATCACTTCCAGTCAGCCAGAGCTGTAGACTGTGAAGATGAAGATAGTAACATGTCCACTAATTGGAGCAGGATACTTACAGTTATAAAATGAGTTCCCATTTGTAAGTGTAAGGCACTTTTTTTTTTATGATTAAACAAAATTTTTGGTCTCATTTCAACGTTGCCTTTAGTTTTGTGGTGACCAAGCTAAAGCCAGAAATTTTCTTTTGACTTTAACACAGAACTTGTTATGAGACATATTTTGTCCACAAAGCCCAGTTGTCCTTTACCATTTTATTTTTATTTTTTTAATTCAATTTTATTTTATTTTCAGTTTCAACCCTTCACCTCCATTCCCTACCCATTGAGAGGGCAAGAAAACAAGGGCCATTACAAATACGTATAGGCATGCAAAACCCATTCCCACATTAGTCATGTCCAAAAAAACCAAAAGGAAAGTAAGAAACTATTCTTCAGTCTGCACTCTGAATCCATCCACTCTGTATCTAGACATGAATAGCATGTTTCATCATGAGTCCCTTGGAATCGTGATGGTCATTATGAATCAGAGTTCCTAAGTCTTTCAAAATCGATTCTCTTTTACAGTGTCTTTGATTTTGTATAAATTGTTTCCCTGGTTCTATTCACTTTGTATCAGTTCATACAAATCTCAGACTTTCCTGAAACCAATCTCCTTCATTTTCTCTTACAAATATTCTGTCATGTTCACGTACCATCGTTTGTTCTGCCATTCCCCATTAATGGGCATCACCTCAGTTTCCAATTTTATGTGCCTACAAAAAGAGCTGCTATAAATATTTTTGTACATGTTGGTCCTTTTCTTCTTTGATATCTTGGAGGCATAGGCCTACAAGTGGTATCACTGGGTCAAAGAGTATGCAGAGTTTGATAACTTTTTGAACATAGTTCCAAATTAACTTCCACAATGGTTCCACAATTAACTTCCACTTCCAGTTCACAACTCCGCAATAGTGTATAATCCTTCTGGCACTTGTTGTTTCCCTTTATTGTTAACTTAGCCAATTTATGGGTATGAGGTGTTACCTCAGAGTTTTTTTAATTTGCATTTTTGTAACTATTAGTTATTTAGAGTATTTTTTCGTATGGATATTTATAGCTTAGATATCTTTCCCTGAAAACTGCTCATTCATATCTTTTGACCATTTATCAGTTGGAGAATGGCATGGATTCTTATAAATTTGACTCAATCTCCTATATATCTTAAATGAGATCTTTTCCAGAGAAAAGATATTTTTCCCAATTTCCTGTTTTTCTTCTAATTTTAACTACATTGAATTTATATTTCCTTTTAATTTCATGTAATCAAAATTATCCATTTTACACCTCCTGCAAACTCCTCTGTCCTGTTGTCCTGAACTCTTCCCCTATCCATAGATCTGACAGATAATTTCTTCCGTGCCCCTCTAATTTGCTTATGTGTCACAGTGTACATCTAAATCATGCACACATCTGGAGAGCTCATTGTGATAGATGATATCAGATGTAGTTCTATACTTAGTTTCTGCCAGATCTTTTTATTTTCCCCCCAAATTTTTGTTCAGTGTTGAGTTCTTATCCCAATAACTGGGATCTTTGGGTTTATTTACTGTGCCCACTGCCTTCTATCTGCTGTATACTTCCACTGATCAACCTCTTTTCTTTTTAGCTAACACCAAATTATTTGCACAGTTAGAGGTTTGTTTTATAGTTTACGATCAGGTACTAATAGGTCCCCTTTCTTCCTATTTAAAAAGTAGTAATAATTCCCTTAATATTCTTGATCTTTTGTTCCTCCAGTTGAACTTTATTTTTTATACCTCTGTAAAAGTAGTCCTTTGGTAGTTTGAGTAGTGTGGCACTGAATGAGTAAATTAATATGTAGTATTGTAATTTTTATGGTATTTGGCTTGACCTACTCATGAGGAATTAATATCTCTCCAATTATGTAGATCTGCTTTTATTTTGTGAAGAGTGTTTTATTATTGTGTCCACATAGTTCCATGTGTATATTGACAGGTAGCCTCTCAGATATTTTATGCCATCTTTATTTATTTTGAATGGAATTTCTCTCCCTTTTCTTGCTTGATTTTGTTGGCATTATGTAGAAATGCTGATGATTTATGTGGGTTTATTTTATATCCAGCAATTTTGCTAATATCATTCTTTTCATATCTTTAGTCTATTCTCTGAAAAGGAACCTTCACTATCCCATCCTCAAGACGGGTAACAGGTGGTCCTTCCCACCAGCCTGTGCTCAAAGGAACTGGAGCCTGCCATGTCTTGAGGCAATCTGGCCTACGCTTGGACACCTCCAATAGGTTAAGAATTTTTTCCCAGCATTGAACTTAAATTTATGTCTTTACAACTTCAATCCTTTGCTCCTGGTTCTTCCTTTTGGGAACAAAGAGGAACTCTTCCATGTCAATCAATCCACAAGTGTTTCTTAAAAGTCTCTTTGGTGTCTGGTACTGTGCTTGGGTTGCAGATACAATGAATCAAACAGTTCCTCTTCACCAAGAGTTTATATTCTAATGGGGAAGGGGGAAAAGTGTGTACATAAATATAATCAGAATAAATATAGAGAGAATAGCTCTAAATAAATGACAAGGCAGTTGAGGAAAGCATTAGCAGAGAGCCTTCATGTGGAAGATCATGCTTGTGCTGTTTCCTGAAGGAAAGGAGAAGGATCTGGTGAGGTGAAAGGAGGGAAAGAGTTCATTCCAGGGAAAGGTCAGGGCAAAGACCTCCAGATGGAAAATGAAGGAAAAGTGAAGGTCAGGGAGAAAGGGCTTATTGGACTGGAACAGAGCACACAAGAATGCTGGGTGCTGAGACATGGTGCCTACCCTCAGGGAGCTTACACCATTAAGGTGTAAAACTATAAATAATGATGATGGCTTACAAGAATCTTTTAAAGCTTTCTTGTATCCTTTTATGAAAGCAATTGGGTAGCACAATGGATAGAGCATTGAACCTGGAGGCAGGAAGATTTGAATTCCAATGTGCCCTTAGATACCTACTCATCTCGGGCAGGTTACTTAACCTCTTGCTGCCTCAGTTTCCTCATCTGTAATATGTATTAACATCTGTAATAACACTAGCCCCTACTCCCACTGTTGTAGTGAGGATAAAAAGATTAATTTTGGTGAGGTACAAATGCTTGCTATTATTATATTTTATTATTTTGTTTTTACAGCCGTAGGAGTAGTATAAATATCTCCATTCTACAGATGAGGAAGCAGCTCAGAAACAAAAACGGCTTTTCACAGACTCACAAGAGCAGTGACTCTTAGTCACAGAACCTGAGTTCAGATCTCACCATTATTGGCCATGTGACCTCAGGCAAGTCATGTGTCCCCCACCTACATGACCTCTGGGGTCCCTTCCTGCTCTACAGCTTTGATCTTATGTGAAGATGGCACACAAGTACAAAGTGTCTGAGCCAGGATTTCATATCCTGGGCTTTATCATACCAAGCCCTGTTCTTCTTCCACCTATCCTGTGGTGCCTGAGATTTGCACACTCAGGAACACAGGCTACTTTTAATAGTAATTGAAGCAAAACCATAATTAGGCATCCTAAACTGAACCTGAATGAGATCAACTTAAAAAAAGTGTACCTAAATGTTTATCTTAGCCATATTCTGCAGTCTAGCCTTCTCTGGAGGTGTATTATAGAGCAATGAATCTGTTATTAGGAGACTCAAATTCAAATCCTGACCCTGCTACCTCTATAATATTGAGCAAATTGCTTCACTAGTACATGTCTGAGACCTGAACTCTGGTCTTCCTGATTCTAGGTCCAGTGCTCTAGGCGGTACAGTGGATAGAGCGTTGCATCTAGAGTTAGGGAGATCTGGAGCTCTGAGTTCTAATCCAAACTCAGACACTTGCTAACTTTGTGACCCCTGGGCAGGTTACTTCAGCTCTGTCTGCCTCAATTTTCTCTTCTGCACAATGGAGGTAATAGTAGCAGGGTTGCTGTAAGGGTTAAACCAGGTAATATTTGCACATTCTTAGCAAACCTTTTTAAAACCACCATATAAATGTTAGCTCCTCTTACCATCATTATTAGGAACATCCTCCTCTTCATTATCAAGTTGAAAACTGTGAGGACTAAGACCTATTTTATAATTTAGTAATTGAAGGGGATTTTCTCTTTAGTGAGGGGGAGGTGAGTTTATTTTGTTTTTTAATCATTCAAAGGTCTTAGTACCTTGGAGGAGAAAACCATGGTGAAATCTCTGAAGGGGAGATAGTGTACATGTGCCCAGTGATTGGAGAAATACATAGTGAGTAGGATGTAATGAGTAACCTGTTAGAGTAGATTTGTAATAACTCATGTTTATAAGGCTTTTCTCCAAATTACTTTTTGAGATTGGTTCCGGATAGTGCCATATTATTCTCCCGCTTTGCAGATGAATAAAGTAACTTGCCCATGATCACACAGCTAGTAATGCTGTAATACTCGAAGTAATAGAACTGGATTTGAAATCCAGAGAGCTGGGTTCATACTGTGCCCCAGGATAGACACGATCTCATTGACCATGTGCATCTTTTAGCTGTAAAATGAGATCATGGTGTTTATAGATCTGGGACCTCCACAGGTCAAGTTGTCCCACATCCTTACTTTTCAGATGAGGAAGCTTGATGCCCAGAGAGAGCAGAGGGAGTATTTTTACTTAAATCCTCTTACTTTAAGAGTGATGCTCTTTCCACTGTTCCACAAGAAAATCCTATATAAATTATTGTTTAACACACTCATTCATTAAGATTAGATTGCTTAGTTTCCAGTTAGTTTTTGGTTTATATTTCCATGGCCTTTGATTACATATAATTTTTATTGCATTATGATCTGAGAAGGATGCATTGACTATCTCTGCTTTTCTACACGGGATTGTAAGGTTTTTATGGTCTAGTACATGGTCAGTTTTTGTATATATGCCATGAACTGCTGAGAAAAAGGTATATTCCTTTTTATCCCCATTCAGTTTTCTCCAGAGATCTATCATATCTACCTTATCCAAAATTCTATTCACCTCCTTAACTTCTTTCTTGTTTATTTGGAGGTTAGATTTATCAAGTTCAGAGAGGGGGAGGTTGAGATCCCCCACTAGTATAGTTTTGCTCTCTATTTCTTCCTGTAACTCTCTTAACTTCTCTGAGAATCTGAATGCTATACCACTTGGAGCATATATGTTTAGTAATGATATTGCTTCGTTGTCTATGGCACTTTTTAGCAAGATATAGTTTCCTTCTTTATCTCTTTTGATTAGATCTATGTCTGCTTTTGCTTTGTCTGAGATTAGGATTGCTACTCCTGCTTTTTTTACGTCAGCTGAGACACAATATATTCTGCTCCAACCTTCTACCTTTACCCTGTGTGTATGCCCCTGTTTCAGATGTGTTTCTTGTTTACAACATATTGTTAGATTATGTTTTTTATGTTAGATTATGGTTTTTAATCCATTCTGCTGTCTCCATTTTATAGGAGAGTTCGTCCTATTCACTTTCACAGTTATGATTATTCTCTGTGTCTTTCCCTCCTTCCCCTTTACCTTTGTTTATGCTTTTAGTTCTCCCTTCCCTTCCACAGTAGAGTTTTATTTTTTACCCACCTCCCTCAGTATCCCCTCCCTTCCTTCAGCACCCCTCCCTTTTAATCCCCTTTTCCCTTACTACTTCTTCCCTCTCTTTTAGCTTCCCTTCCCTTTTCTTTCCCCCTTCCCCTCCTACTGCCTACAGAGCTAATTGTATTTCTATACTTAACTGAGTTTGTTGCACCCTCCTTGAATTCAGTCAGATGAGAGTACCTCTCATACAATGATCATCTCCCTCCCCTCTTTCCCTCTAATATATTTTTGTGCCTCTTCCTGTGATGGAATTTATTTTTTTCTGCTCCTCCTTTCCACATCTCCCATTGCAATCCCTTCACACCCTTAAACCATATTTGCTGTCATTGCATAATTTAATTTATACCCACTTCCTGTATCTATGTGTATCCCTTTTATATTTTATAACAAATAGACAGTTCTCAAGATTAACAAGTATCATCTTCCTTTGTAGGGATGTAAACAGTTTGCCCATATTGAGGAACAGGTTTTTTTTTCCTCTGTTTACCTTTTTATGCCTGTCTTGAGACCTACATTTGAAGATAGAATTTTTGGTTGCGTTCTGGCTTTTTAATCAGGAAGGTCTAGAAATCCCTTATTTCATTAAATGTCCATCTCCTTGCCTGAAATATTATGCTCACCTTTTCTGGGTAATTGATCCTTGGTTGTAGTTCCGGCTCCTTTGATTTACAAAATATCATATTCCAATTCCTTAGATCTTTTAATGTAGAAGGTGCAAGGTCCTGTGTCATCCTGACTGTAGCTCCTTGATATTTGAATTGTTTCTTTATGACTGCCAACAGAGTTTTCTCCTTCCCTTGATAGTTCTGGAATTTGGCAGCAATATTCCTTGGTGTTTTTAGTTTGGGATCCCTTTCAGGAGGTGAACGGATTCTTTCAATGACTATTTTGCCTTCTGTATCTAGGACTTCAGGGCAATTTTCCTTGATGATTTCTTGAAAGATATTGTCAGGCTCTTTTTTCATCATGGCTTTCTGGAAGATCAGTAATCCTTAGATTTTCTCTCCTGGATCTATTTTCCAGGTCAGTTGTTTTTCCAGTTAGATATTTTACATTTTCTTCTGTCTTTTCATTCTTTAGATTCTGTTTGACTGTTTTTTGATATCTCATAGAGTGATTAGCTGCTTTTTGCCTTATTCTAATTTTTATCAAATTGTTTTCTTCAGCTAATTTTTGCATTTCCTTTTCTATCTGTCCAATTATTCCTTTTAAGGAGTTATTTTTTCCAGTTAGGTTTTGTACTTCCTTTTCCATTTGTCCAGTGTTCCTTTTAAATTCTTCTGTGATTTTTTTTCATATTTTTAAAATCATTGATCAACTTTTTCTTTTATTTCTCTAATTTGATTTATAATCCTTCCTGAGCTCTTCCAAGAATGCTCTTTGTGCTTTAGACAAGTTCATATTCCCTTCTGAAGTTTCAGATATGAGTACAGTCTCAATGCTGACCTCTCAGGTGTTTGTGTTTTGGTCATTGTCCCTATAGAAAGATCCTATGGTCTTTTCTGCTTTGCTTCTTACTCATGATAATCACCCTTTTCCTGACTTTTAAAGTAGCTCTCTGCATCTGGGTCACAGGGGACTCTGTCTCACAGTTCTCCTGCCTAAAACTTGTGGCTTTGTGTGTTGTGGCCTCTGGTTCTTTCAGCTAGAAGGTAAATTGCTACAACTTACCTGGTGCTGAGCTGGCTAGTATTGTAAAGCAGAGGCCAGGTGAGGCATTTTTGGGTTTCCCTGAAATTACCCCAGAGCTACCTTGTTAAGTGTGGGGGTGGGGGGTGGTCTCACCCCAGGAGGTCTCCTCAGCTGAGCTACAGCATAGGCAAGCTCAGCAGTTGGTGATCTCATCTGTGCCAGTGTCTTCCTGATTCCTCTGGGGTGCTCAGGCACTCCTGTTTGCAGTTGCAGGCTTCACCCCCCCCTAGGACTCAGGATCTTCTCCTGGTTTGCAGAGATGGGGTTGTCTGGGACAGCTCTGGTCCTACACTGGTCCCCTTCGGCCACAGCAAGAAAGACCCTCCTTAGCGATTTTCCTAGCCTCACTGGTTAAGAATCTCTTTACCCCTTCTGCTGCTCCCACTGTTGCAGGATTTTTCCCAAGAAAATATTCTCTGGGCTTATCAAGGTCAGCAAGGGGAGGGAGATAGCAATTACTGATCACTCCACCATCTTGGCTCCCAGAAATTGACCCTGGCCAGAAAAGTACTTTATTAATCATTAGTCACTAAAAAAATTTGAGTACTTAATTACTGCACAGTGGCTAGAGAGCTTGACCTGGAATGAGGAAGACCTGAATTCACATCCAGCCTCAGACACTTCTAGCAGTGTGACTGCACAAATCACTTAAACCTCTGCCTGCCTCAGTTTCCTCATCAGAAAATGGGCAGATAGTAGCACTTACCTCTTGGGGTTCTTGAGGCTAAAATGAGATATTTGTGAAGCGCTTTGCAAACAATTATATATCCTCAATCCCAGGTGTCTGTTTTTTGAATCTCTAAACTGTTATATGTATATTTTTGTGCCATCACCAAAGCAAGGAGTGAAATGTGACAGATTGGCAAAAAGGTTTGTGTTCCCTTTCTTGTTCCTATGTTCTCTATGCAGATTTTGCAGGCTAGCCTTTAATGCTTTCACAATCCCTGAAAAGGACTGCAGCTGTCAAATAAGTAAGTCACTAGAAAGATAACAGCATTGTCGGTACAGGTAACACCTCACACACTGGTCACTGCACAAGTTTTGACCAGCTGGGCTGTGTGGCCAGCTCTTAACTCTTCCTCCACAGACCTGATTCCTGCCACATTTCCAGTTCACCAGGACCCATAGGCTTTTTCAGACTGCCAAGGAGTCCATGACACAAACTGTGGTTTAAGAACCCTGGCGCTGCACTAAGTTGCAGAGAAGCAGCCAACCTGCATAGTTAGCGGTAGTTTACTCATGCTGGAGTTCCATATGTGGATGAAATCATGGGTCCAGGCACCCTCCCTAATATCAATAATTGGACAAGCTCCTTAGCCTTGCCTATTTCTGTTCACCACTAAGTAGCAAGGATGATACAGGCTGACTGTGTGACCTAAGCTTTCCCTGGAAAGTTGATTAAATATGGGAAAGATGTTCTTCAGCTGTAGGGCAGGGAAGACCATCCAGTACACGTGCGGGAGACGGAGCTGTCAGTCCCTGCTAAATCCAGCATTGCAGAAGGCTTGATTAGAAAGCGTCAAAAGCCATGGGACTAGGCTGTTGTGGAGCTGAAGCCAGAGCTTCCTGTCATTTGGGGTAGATTAGTGCTGAGGAGTCAGTGTCACACACACACACACACACACACACACACACACAGCCTTTGATGGGGACATTAAAAGCCCTTTTATAGAATGACCTTTTTGGCCTTACTTTTAATACGATGTTTAAATAAGGGAATTACTGGCTCACTTTTCCTGACAAAACCAGATGGCCAACACTACCATAGTCACCAGAGACCTCTGAGACATGTGCCAAACTAATCAGCATTTGCCTACCTCAAAGAAAGAAAAAAATCTCACTCAGAATGTTGTCTTCTGCAAAAGCAAAAGGTGTAATGATAGACTGGCACCTGAACTAAAGGCCTGCATGCAACTTTTATTGACTCATTATTCTCTGGGCAGTCAACAGCCTAGCATTCCCTCAGCACTCCCCCATCACCCATCACAAATCTCAGATTTTTTCAGCAGCTTTAAATTGAAGAGTGAAACCACGTATCCTCTAGTGGAGTACAGTTCCAGCTCAGAGAGGCTTCATCACAGAGTTGACATGAAAAGACAAACAAAAATCTGACTTGCCGTGTTATCCATCCAATAGAAAACCACCCAAGGGTAGAGAAATAGATATTCCCCACCATCTCGGCAACTCGGCTGAGCCCGTGAGTTCAGGCGTGCAGTATTTCAAGGAGGATTTAGAAAACCTTTCTTTGGTGCAGCCAAGAGTTCCCCTGACAGCCCATTTCACTGGCAGGCCAGCCTGTCGAGAGAACAAAGGGAATTCTCCCCGTCTGATTTGGATGAGGAGGCTGTGCCCATTTTGGAGCTTCCCCAGTGGGTTTTGCACCAGTGTCAGAGTTGGAATACTGTTTTCCCCCTGAACAGTTAAAGTAAAACTCCTTCAAATTGCTTCTACTCGCCTTTCTCCACAGCAGTTTTGGCTGTTACTGTGGCCTCTGCCCTGGTTTGGCATGAGCAGAATAATGCCTGAGCTAAGAAAAAGATGAGAAGGATGATTGCGGGATTGTTCAGTAGGGTTGTCGTCAGAGAACTTAGCTCTATTGCAAAGGGCACCTGGACTTCTTTTATTAGGGCACGTCTGCCTTAGTGGATGTGTGCCCATCTGCAGTCTCAAATTTAAGAACTGAACTTACTTAGTGAGAGCTCTGCTCTATAACCACATACACCCCTCTTTGTTTCCAGGCTCTCCTGTGTTTTAAAAAAGTCTTCTTCAGGACACAAGGGCGCTCTATCTACATAGACCTACCTACAGTGCCTTCCCTCCCCATACCCAGTGCTTATCACCATGCTTGGCACAAGGAAATGATTAACAAATAATTTATGTTTATTCATTCTTAGAGACCCTAGCTAAGCCTTTTCTGATCTGATACCTGGAGTTGTTGGAGCTCACTCTCTCCTCCCATTATCTGGTCAGTAAACACATGTCAGGCATTGTCCTAAAAGCAGGGGATCCAGAGAAAGGCAAAAGACAGCCCCTGCTGTCCCTCACAGTAATAAAAATAGCATTTTTATAGTGATTTAAGAGACTCTCCTCACAATAACCCTGGAAGGTGGATGCTGTTATTAGCCATCCCATTTTGCAGATGAGGAAACCAAGGCAGAGAGAGAGGTTAAGTAACTTGTCCAGGGTCAAACAGCTAAGAGAGTCTGAAGCCATATTTGATCTCAGACCTTCCTGACTCCGTGTTAGGTTTATCTCCTGTACTACCTGTAGCCTATTTTCTCCTCCCCAAAAATAGGCTCCTTGAGCTCAGGTATGGTTTTTGTGGTTGTTGAGGGCTGGGTTTTTGGGCTTTGTAACCCTACTGTTTTGGACATGGTAGATACTTAATTGGTTTGAATTATGAACCTGTGAAGAAACTTTCAGGGAACTTGTAACTTGATTTGAGTTATTAGAACATAGGGGAAAATACACTGAAATAGAATGCATCTGACCAGTTCTGGTCTTTCTGTTCTTCCAGACAGGAAAATTGAAGCCTTCCTTTCTATGAGTAGGCCATATTTCATATTTTCTCATGTTTCAGAAAGTAACCTGAGTCAAAGTAGATGGGAATGACACACCCCAGATCAATAACTCTTTATGAAAGTGTAAGCTGGGGGAATCACTCCATTTTTAAGGTGCATTTCTAACACCACAGTGGGGGTACAGCAGATAGTCCTCTCCCTTGGCTCCGAAGCTGCATTTGCTTCTCCTTAGTCAGTTGTCCGCACCCACTCATCCTGGAAATAAGGCAGGGAGTTTTTTTGTGTGTGTTTCTTTATGTCTCTGGTGTCTTGCACGTAGCAGGCACCTAAAGGTTTATTAAATTGAGCTATGGAGGAGCTTCATAAACCCTTGTTGAATTTGGTGGTCTTGGAGGAGAGGGAAGGCTTTGTCAGCAGGCAAGTATGAGAGCTAAGCACAGAGGACTAGGCCTGGCTAGAAGAGGCTTGGGCACTTCAGTGACTCCCACTCAAGTGGTAACTGAAGCACGCCATATGTTGCATTATTATGGTGCTTTCAAATGAACAAAGATCCTGCTTTTGTAGGATCATAAGCTTAGAGCTCAAAGGGACCTTAGTGATCATCTCAGCCACCTCATTTTACACATGGGGAAACAGGCCCAAGAGTGGTAAAGTGACCTGCCCAGTCATACAAGGTAACAAGTAGCAGAACACAGATTTGATCCCAGTTCCTGTGACTCCACATCCCACCATCTTTCCATTGGATCACATAACCTTCCAAAACTTTGGGATAGGTGAGATGGATGAGGAAGGACACTAAGTGGTGCTGTAGTGGATAGAATTCCAATCCGGGAGTCAGGAAGATTTGTCTTCCTGAGTTCAAATCCAGCCTCAGACATTTAATAGCTGTCTTACTCTGGGCAAGTCACTTAACTCTGTTTGCCTCAGTTTCCTTATCTCTAAAAATGTGCTAGAGAAGGAAATGGCCACTATTCTAGTGTCTTTGCCAAGAAAACCCCAACTCTGTGGGGTCACAGAGTCAGACACAACTGAAATGACTGAACAGCAACAGCATATGAGGAAACTTGTAGCTAATATCAGCATTTGAATACAGGTCTCCTGAGTCCAAGCCCAGAGGGGAGGGATTCCTCCTTTTGAAAGTGGAAATAACAGTTTCATCCTTCTGTACCTCTTGGGAATGATTCAGCAGCAGACATGTATTATGTCTCTAACTTGTACTGCAACCGAAGCCCTGACTGTATGTTGGAGATAACACAATAATATGCCTTCACAGAGTTTCTGTTCTGTAAGGGGGTGGGGACGTGAGGACACCACATGTCCCCGGATGATGTGAGGAGGAATCATGTCACAGCTGGCCCCTGGGGTCAACTCCTGGCTCCTCCTTCCAGCTTCTGCATTGCTGATCTTCTGGCTGCAGGGTTGGCATGAGAAGATTAAATTCACAGCAAGCACATATTTTGTTCTGTATTTTCAGCTCTGCTAAAAAAAGGTTGGAGGATTGAGGTGAGGGGAGGGGGGGAGTTGGAAACTGATAGCCAAAATAAGGCTTTGGGGACAAATCAAGTGAATTTCATTGAACTAGGCCCCCCTTGTCTGTTGCCCATTGCTGTGGGTTATCAGGGTCAAGTATGTCTAAAACATTTTCATTCCCAAGGAAATGCTTGATAAATACAACATGACATTATTATAATTCTTATACAGAGGAACAGTATCACTGAATACCAAAAGTTACCAAACCTTTTGGGTGACATAGCAGAGGTGATATACCAGTGAGTAGCCAGAAAGCCCAGAGACATGGCCAAGGACTCCCAGGTTTGACAGTTGCACCACAGAGCCACCCCCTATGCTTGGGTGATGATCATTTTGATTTTTCTAATTTTATTTTTGGTTGTGTGTGTTTTTTTTTAACAGAATGAGGCTGGACTATTGGAGTTCTTCCAAAATGTGATGAAAGAAACTAGGGCAAAGCCAAAAAGAGTGATTGGTTGGATTCTCAGCACTTTCCTGGGTTATTTAAAGCAACAGAACCTTGCTGTCAGAGAGAGGTGAGAGCGGCTTTGGAATTTTTTTACCCTTTGCATCCAGAAGATGCTGGCTTAGAGGTACCATATCCTTTTCTGGTCCATCCTTCATCAATTGAAATGCTGAGAAATACTCTTCCTGAGGGCCAAAATACAAAAGCATCTCTCAGTCTTATCAGCCAGCCCTAGAATGAGTCTGTGAGACAGTAAAATTTCATTCATTCAGAATCCAAGGAAAACAAACAAAAAATTGGATGAACTGTCAGATCCCCTCTAGCTCTGCAGTGCCATAGTTCTGAGAAGCTGAGTATCCTCAGGAATTGACCTCATTAATATCATTTGTCCCTGTTACTCTATCACAGAATCATTGGATTCAGACCTGGAAGGGACCATAGAGGTCCTTTAATCCAAGCCCTTCGTTTTCTAAATGAGCAAAGACCTTGCTTCTCCAAGGTCACCTAGGCGGTAAATAGAAGAGCTGGGATTGGAGCTCTACTCCATACAACTGAGTGGTGCAATGGATAGAGCACTGCACTTAGAATCAAGAAGACTCATCTTCTTAAGTTCAACTCTGGTCTCAGACACTTGCTAGCTGTGTGACCCTTGGCAAGTCACTTAATCCTGTTCGCCTCAGTTTCCTCATCTAGAAAATGAGCTGGAGGAGGAAATGGCAACCACTCCAATATCTTTGCCAAGAAAACTCCAAAATAGGGTCACAAAGAGTTGGACACAGCTGAGCAACAACCCCTAACTCCAAAGCCAACATTCTTTCTACAGCCCTCACCCTACTTCAAAACCTAGGAAATCTTTCTCTTGAAAATGTGTATATATGTATTTTTGAGCCCTTCAATATCTTAAGAGATAAGTAACCACCCTCCCCAGCCAAAGGGAATTTCTTTAACCTGTGAATCCTGTAACGTTTGTTATATTTTTACTCAGTTGGTATTCAGCTAGTTGTACAAGGTTTATTATCTTTTCACATCCTGAGCCCTGGCATTGAAGTCAGTGCAACCTGAGTTTAAATCCCACATCTGTTATTGACTATTTCTGTGACCTTAGGGAAACCATTGACCATCACTGGGACTGAGTTTCCTCATCTGTATAAGGAGGATGTTTAACTGGATGGCCTCTAAGATCTCTTCCAGCTCTGACTCAATGATCCTATAGTTTTTGAGACAATCAGTCAGTCAGAAAGTAAGTATTTATTAAGTGGCTACTGTGTGCCAGGCGCCTGCGCTAAGTGCTTGAGATAACAAGCACAAAAAATGAAACAGTCCCTACTTACATTTAGTTTACATTCTAAGAGGGGAGAAAGTAAGTACCTACCAAGAATACACATAATAAATATAAAAACAACAGAGCAGTTTGAGGAAAGGATGCTAGTAGTTGGGAGTTCTGGGAAGGCATCATGCAAAAGATGGTGCCAAGCTGCATCTTAAGGGATACATTTATTGGCATCTCTCCAAAATACCTACAATTGTGCTTTGAATGCAGCCATCTCTCAAAAAATATTTTTTGAGGGTTGACCACTTGAAAATAGTCTTCTTTGCCCAATAACTCAGAGCTCATATAGCCAGCTGTATTTCCATGCCCATGGAAAACAGTACAGCTAATATAGAGCAGTGTATAATTCTAAATTATTTATATTTTGCATTGAAATGCATTACATGATATTTTTATGGCTTCATCATTCGGTTCAGACTAATAATATTCAGTTACATTGCCTGAGAAAGTAGTAATTGATAACAGGAAAAAGGTAGCCCAGGAATACCTCTGACATGAGAAGTCAGCTGGAAGATTAAAAATGTACCATAGCTATTCAACCAAGTATAGTGTTGTGCTTATTAAGTGGGACAAAAATTAATCAAATTTGTTGACTTATACAATGTATGAACTTTGAAACTTTTCCCTCTTTTAAAACTTAATACTTAAAACTTCATATATATCCTGTCTTTATTGCAATTACTTTTCAAGATACCGCATTGAGTTCATAAGATTTTGACTCAGATTCTTTAATTTTTCATCATGAATTCATTTATTGCATTGAATATTGTGCATAGCTTTGGTGAACAGTTCATTTTTTTTTTTCAGTTCTAGCCCATGGCTTTTCAATATTATTTAAGTGAAGTAGGTTCCCTGGACACTGAATTCTTATTTATATCTGAATTCTCCATTTCTTGGATCAGTTCTTTAATTGTTTGTGACCTGGGCAAGCTTGTATTGTAGTATTCCATTTCCAGTTGGGAGTTAGGGAAGTTATGCCTCTGGCATGTTGGCGTTCATCAGAGATCATCATTACCTTAAAAAATGTACAAAATTTTCAGGCCCACTAGAAGTAAAATAATCTCCCAAGTAATTTTTTGGATGGATGTTTTGTAACCTCATGAAGATGATCAGATCTGCATGGGCTCACGTAAACCTCTTTTTAAGGAGATCTTGCTATAACCTTTAGTGAAAAAGTGAATTTCATCACTAAAAAATTACTTTTTTTCCAATTGTCAGTGCTTCAATCTTTAGAGCCAATGACCAGTGTTTTTTCTTCCTAGCAACATTGACAACTCTTTTAAACTGGTCTTCTCAGTGTTCTTCCAGTTTCAACAAGCTTATGCCATACTGTAGAGGAGAAAAGTAACAGTGCCTCCAGCTGCCAGGTTTCTGCTGAAAGTCATCGCTTATTTTTTGAGGATTAATTAGGCTGTTTTATAGTGGGAATTGTTTCCTGTTTTGGTGTGCACTTTCCTGTGTGCTCTGTTGAAGTGGATTCTGTTTCATTGTGGGTTTAACCAATTCTTGAAATATCAGACTTCTCCACACCAAGAGCCACTGCAGTATTGCTAACACTCATTCAAGTATGTTCTTAAAGAGCTACATTTGAATAATTTCTTGAAGTAATATTGATTTTTAAAAGCACAACAAAGGATACCAATGACACAACTGCATATGGTACAAAATCCAGCACTCCTTTGACAGATGACTAACTAAAGAGGAGGAAACCTGTTCAATCTGATTTCATTTGGTCAAGGTCAGACCTTAGTCATCATGGCATCACTAGAAGCATACCTGCATGACCACTGCTGTCACAAAATGAACTATATCAGAATCATTGCTTATCCTGAGGTTTCTGCCTACTACTATAGGGCAACCACAGCTGGATGATTGTATCTTATCTCCTTTGGAAGAGACAACATGGTAGAGTGAACAAAGTTCCTGCCTTAGGGTCAGCAAGACTTAGGTTGAATTTCATCTCTCATACTCACTTGCTTGATGACCATGGCCAGATCACTTAGTCTCTCTTCAGTCTGTAAAGTGTGGATAATCATACCTATGCTCCCTGTCATTACAGAGTTGTTAGAGGTAAATGAAGATCATGCATATAAACCACTTTCCAAACTTTAAAATGTAACACAAATATCAGTTGTGAGTATTTTAATCTCACAACAGCCTTTCACCAGTATTGCCCCTTGCACGGTACATAGTTCATTTTCTTTTAATGGAATATACATAGTAGCAAAGCTTATTACAAAGCCAATTTTTATTCAGTGAATCACATTTTTCTATTACCAAATTGGGAATGTGTTCAACTGTTAAAAAAAAGTCTTTGTGTGGGTACGGTCATCCATTCAATGGATATTTTTTGATTTTGCTAGGCATTGTGTGAGGCACCCCTGATAAAAACACCAAGATAAAAATAGCCCCCGCCCTCAAGGAGATTGCAGCTATTAATGTGCCAAAGTCATAGTTAAGAATATGTCAAATTATTAATATTTAATTGTTGTTTGTCCTTCGTTCTCAAAGAGGACATCAGGAAGGTGGATTGGATTTAAGTGTGGCCAAACTGTGCAAGGTCATCAGCCTCACTCTCCCTCCACAGCCTGCATGTGTGGAATGTTATAATTTATTATGTAATATTCATGTTAACATTACACATATCAAATAAAAAACAATTTTGTTAATAACTACTAGCAAAAGTATGCAAAATGTTAAGTCATTAGGAAAAGCACTGAAAGTGAAAATGTAATACACTAGTCTGCCTTCCCTTTAATAACATTCCCTTGGTAGAAGTGGCAGTCTCTAAAGCCCCATAAGTTGCTTAGCTCAAGTTTCATCAGCCTCAAGTCAGTAGGCTTTTGTCAGTTGTCTATTGTATGTCAGTTTTACTGTGCTGCGTACAAAAAGAATAAGGACACAGAGTTTACACAGCGTAGGAAGATGAGACAAACATAAATGAGACTGTATGGTATGAGAGAGTAGTTAACTAAGTCAATATAGTCTGTCTCTAAACAAATATAGTAGAAATTTATGGAAAAGAGATCATGGAGGACTAAACTGGGTCATAATTAGGAAGACTTTCATGAAGGAATGGCTTTTTCTGTACCTTAAAGGATTGCACAGACTTGCACATGGAGTGGGGAGAGGAAAAGGCATGACAGACTTGCAGAGCTGGTTACCCTAATAAGTGCTTAGTACACATGGACTTCACTGGAGGTGTGTGTAGGGGACAGAGGAACAGAGAAGGAAGGAAGGTGGGGTGGATGGGCATGGCTAGGATTATGGAGGGGTTGCAAATTAGGTAGCATTTGGACTTGCTACAGTAGGCATGTGAGGAGAGTTTATGTTGTGAGGCTAGTTACGGTTCACAGAAGAAGATGATCAGAACTGCAGAGTGAAAATAGCTGTCATAAATCACCTTATCCAAACTTTTCACTTTATATGTGAGGGAACAAGCCTAATAAAGGTGAGTGATTTGTCCAGTGTCTCAGTACCAGTCATTTGGACAAAGGAAATCAAGGAATGACCTTTTTTAGGCAGTTTGGCTGAAGGAAGACAAAAGTTGGTTACTCCCCCTCAGATTAGGTGAGTACTGATTAATTTTAGGAGCAACCATCAACTGACTAATGAACAACTCAGTCCAGAAGGCCAAAGAGGCTTAGCTTTAGGGTAAATTCAAAGCTTAATAGATGAATACCATGCGGGAAGCAGGCTGGCAGATATAGTGAGTACAAGGACATACAGAAAAGTTAGCAGAACCTGATAAGTAATTATATATCATAGAATTAGTTTAAAGAATTGTCTAGTGAGAAAAACTGTAGTGCGGTTTAGATGTTAGTCATCTTAAATATATTATTGTTGTTAAAAGATGTTAGATTTACTAAAAATTACTTCGAAAGTTACTTTTCTATGTCTGATGTTGTCAAGAAAGTGGACTCTCTGTAAGTCCTTTGATACCCCCTTGCTGAAGACTACAAGCTACCAACAGATGAATACCACCTAGTGGTGAAACAAGTGTAACCGACTTGGAGTTCCCAATCTAGTCAATATTGCAAAAATATGAAATAATAAGAAGTAAATAACGAGGCAGTAGGAAGTCATTGAAAAAGTAATGGCAAAATAGTTTTCGTGAAAGGATCCAGGACAGCTGAGTTGTTGGGATTAACCATGTTCCCCTTTATTACATCAAAACACCAACAAGCATACCAAATAAAATACAAGAATAATAAGAAGGAAATGAGTGCTGGCTTTTCTGAAGAGCTAAAAGAAAGAGACTGAAGCACAAAGAGGCGCAATCCAATGAAAAGATATTATGGGGCAAAAAAAAGTGAGAGAAAATCCAGAAATAAAAGTAATGCAAATACTACTAGAGGACTCAGACAGAGATGTAGAGAAAATAGATATTGTAAGAATCTTTAGAGTGGTGATAGAAGTGGGAGTGATATGAAAGAAAGTATGGCATTTATACAAATGGACAGAAGAGCACTGAAAGAAAGATACAAAGAATATGAAACTTAGAACATCCTGTGCTAGATTAGAACATCCTATTGCTAGATTAAGCAATAAATGCCCAGAAGGCTAGAATGACTCAGGTGGAGGACAAAAATGCGGAAATGACAATTCAGATAAAACAAAATTCAGAAACTGCACCAATGGAAGATTTGACCCATACAAATCAAAGCAATGGTGCAGAAGTACTGAGAATTGCAAAACAAACTGAGAATTACTGGTGTCCCCAGGAAAATATGAAAACATAAAGAGTGAAAACCATATTCTAGGAAAGCATATACCAAAATTGCCTAGAAGTACTGAAAACAAGAGGGCAAAGTACATATCAGTATAATTCACAGGACGCCATCAAAAGTCCTCTGACTCCAAATTTAACTCAACCAAAAATGTTTTTTTAAATCCAGAACTTTACTATCAAAGAAGTAATCTAAAAAGTAACCAGGAAGAAGTACAAGACTATGCAACAAGCATAACATATAAAAGAAGAGGCTGGAATTAGTATACTAAAAATTACAAAGGGAAACTAATCTTCAACCAACATTTTTTTAAAAATAGAATCAAAGGTTTCTGCCTTTTCCTTCAGAAAAAGCCAGAATTGGACAGGGCTTTTGATAGGCAAATCAACCACACAGTAGAAACTTTAACAAAAGAAACAAATTTTTAAATATTGATTCAGTGTTTATATATTATAAAAAGATATCGTCTGTTTACTCTTTGAAGTCCCATCTTATAAAAAGTTTATTTAATGAAGGATAAGAATTGAAGCAAAACCTCCACAAAGGAGAAAAGAGAGAAATGTTTCTACTAGATAAGGAAAGTGAAAGTTACATGAGGAGAGAATTTTATCTTAAATATTTAGAGACTTCAAGTCAACAAGATATTAAGATGTCAGAGGAAAGAGTGATTGATAATACAGACTTCTATCTGGTCTCAGTGGGGATGCTTAAGAGACTTTATTAGTAAAAATAGAATCTGTTTTTGATGTAGATGTACGGAACAATGTCTGTGTGCATGTGTGTGCACATGCATATAGACTAGAATTTAATCCATACAAGCAAAACAAGCTGTGTTATGTCTCATGCTGGGTTGTTTATTTTTTCTAAGTAATTTAGCAGGATGTGATTGAGTCAAAACCAACTTCATTCATTATAACCTTGAATGTAAACAACTTGAACCTGTCCTCAAAAAGGAAGACAGGTCTAGAATAAATTAGAATATCCAATAATATGATTTCTACATAAAATACATCTGAAATACAGATGTTGTTGACCTTTCTTCTACAAGAAGACCAAAATGACATCACTATGCTAAAGTCAAGTTTCATCGTGTCCCACTGTGGCTAATCAGACCAATATGAGCTCGGAACACTCTACCACAGATTGCATACAAATAGTCCATGTGAAAATTTGGGGTAGATTCTCCAAATTTGCGTATTCAGGATATTTCATTTCTGCTTTGCTCATAGAGCACAACCCCTTCTCTGATGTGGGCACACCATGCTGAGTGCCAGTGTCTCCCATGTCACATAATCAGTACCAAAGTTCTTAAGAGAGACCTTGAGAGTTTCTCTGTATCGCTTTTCTGACCACCATGTGAACCCTGTGTGAGTTCTCCATAACATGGTCTGTTTGACAAGAGTACATTTTACATATAGATTTAAAGTATGGAGCTAGAATAAAATTTATTAAGCTTCATCTAAATTTTAAAAAGGATTTTGTTAAAATTTTTTATAAATAAGTAGTAAAAAGAGCTTTGAGACAAATAGGAAAACTATGTCATGGATAAAGATGTAGATAATGAAATTTTATCAATATATATGTAATGAGTAGCTCAGTAAAGTAAGAATTAAAAGAAAAGGCAAACTAAAAAGCGAAACTAACAAAGATAATGAGGCATTAATAGTTGCAGACTTTTCTGATCATTTCCTGGAATATGACAAATGTAACAGAACCAAGAAGGAAATTTCAGATTGAAAAGCATGGAAAAACTAAAGTTGATATATCTATAGAGAGTATATTGAATGTAAGTCTTGGTATAATTATTTTTCAGGCTCATATCAGATTTTTCAAAATTCAATTATGCTTGAGGCTTAAAGAACTCTATAAACAAATGCAAAAATACAGAAATCTTTTATACATCCTTTAGATTCCATAATGTAAAAATAAAAATTATAGTAATAACATAAACTAAATAACTAAACTATATAACTAAAACAAATGGTCATCAATAGAGGAAGAATGAACAAATGACATAGGCCTAAAAGGAAAATGTAAAATGACATCCAAAATCACAAATGGATCAAAGGCCAATCAGAAAAACTAAAAAGTTATGTTTAATAGAATAACAGTGATATAATATGCCCAAATTTAGAAGATTCCACAAAAGAGAGCTTTATAAGAAATCATCTATGAAATCATCAAATACTCAAGTTAATAAATAGGAATAGATAATCTAAATAGCCAAAACTTAGAACAAAAATTTAACAAAAATATAAATGAACTGCAACAGGTTAAAAATCTTTAGGACCATATAGATTTACATGAGAATTTTAATGGAAACTTAAAGAAAATAATCATTCTGCAACGTAAACTTTTCAAAAAACAAAAAGAACATACTCTACCAAACTTTATCTTTGAGACAGCTGTGGTCCTGATGCCCAAAACAGGGAATGATAAAGCAGTAATGAAAGTTGATGCTAAAATGCTAAGTGAAATACTGGCAAAGAAACTACAATAATATTCAGCAACAACAAAATTTTCATTATGGACTGGTTGGAGTTATACCAGAAATGTAATAATGGTTTAACATCAGGAAGGTATTTAGCATAATCAATTAAAAACCAAAACCAAGAAGAATCTATATTATTATATCCAGAGAAGAAAGCCTTTAAGAAAACAGAGTACTCAGTTGTTAAAAAATGTCAAAGTGTAGTCATGAAAAGACATGTCCTTAATATGATCAGAAGGATTTCTCAACACTGAGACCTAGCATTTTTATTGAAATTTGTTGTTTATAACATCTTCATCTTCAAATATATCCCTCTCTGCTCTGTCACTCATACCACCATCCCTTATAACGAAAACCAAAAAAGAACAAAGAAAAGGTTCAGCAAATTTAACCAATCTATCAACCGAGTCTAACCATATCCACTGTTCAGTATCCATTGTTTCCCTTTGCAAAGAATGAAGGAAGATATATTTTTTTATACTACTGTTTGGGTCCAAGCTCAGTAATTCTAACTCCACAATGCTCAGTTTCAGTTTTTTTTGTTCTTTCCATCTCGGTTGTTGTGATGTATGTTATTTTCTTGATTCAGTCTGCATCCCTTTGCATCAGTTCCTCATAAGTCTTCCCATTGCATTAATTCCTCTTTCTTCCCGGCTTTCTCTGTAGTTTTCATGGTGATCATTTCTTCTGGTTCTATAATACATTACATTACATTAATATGCTACAGTTTGGTCAACCATATCCCCAATACGTAGGCATTTATTTTGTTCCCAGTGTTTTGCTACTGCAGAAAAGTGGTGCTGTAAACATTTTAGTATACGAGGCACTTTTCCGTCTTTGGGGAATATGCTTAGCAGTGGAATCTTTGAGTCAGAAAACAGGGATGTTCTCTTTGCATAATTCCAAATTGTTTTCCAGACTGATTGGACCAATTCATCGCTCCCTTAACAGTATATTACAGTGTTTTTATTTCCAAAGCCCACCAAAGTTAACCATTCCCATTTTAAGTCATCTTTGCCAATTTTCTGGGCTTGGAGTTAAACCCCAGAATTGTTTTAATGTGTAAAATGGGTTATCATATGTAAAACCCTTTGCAAACCTTAAAATACTATATAAATGCTAGTTACTAGCTTTACTGTCATTATTGTTTCTCTTTTCTATCATTTGGAACAATCTCTCATGATAGCCATTTATAGTTTTTCTTTTGAGAATTTATCATTCAAGAACTGTTTGTTTATTTACTTTTACAAACTCTTATTCACTGGAGAGTATTTCTTGGTCTTATACATTTATTTTAATTTTCTATATATCATAAGTATCAGAGGTATTTTTTTCCCCAGTTTCAGTTCACCTTTTTTCCCCCAGATTCAGTTTACCTTTTTAGCCCAGTTTCATTACTTTTATTCAGGCAAAGATTTTCAGTTTCACATAATTTCATCTTTTTTGTATGTGATTTGTAAAGAATTCATCCCTAGATATAACTGTAATAGATACCTGATCTGGTTTTTTTTCTAAGTTTTTTATAGTATAATCTTTAAGATTTAGGTCACACCTTTTTTTTTTTATTTCACTGTGTATATAAATAAGGTGTTAGTGTAAACCTAATCTTTACAAAGCTGCCTTTTAGTTTTCTCTTCAGCTCTTTTTTCAAAACAGGAATTATGTCCTTGAATTTGTCAAATACTAGATTATTGAAGTGAGTTTTTTTATTCTTCTTTATCTGGACTGCTCCAGTGATCTACTTTTTATATATTACTGCTTTGTGGTATGATCTGAGGTCTTGGAAGTGCTATCTTTTCCCTGTACCTGTCTTCGTTCTGTAACAGCCAGGACACCAGCATACACAGGAGGGCTGCTGTACAGGTTCTTAGATGTGCTTTTCTAAAAGGAAAGCAACTTTTGAGGGGACAGCGATCACTTTAATCAAGCACACATATCATTCATTTAGTTCAAGGGAAAAAGTCAGCACACTGAACTTCAGAGAAAATACAGAGGAATAAAAATCAACAAACGGGGCTAACAACTGTCTGACCATAAGCTGTACTTATATAGTTACCAGAGAGAAAAGCATGAACATCTGGGTTTTCAGGAATGGGAGTGGAGGTAGCTCCTTAGCAGCTACCCAGAGTCTCATCTGGCCAAATAAACGCTTCCAGTGAGTAAGCCCCAAAACAGAACCCGACCCCAGAATATTTAATACACTTTTTAGAGCCAGAGACCATCACAACCCTTGAGAATCATCCAACAACAAAAATTCGCCCCAAATCAAGCTGCCTTTAATGGGTGGGGAAGATCTTTAACTTCCTAATATTAGCATTACATATTCCCACTTCTTTTTGTTATTTCTCTTTAGATTCTAAATTTCTTCTTTCTCCAGATCAGTGTTATTGTTTTGTCTACTTTTATAAAGTATCCCCTTAGGAGATTGAGATAGCATTAAATCTGTGAGTTCAGTAGTGTTTTCATTTTTTTTTTTTTTTAGTAATATTGGTATGGTCTAGCCATAAGCACTCATTGTCTGTTTAATCATTTAGATAATCCTTGATTTTCCTTTAATTATGTTTTCTTTGAAAAGTACTTATACAAGTGCTGATTGTGCCTTAGAAGATGATGTCAGATTTTTTTTTTGCATTTTTAGATAATTATTTTGTATGACTTCCCTTTCTATTATTTCCGCCTACATTTTGTTTTTGGTATATTAACAATCAGTTATAACAAGATACACAGATACTTTTTTATTGAAACCAAGAGTGAGATAAGGATGCATACTATCACCATTGTTATTTGACTTACCACTAGGAATTCTAGAGAATCACATATAAATTATATGTAATTTATGTTATTTAAATTATTATTATATATTATTAATTATATAAAGTATATATAAAATGTATTAAAGAAATAGACACTAAGAAAGAGGAACAAAGTTATCTCCTTGTGGAAGATATGATGTGTTACCTAAAAACTAGGTTATGAGATCATAGATTTAGAGCTATAACAGCCATTAGGGGCCATCAGGAAACTGAGTCACAAAGAGAGGAAGTGAAAGTAATACATTTAACAGAAATGAAATGGGATTTGAGCCTGACTCCAATTCTCAGGACCTATCTATTATACTATGGTGTCCCTAAAGAATCAGCCAAAATTAACGGAGGTGGAAAATAGCTTTAGTCAAGTAGGTACATATAAAATAAATTTACAAAAAAATGTATCTGCCCATTACTAAAAAGTGAAACTAAACAGGCAGAAAGGATTAAAGGGGAAATATTTTGAATAACCCCAAAGTGGCATAAATATTTGGGAGCTAACTTAACAGGATACAGATAGGATTCCTATAAATATAGCTGCAAAGCTATTTTAAAAGGAATAAAGGTAGCCCTAAATTATTGGAGAGACATTCAGTGTTCATGGCTGGACTGGGCTAATTTAGTAAAGTAATACTACCCAAGTTTGTAGAGCTAATGTTAAACCAGTAAAAACATACCACAGTCCCAAAAAAGTACTGGATGACACTGGACAAGATGATAACATTTATTTAGAGAAGCAAAAAGTCATAAATTCCATAGGGGAAAAGAAAGGGGGGGGGGGAATTTTAAGAATAATCAAGTCTCAAATTATATGATAAAGCAATAATTATCAAAAGTATACCAAATTAAAAAAAAGAAAAACATTATTGGAATAGATTAGATAAAAAGAAATAACTGCAGTAATATGAGCACAAAATCCTAAGGAAAGAACTCTTTAGTCAACAAAAACAGATGACAGAATGGGTAGTAATCTAGCAGAAAATGAGTTTAGATCTGCTTTATACATGAAATAAATTCCAAATAGATAATCAAAATAGAGTGAGTCACACAATAATAGAATAGAAAAGAATTAAAAGTTATATATTTTACAACCCTGAGCAAGTGAATTCTTAACCAGCCATGGTACAAAGGATAATATGAAAGCCAAAACAATTTTGATTTTATATAAAGGGCTTTTGCACAAATAAAATCAGTTTAATTTGAATTTTAAAAAGACATGGACTAAGTTTTCCTAGTCCATTCAACTATTTAATTGCATTAAACCTCTCTGATAAAGTTCTGACCTTCACAATCTATAAGGAATTGACACACATCCAGAAGTCAAAGTCAATAGATAAGTGAGCAAAGAAGAAGAAATAAAAAGCATTAGCCAGAGTTCATTATTGTAGTGCCACTGTTCAAAATGATGATTTTTTAAAAATCAAAAGATGCACATTTTCAGATACTTCTTAATGATTCTGATGAGATATTTTAAGTTCTCCTCATGCATATATCATAACCAATATTATTTAACAATTGAGCCTGTTTTCTTCTGCCCCTGGTCCTTTGCTAAATCTTTCCAGTCTTTCTTTCTAAGATTGATATAGACAGTTAATCATCCTGCTGGGAGAAAGGCGAATCCCACTGGTATATATCCCACTTCTGTAGTTATTCCCAGAGTAGCAGAAGGTACAAGTTTAGGAACACAAATTATTCAGTACTATCTAAAAGTGTTTAAAATTGTTAGCAGTCAGAGAAAGGCAGGTTAAAACAGCCTATCAAATGGCTGGTAAGGATGGTAAAAGAGAGAAAAGTTCAGTGCAGAAATAAGAAAAGTTAAAACATGGTTTATTCCCCTTGACCCAGCAATCTAAGTACTGTGTTGAGTCTCCAAGGATATGATCTTCAAGAAGAAAAGGCTTGTCATTACTAAATATTTACAACACCACTATTTGTTTCCTTTCTTTTAAAAAATTCATATTGATATATTTTGTTTGTACATCACTTTAATCTTCAAATATGTCCTTCCCCATGTTACTTGAAGTCATTCCTTTTAACCAGGAAGGCAGTTTAGCAAAACTAATTAGCACATCAACCAGATCTGCCTGTATGAGCCATGTCTGCTCTCCCCCTCTGCCCAGGTGTGCTTTCTCATCTGGTTTTCATGGCCAGGCTTGATCCCATTGTAATGACACAGCACACACGTTCAGTTGTTTTGGTTCTTTTCCGTAACAGTTTAAAAATCTATCAGTAAAATCTACTGTTGTAGTCATTATATGTGTTGTTTTCATGGTTCTATTTACTTCACTTTTCATCCATTCATAGAAGTCTTCCCGTACTTCGTTAACAATTAGCAAAGCTAATAAAGGGTCGGAGAGAGACATGATTCAAAGTCTACATTCACGTTTCAGACTCCTGTTTCTTTCACATTTGGGCTTTGCACATTTTTTGTATTTTGGTTTTGAAGAAGGACCAGATAGCTTCATCAGTCCCAGCTCACGGCTTGCACCTCCTCTTTGTTTTGTAGGCCTGTTGGAGGGGTTCAAGACAGTTACTGTGTCCTTCCAGCCCAGTGGAGATAGAGGAGGAGGTAGGAATCTTAGTGCGGCTAAAGGAATCAGTGTTGTTTTATCAGGGGCAAGCAACTTTCCTTTATAATGTTCCTCTGTCTGCCCTGAAAAAAGGACAAGTTTTAGAATATGTTGGCAGTAGATAAATCAGTTTAGGGAAAACTGTGCCAGGGAAATACATTTTTGATCTGAATGTAGGTTATACTTTTCCTCTTGTAGACTTGGCTTATATGAAACCTGAAAGTGGCCTATGAATCAGTGTCCTCTTCTGATACCAACCTGTGTGTTCATATTGGAAAAAGATCCTTGAGGATCTTCCCCCTCCCAGATTGATTTTTTTTTTGGACTAGATAAAAAGGCTATTGTTTACTTCATTTCTCACCTAACTTTTAATTATTGAATAGGTGTTGCCTCAGACAAATGAGACCAAGGAAAGACCTTTGCTTAAAAGGGCCAAGGCCTCCCAGGCATCCTGGGCCATCTCCAGTTGTCCTGATCTGAATCTTGTCACTGGACCCAGATGACTCTGGATGAGAGAGTAGGCTAGTGGCTTTGCACAGCCTTCTCACAACATCGTAGTCCTCTGAGAAGGAAGGGCAAACAGCATACAAACATCATGATTCATTTAGCTATTCCTTAATAGATGCGCATCTATTTTATAGCCATTTTTTGCTGCTCCAAAAAGTGAATACTGCTCTTCGTAAAAGCGATTGTCCCCCACATGTGAAAAATATGAAAGGTACACTTCTACTTCACAGATATCTTGGGTCCTAGCTGTCTTCT
>CM053772.1:156872559-156898139 GCA_028658325.1 Potorous gilbertii
GATCTAGAAAGGACCATAAAGGACATTCTGTATAGCCTCCTTATTTTACTGATGAGGGTGCTGGCCAGGTTTCTTGCCCAAGGACGCACATGTATGTGGTCAGTGATTCAGACCTAGCTCCTCTGGCTCTGATTCCGCTACAGAGACAGGTTCTGCAGAAGGACAGTGAGCTAGTCACAGAGTAGAATCAGAGAAATAGGCCTCAGATTTATACAGGAAATTGTACAACTTGTTGAGTAATCATGCACTGCTCAGTGTGTCCTGTCTTTATGTCTAGATGTCTCCTCATGATGCTGCTGCATGGCTATGAACTCTATAACCTCAGAAAAATGGAAGTTCTGCTTTGCCCAAAGGGCACTGAAAAGATGAATGGGCAAAGGAAGCTGCAGCAGGTGTTGTCAAACAAATAATCTAAGACTGTGTGATCAGGAAAGACAGAAGGGAGAAAACACGTGGGCAACCCAAAGCAGCCCTTGCATGCACAGAATATTAAAAAGAATCATTTAGGGAAGATTTGTGGACAGGTATGTCAAGAACCACACAAAATAAAAAGATGAGTAGGTGTTGCGGTCTTCAGGAGCATGGATGAGAACACACCTATCAAATTTACCCGACACGCTGGCCTGCTCGTATCTGGACAGTGTGTTACACTGGACTTCGATGATGGGCTTAATAAGCAGCAGAATGGTAAATTGAGAAAAGTCACCTCCTTGCTTAGTATGGCGGTTTAATCCCAACCTCAGGGACAATGGAACATGTACCCTCATTGCCCAGGAAACAGTGATATCTGACATCAACAAATTACCAAGCTGTACTTCTGATGGCCTTTATTTTCTCAACCTAATGGTTCGTTTGTTTAACTAATGGGCTGCGTCCACATTAGAGTATTTTTGCCAGACTCAGCAAACATTGTTTTGATGTGCAAAGTAGGGATTGTGGTTAAATGTAGTCCTAGCATGGGTTAAATTAGCAGTCAGGTATTACAACTGGCAGTACAGATAGGAATAGGTTGGTGGCACAGGACTCACACACACAGACACACACACACACACACACACACACACACACAAGTTCTGTCAACAAGCCAGCCTGCCCTGTAGGATGAGTTTGAATTTTTTGAATTTTCACTGTGATTTCTTTTAAGTGAGGCAGGCATGCCTGTATTTTTGTCTTGCCTTTTCCCCTTTAAAACCCTTTCAATTTTAGACTCCTTGAAGGAAAGGGCTCCCATCTTTTTCATCTTCTGTAAGCCTAACCTCGGTGTTTTTTGTGGGTTCATTCACACAATGGGCACTTCATAAATGCTTCTTGACTGGATAATTTCACTTGGCTTGACTTGGCATCATTGGGTGTTGCTGAGGTTAGAATTGACCAGCCAGTATTCAGTCTTTTTTGTTCCCTTGTCCTTTCTGGAAAGGGGTAGAACTGAAGCCTTTTTAGGCCTTACCCCTCTCCTCCCTACCCTTGCCCTGCTGAATATGGAATCAGCCATGCCCTGTTACAACAGCTCAGTTTTAGCCTAGGGGCCATGTGATGGCTTTTCTCAGTTTCATGAAGTTTATATCAGATGAAAAGTCAGAACTTCCTAACATTTAGAAGAAAAGGTTGACTCTGACCTAATTTAATATTTTTATGCCTCTCCATCCAATCCCTGGCTCTCTCTATTTGAGGCAAAAATCAGGATACAGGAGGCAAAAGGAGAAAAGAGTGTCACTGAGTAGACACAAAGGGGGAAAGCAGACCATTTTTGCTGTAGTGACTGGTACATAACTGATAATGATGGTATATGACTGATGACTGATACTTGGTGTAATGCAGATAATGACGGCACCTTTGCAGAAAACAGCCCTCCAGTTGCCTGCTTTTTCAAATAGAGCCTCTATATTTCTGGAGGATGTAGCCCAAGTCACGAAAAGGTTATTTTGTTAACTTCCAGGTCCATGATTCTCTTCCTTCTGTGATTTAGTCAGCATGATACAGATATGTGCAAATACCCAGTGAGTAACATCCACTCCAGCTCTCACTTCCACTTGGAATTGCTTGCTTTAACAAACAGCTTGAACACAAGAGGCCTGCTTCTTATCAGCTCTCTGGAATTACTCGCTATCCTAAAATCTCGCCATCCTTGAAGATGGGAGAAAGTCAAACTTCATTAAATCTGACTGTCCATTTGGAACTTGGAATCATTGGGCAAAAACTGACATGTACTTCTTGTTGTGTCTAAAGAAACAACTTTCTGTGTGAATTAATTATGAATCTATTATCAAGGAGAATGTTTAAAATAAATATAAATTTTTAAGTGCCTTCAGGTATTTTAGAAGCCCTCATTTGCATGCATATGCTAGTTACAAAATAATTCTTATATGTTTAGAGAAAATCCCATCTACCTTTTAGTGGGCAACATTTCATTAGCCTACTTTTTGGTACTCTAGAGACATGTGATTTTATCATCAGTAGGGGAAGTTCCTGTGGTGGAGACTACACTGGAGTGGTTAGAGGTTGAGTGCCCATGGTCATATAGTTAGTAAGTGTTACTCAGTCAGTCTAAGTTTTTCTGACTCTAGATCAAGCTCTCCACCTACCATCCCATGCTGCTTCTCTTTCGAAAAGCCATGAGACAAAACTTTTTTTAAAAAATTGTTTTATTTAACGTTCTTTTAAAATTTTGAATTCTAAATTCTCCCCTCCCCATTCATTGAGAAGGGAAGCAATATAATATTAGTCATACATGTGAAATAATGCAAAGCATATTTCCCTGTTAGCCATGTTGCAAAAACAAAAAAGCAAGAAAAGTAAGGTGAAAAAGTCAGCTTGATTCAGAGTTCATCCGTTCCCTCTCTAGCATTTTTCATCCTGAGTTCTTTGAGTTCTCTTGGATCATTGCCCTAATCAAAGTAGCTAAGTCTTTCATCACCGATCTTCGTTACAATATTGCTGTTACTGAGTGCAGTGTTTTCCTGGTTCTGCTCACTTCACTTTGCATCAGTTCATCAGTCTTGCCAGGCTTTTCTGAATCCATCATGCTCATCGTTTCTTAAAGCATGGAAGTATGCCATCATAATTATATGCCTTAATTGTTTAACCATTTCCCTAATGGATAGGCATCTCTTCAGTTTCTTTGCCATCACAAAAAGAGCAGCTATTAATATTTATGTCCAAATAGGTCCTTTTCCTTTTCCTTTGGTCTCTGTGAGGTACAGATCTAATGGTGACGTTGCTGGGTCAAAGTGTATTCATCGTTTTATAGCACTTTGAGCATAGTTCTAGCCTGTTCTCCAGAATGGTTAGACTAGTTCACAACTCCACCCTCAGTGCATTAATGTCCCTGTCTTTCCCCATCCTCTCCAGCATTTTCTTCTGTTTATCTTTCTCTCTTTTTATTCTCTACAGTCTGTTTTGCTTCTGACTCCTGTCTCCTAACTACCCTCTCTTTTATCACTCACCTCCCTTTTTTCCCCCTTTCCCCTCCTGTTTCCCTGTTGGGTAAGACAGATTTCTATACCCATTTTAGTGTCCATGTATATGGATGAGTAGATACATACATACGTTTTAGTGTCCATGTATATGGATGAGTAGATATATACATACGTTTACATGCATGCATGCATGTGCGCGCGCACACACACACACACTTACACTTGTGTCTTTAAACCAATTCAATTAAGAGTGAGGTTCAAGTTTTGCCTGTGCCCTTCCCCGCATTTTCCCTACTTTTTGCAATTCCTCTTTCTTAATATATGATGTATAGACTCTTTCTTTGGTCATGTAGTAATTCTTAGGTTATCTCCCCTTTATCTGTTTTCAAGACCATTTGTTTTTCCACAATATGATATTTCACATTTTCTATTTTTTCAATCTTTTAACTTTGTTTTATTATTTCTTGATGTCTCATAGAGTCATCAACTTCCACTGCTCAGTTCTGATTTTTAAAGAATTATTTTCTTCAGTGGCCTTTTTATCTCTTTTTTCATTTGGTCAGTTCTACTTTTTCAGGAGAACTTCATCAATGAAGTTTTGTACCTCTTTTACCATTTGTCCAATTCTATTTTTTCAGGCATTCTTTTCTTTGGTATTTTTATAGGCCTCTTTTACCAAACTGTTAATTGTCTTTTCATAATTTTCTTACAGCACTCTCACTTCTTTTCCAATTTTTCCTCTACCACTCTTCCTATTTTTAAAAATCATTCTAGTAATTCTTGTTGGGCTTGTGTCCAGTTCACATTTTTTCTTTGAGGCTTTGCTCACAGCTATTTTAATGTTGTTTTCATCTTCTGAGTCTTTCTTTATCTTCCCTTTCATGGTAGTAGTTCTTTATGGTCAGGTTCTTTTGCTGTTTTCTCAGTTTTCCAGCCTTTTTCTTGACTTTGAACTTTATGTTAAAGTTGGACTCTGGTGGGGGATACTGTCCTACGCTTTAGGCTTTTTCATTCTGCTGCTTCCCAGGCTAGTTCTGGGGTTTGGGAAGTTTTTGGTGCTTCCAGGGTGGTATGATTTGGAGAGAGATGTGGTCAGTGCTCTCCTGCTCCTTGCCCAGGAAGGGCCTCTGATCCATTGTGACCCAGAAAGGAGTAAGGCAATGAAATTGCCAATCTGCAAGCACAGGGGTCCTCTGTGATAGTTTTTTTGATCAGTGGCCAGATTCCCTTACCATATCTGAGCTGAAAGCTCCCAATGCTGCTGTTGTCGCTACCTCTAAAGCCCACCACTGGTATTGCAACTGCATGGGCTTCATGCCAGCCCTGCCCCTTGTGATACAGACCTTTCTAACCTCTTAAGTTGTGTTCAGCTGGAAAAATATCTCTCCCTGATCTTTTGTTAGCTCTGGAGCTCCAGATTTTTATTTGAGGCTTTATTTTCCAATTGTTTGGAGAGGAATGTTGGGAGAATTTGACGTCCTGTAATGCAGCACTTCTTAAAATGTAGATCACTACATACGGTTTAAGAATTGCTAAAGTGGTGGCAAGTGGAAAAAGTTTAAGAAGTCCTACGTCTAGTCCAGCATCTTGGGTCCTGTGAAAACCACATTTCTTTTTTTTTTTTAATTTAGTAATTCATACTCCTGACTCATTCAAACAGAGCTGTTTCAATCATCATCTGAATTAAGTGCAGATACTTACATTTGTATTTTGGCCCTGACACTTCTCAGCTGTGTGACCACGAGAAAGTCAGTTTCACTACTTTGTACTTCAGTGTCTTTATCTTTAAAATGTGGAAAGAAATAAACTTTCTACCTATTCTCTGTAGGATTATTCTGAGAGAAGCTTTTTGGTAAACTTTAGAGTGCTTTCAAAGTATGTATGAGTTATTGGTATTACTATATTGAGTTACTCTTGACTTCCTATGTCAGAATTTGTAACCCCATAACAAAACCAAATTAAATGTTTATATAGAATTTTTAAATAACTCGTTATATTCCTTATATCAAATCACATTACTAAAGTAAAAATAGTTAATATCTAAAAAGCTTAGGACCCATGACAAGGGTTGATGAGATGAATATGAAACTGATTGAGAATATGTCAGTGTTATTGGGACAGTATTTGCCTTGTCAGAAATAGTAGGTAAAGAAATAGTGTTGGCTCTTTGGGTAATACTTCCTGAGGCCTATTGTGACAATATAACCTTAGGCATTCTGTAGGACTCAGTTTTCAAATCTGTCAAATAAGAGAGTTGATCTAGATGAACTCCAAGGTCATTTTCTTCCTACTCCAGAATTGAGCTGATGATCACAGATATGGCAGGGTCCATAATGGGTCTTTAAAAACATATGAGTTCTTAACCTCATTTAATTTTAAAAAGAATAATAATATTGAATCCAGTGTCATGACCCAAAAGTATACAGCATATTGACATTATTAGCCTTTTTCCCGTTATCCAATTTCTTTGTAGCCCCAATATTTATTTGAGAAGGTAAGACTGGACAGGATGAGAAAAGCCTCACATAGTGCTCACAGTGCACACTTAACGCTTATTGACTGACAAACTACAAATGCTTCCAGAAAGTCATCTGCAGTATCTTCCGATTGCCTCCTCCACCTTAGCCCTTCCCTGGTGCTTCCTCTATCTCTGGAGGATGGACCTGGCCTTTGAAGATGGTGCTGATGAAGAAGATGAAGAGGAATGTAGGTTCTGGAAGGTTCTACCTGTCAAGCCAGAAAGGGTTCACTGATGACTGTGTGTCTGTTGCCTACAGAGCAGCCCAATTACAATTAGAGAGGCAGGTGTGGGTGTGGGTCTGAATTCTCAGGACCCAGCAGCTCACACAGAGTCTGTTCAATGACGGAGGAGTGTCAGCCACATTGGTAAAGGGACCACCCACACCAACAAAATTTTCAAGCCCTTAAATAATTCAGTCGTTTTTAAACTGATGTTCCAGTTGAAAATACTTAATTGCTGGCTGTTTTCCTTTCTTGTCAAAGGTTCATGAATTTTGCACCTACCTCCCTCCCTTTTTTTTCCCTAATTAAATCAAGCACTTTGTTGTTGAGAGAGAAATCCATGGTCTAACTTCTGGCAAACAGCTGTCATTGTTAGGCTGGGAAATAAAGAAGAGCCAACTCTACACACTAAAACGTGCATTTGAAACTACAAAAACGCAGGGAGAACAGTTGGCCTGTTTATTTTCATCCCTGGTATACAGTTATTGAAACCAATAAAATGAAGGGTTTTGTGTGTGTGAGAGGGGAAGAGAAAGAGGGAGGGGGAGGGAGAAAGAGAGGGAGGGAGAGGAGGAGGGAGAGGGAGAGAGAGAGGGAGGGAGAGGGAGGGAGGGGGAGGGGGGAAGGGGAGGGAGATAGGAAAGAGAGAGGAGGAGAGTGGGGTGCAGGGAGGTGAGGAATGAACACGTGCAAAGGCAGTGTGGAAATTCTTTCCTTTCTCTCTTTTCTCACCGCAGTCCAATCTCACCATCTTCACTGGCCGAGCTCCTCAACCTTGTGGATGACAAAGTCATCTCTCCATCTGCAGCTAAACAAGTGAGTCTAAACTTGCTGAGGCAACTGTTTACTCTAAAATCATGGTAAATGTTTATGAAAATGCCATCATAAAGTAGATTTTGTAATTGAGAGATTAAGTGCTTCTAAGGGGTTTTTTTCTGCTGAAGGATGGAAAAATTCATTTGTTAGTGAGGATAAAAAGCCATTTCCATGCACAGGTAATTTGCTACCCTCTTTGTTAATTGGGGAAGACTATTTAATTGCTTGACATTACAGGAATGTTTACCCCAAATGTGTGTTTATGGAAGAGGCAAAAGCACAGCAGGGTATGCAGTTCCTATTAAAAGGAAGTACAGATGCCACCACTAGTGTCCTCGGAGGCCAGTGACAGACTCTCCACTGCTCCCCTGACCCACTTGATGCTCCATTTGCGTCCCAGCCTCCTTCTGCAGAGGCATTTGTCTTTGTCAGATGACTGCCCTGTAATAAAGGGTGAGGCCCAGCCACCAGAGAGAAAGCCAACATGCAGGGCAGCTGAGCTGGTAGCCTTCCTGAGGGGGGGCAGAGGGCCCTGGGTAGGAAATGAGATGGAGACCACCAAGGCCGTATGGAGGCAGCTGCCCTGCTCCCAGCTTCAAACTCCTCTGTTCCCCATGCTTCAATCACAGGCCTAATGTTATTTTAATGGAGCTTTTTGGATTTAATATTTATATGCACCAGTGATTGGAACAGGTTACAAAGCAAAGCGATGCCCTAGAAAGGCTTCTTCCTCCTTTTGACTAATTACTAGCAACCATAGAGCGTTCTCCGTCCTCTGCATTGTGCGATTGGAGACGCAGGCTAATAAAGGCCACGTTTACCCACTGCTGAGTGATGCTGTTGAGCAACAGGGACCGTGCCACATTTAGAAAAGTATTTTGGCTGCCTGAATGTCAGAAGAATAACAAATGTTTATAACCATTCTCAGCAGTAGGGAGAGATACTGGATGGCCTAGGGGCAGCAGAAGCTATATATACACAAGAGCAGATGAATTGTAGCATTGGAGGAGGAGGAAGAAATTCCCCCACTTCAAAATCTAACAGTACCAGGGGAGACAGTCGCAACAAGAAGTGATGGAAAACTCTTGACAGCCTGAGTTTCAACAGATGTGTAGACAGAGACATTAGTGGATAGCATCCGCTTCCTCAATTTTTTAAATAAGTTGGGAGTGATTCCTGAGGTTATATGAAAGCACCCAAACCACAGTGACTAAACAGCCCCAAATGAGAGCCCCAGGAGGCTGAGGCTGCCCTAGAGAATCCACCCTGCCCTGGTGCTGTGTGAGCCCCTGGCATGCCATGGCCAAACTAGAAAGCCTTGTTCATGCCCGTGCCAGTGACCTAGCAGGGATGTCTTGGACAGGAAGGGTTGGACAAACAGGTTCAGAACCTCCTGATCAAAAATCCTGTCACCCTGACTCCTTTCTCTCTCTCTGTCTCTCTGTCTCTGTCTCTCTCCCTCTTCTTCCCTCCCTCCCTCCCTCTCTGTCTCCCCTTCTCCCTCTCTCCACTCCTTCCCTATATCTGTCTCCCCATCCCCCTTGTCTATCTGCCTCTTGTTTCCTTGATCTCTCCCTCTGTCTCCCCCTCCCTCCCCCATTCCTTTTGCTCTCTCTGTCTCCCCTTCCCCCTTATTTCTGTCTCTTCCTCTCTCAATCCCTCCCTTTCTGTCTCCGCCTCCTGCCGCCCTTCCTCTCTTCCCCTCTTGCCCTCTCTCTCCAGGCACTTTCTGGGTCTCTGTGCTCCCACCTGCACAATCCCTCCAGTGCCCTCCCCTTCACTGCACTGCCGTGTTCAGACTCATCTCCACTTGCCTGGGCTAACACACATGTCCTCCCTCCCTCCACTCCTCCTACTACGTGCCGACCTCCACACAGCTGCCAGATCAGTATTCCTAGGACACAGGTTTTGCCATCTCACTCTCCTGCTCCTACATTGCTTCTAGAAATGAAATGTAGAAATAACTGACACATAAAGAACTTTACCTTTTTTCATAGCATTTTATGTTTGTTAATCTCCTGACATTCGAAGCTTGCTCAGCCTCCCAGGTGTTCCTCTTCGTGCTCCTTCACCCCTTTGTTTCAGATATACTGGCCTGAGCTCACCCTGCCATCTCCTGCCTCAATGGACCATAATGCATTTCTTTACCATCACCTCTTCCTAGCTGCCTTTAAGGTCTCGTTCAGGTGCCGCTGCCCGCAGCACTTTCTGATTCCCTGTTTTCAAGCCTTTTGTCTCCTCCACATTATCTTGTTTTTCCTCATCTGTGTACGTTTGCTCTCCATCATTGCATGGAATCTGCTTGAAGGCAGCAGAGTGTGTGTGTGTGTGCATGCGCATATGTCTGTGCGTGCATGTATGTGTGTACATATGTGTGTGCGCATGTGCGCTGCATGTGTGCACATGTGTGTATGTGCATGCATGTGTGTGCTGCCTGGCATCTTTCTTTTCACCATCCCTGTGATCCCATCAGTGTGAGGAGCTACCCGTGAGAAGCTTCCTCTTCCAGCAGCTTCCCCACAAGAGTCTTTTCTAAGACATGGGTTACAGGCTCTTACCCAGGCTCACCCAGCTGTGCACTGATAGGGCTTAAACCCAAGTTTCTTGTCTTGTCTCTCACCTGGCATTCATAGGCACTTAAGAAATGCTTGTTAAATTGAGTAGTTGAAGAACTCTAGCTTAGGAGCAAGAGATCTAGGTTTGATTTTAACACTTATCTGTCTAAACTTGAGCAAGTCTCTTCCTTTCTGGGCCTTGACTCCATTGCTGAGATATAAGAGGTCAGAATGGTCTCTAACAAACTTTCCTGCTCCAAATCACCATGAGGCCTAGAAGCAGCCAGGGCAATGGGCTATTTAGGTAATGCCTTCCTGGGGACTTTAGCTTACAAGTCCTGAAAGCTTAAGGAAGAGGTCTGCGCAGACCCCACCATGCATGAGGGAGTTTTCTGAGTCCCCCTCGCCTCCTCTTTTGGCCTTATTAGGCAGGTTCAGCTGTTCCCTTCCCCTCCCTACATGACCGGCTGAGTTCTCCATGCCCACCTGCCTAGGACATTGCCTCTCTGACTTCTCCTTTACTAATCTTAATTATAGCCTCCCTTGTTTTGACAGCACCATCCTCTAGAGAACCCATGCCTGAGGAGCACTGTACATAGTAGGGAAGTTAGCTGTTTTTCTGGGAGACAAGTAGAGATAGGTGCAGCTAAGGGAGTCCCATTTTTCAAGTGGAAATAGGGACAGAGAGAGAGAAAGTCATGTGTTGGCCAGTGACTGAGTGATTAACCTTGGGCAAACACGTGATGGTGATCAATCTTGCTTTCTAATGACCAGACTGGGCCTGTTCCGTAGCATGTGACAGTTCCTGTCTCTTCAGAACCCAGTCCTCTGGATCCAGCCCATGCCAGCTTACAAGTAGAGGGCTCCCAGGACAGCAGGGGCAGAATTAACCTGCTAATAAAAGCCAGATGATTTCAGAGCCCTGTAACTCTTAGGCCATGAACATTTTCCATACTTCTGGCCAAATTAATGCGTAATAGAAGATAGGAGTGTGTGCTTGCCCTCTCCTTGTACATGCCGAGAACTAGATACTTGTAATGTACTATATGTGTCCCCAGAGTCTGCTACCTCTGACTGGGGACTCAGTGTTGAATCAGGGTCCTGGATCAAGAGAGAGAAAGCATGTTTCAGTCTCCAGTTCCTACACTTAACCTATTTCCCACCATCATCCCTTTTGGCATACACATTTTAAAAAGGTTTTTGGGCAGTAAAATTTTATGTATCTTACTGCGTAGAGGTGTTGAAAATGAGTTAGCATCTTCCTCTTCTTACTGGCCCTTCATATATTCTCAGAAGCACATGTTCTTCTGTGCCCTGCTCGTCTTAGAGGCTCAGGCTGGTGTCTGTTAGCCTGGCTCACCTTATACAGTGGCTCCTTTTCAAAGAGGGGAAGATACTGCCTCTCAAACAAACATGCTTCCCTTCCTAATCTGAGATGCAATAAGCCATTTTAACTGCACAGATGTCTCTCTCCCCTTTGACTCTGAAGGCTAATAAGTATCAGGCTGATTGGGGCAAATGAGCTCCATTCATCCTACAAATATTTATCACCCTGATATATGCCAGACCCTGTACTAGGCAATATGTCATATATTAACTATAAAGAGAGAAACCAAGCAGCCACCACCCCCCAGAAGCTTACATTCTGGGGGGTGGGAAACAATATGGTCACAAAGGAGGCTGTGCAGAATCTTCTTAAAGTAAATACAAAGTCATGATGATGTGGAGACAGTGATGGAGAGGACAGTGTACGTACAACGCGAGGAACTCAGGAAATGCCTCCCGGGTGTGGTGGACGTTGGAAGGCTAGTATGGTTCGGAGAGTTTGTGAAGAGCCTGGTGTGGAATCCGTCTGGAGAAAGGGCTTGGAGCCACGTTCTGAAGGCCTTCAAATGTCAAACGGAAAAGGGTGTTGTATTTTATCCCAGAGGCAATAGGGAGCCATGGAAATTTCTTGAGACAGAAGGTGATAGGACAGCCCCTGTCATTTTAGGAGCTGGTGCTCTAAGCTCAGGCACAGGAAGGCTTTGTGAATTTCACAGCATTGGTCGTTATTGTCTTCAGTTTTATTGTTTTCTCTCTCACCCTCAAATCGTATACTTATAAAAAACGTAAAAATCCAAAACCTTTTGTTGGAGAAACGTTGGGCAGCAATCGGAAGAAGCTGTGTAACCGTCATCCCCGGGAACTGAAATCTGAGTTTATGGCCTGATCTGTCAGCCTTGGCACACACACTGCAGTCTGTGCAATGCAGAGAAGACAAAGGCCTTTCCAGCTTATATATTACCCCATCCCTTTGGCCATCACTCTTTACCATTAATTGGGCACCAGTGCCACTCTCTAAACTGCCCAGCGCTTCTTAGACAGACATGCCATGCCTGAGACCTGTTCCTGCCCACAAACAATTGTGCGTCAATGGCATTTCCCTGGGCAAAGGTTAAACATAGAATCTTGAGATTCATCCTCCTGAAACATAAAGGGAGCATTCATAAAGCCAGGGAAAACACCAGTGAGGAGGGAATGCGTTGGAGGCATGGGCCACTCCCTTATTAGTTCCAGCCTCCTGGTTTCTGCTAGGTCAGAGATCTAAAGTGACCACTGTAAGATACTTTGTAAGTTTAGATCTGAGGCTGGAAAGGAACTTAGAGGCTTTCTGGTCCAACCCCTTCATTTTGCAGAGGGGCAGACTGAGGACCAAGGCTGTTACGTGCCCAGAATCACAAAGGCAGTATTTGAACCCAGTTTCTCTGGTTCCAGTACCAGTGTTCCATCCGGACTTAAGTCACCTAACCTATATTTGCCTCAGTTTATTTGGCCATATTTTATGGGGTAATAGTAGTACCGACATCCCAAGGTTGTTGTGAGAATCAGATGAAATAATATTTGTAAAATGCTAAGCAGAGTGCCTGGCACGTAGGTACATTCTAAGTGCTGCTGACGTTATCATCATCCACTACAATATTTTGAACTATAAAACTCATTTGGTAATTCTGAAAATTAGGGCAGCTTAACACAGTGGATAGAAATGCCTCTCTTTACAGTCAGAAAGTCCTATCTCCAACATACATTAACCCTGGGTAGTTTTTTAACACTTAAGTTACAGATGAGTTGCCTCTCTATAGTGGTAGAAAGAATTTCCACATCAGCAGCTGTCCACACTGACAAAATTATTGCTCTAGACACAAAATGAAAGCTATATTTGTATATGCCAAATTTCATCCCCTAACAACAAGCTTAAGACCTTAGTGAGGTGATTGTTGTGCCTTGCAGTCCTTTTTTAAAAATAGTACTTTTCCCCATTCCACGTCAAAACAATTTTTAGCATTCATTTTTACAAGATTTTGAGTTCTACATTTTTCTCCCTCCCCTCTTCCTAAAATGGTAAGCAATTTGATACATATGCTATCATGTAAAAAACATATTTCCATATTAGTCACAGTTGTAAAGGAAAAAATGGATCAAAGGAAAAAAACACACAAAAAAAGAATAAAGTGAAAAAAGTATGTTTCAATCTGCATCCAGAGTCCATCAATTCTCTAAATGGATGTGGATAGCATTTCCTTCATGGGTCTTTTGTACTCGTCTTGGATCATTGTGTTGCTGAGAAGAGCTGAGTCGTTCATTGTTGATCATCACACATGCTGATGCTATGTACGATGTTTTCCTGGTTCTGGTCATTTCACTTTGCATCAGTTCAAGTCCTTCTGGGTTTTTCCAAAATCTGCCTGTTGATCATTTTTTATTGCACAATAGTATTCCATTACAGTCATATACCACAGTATATCACCAATGCTCTACCCTCAGCAGCTGCTATGAATATGCAAACATATTTCTAGGGTTGAATTGCAAAATATAACAAACTCTCTTCCTCAAGGGAAAAAACAAGATATTTATTCAGATACCAGAAAGCCAATTCCACCATGGTAGCAAGGAAGTTTATACACATCACTAATCCAGGGAGCACTGACATCCCCAAGCCTTCCTTCCATTAGGCCTCCCCACAAACAGGTTCCCTTATGTAAAATTTCTCCCTCTCTCACTCAAGGTAGCTTCTCTTCTTCAGCTCTGCCTCACTCTCACTTCCTGCTCCATCCATTTGGCAAGCTCATCCCACCATGGGCTCCATGTGGCTCAGGCTCCATCACGGCAATCAGCTGAGCCCAAGCTCAGAGCAGATCACATAGGCCTATTAATGGGTGGGTAAGATCTTCCCATTCCATTAACATTACACACAGCTTGTTCAGCCATTCCCCAACTGATGGGCATTCTCTCAGTTACCAATATTTTGCCACCATAAAAAGGGCAACTATAAATATTTTTGCACATGTTGATCCTTTCCCCTTTTTCTGATGTTCTTGGGGTACAGACCTAGTAGTGGTATTGCTGGATCAAAGGGCATGCACATTTGTCCTTTGAACATAGTTCCATATTACTCCCCAGAATAGTTGGATCATTTCACAACTTAACCAACAATATATTTAAATATCCCAGTTTTCCCACATCCTCTCCACCATTTATCATTTTCCGTTTTTGTCAGATTAACCAATTTGATACGTGTGAGGTGGTACCCCAGCATGTTTAATTTGCATTTCTGTAATCAAAAGTGATTTAGAGCACCTTTTTATATACCTATAGATAGCTTTGATTTCTTTATCTGAAAACTGCTTGTTCATATCCTTTGACCAATTATCAATTGGAGAATGGCTTATATTTTTATAAATTTGACTTAATTCTCTCTGTATTTGAGAAATGACACCTTTATCAGAGATGTTTGAGGTAAAGATTGTTTCCCAGCTTTCTGCTTTCCTTCTAATCTTGGTTGCATTGGTTTTGTTTGTGCAAAACCTTTTTAATTTAATCTATTCAAAACGATGTTTTACATTTCATGGTGTTCTTTATCTTTTGTTTGGTCATGGACCTCTAACTCACTTAAACTTCTTTAAGACTTTGGATGCTATCCCACTTGGTGCATACATGTTTAGTATTGATATTACTTCTTTGTTTGTGGTACCTTTTGGCAATATGTTGTTTCCTTCCTTATCTCTTTTAATCAGGTCTGTTTTTGTTTTTACTTTGTCTGAAATCAGAACTTCTACCTCTGCTTTTTTTTCTTCAGCTAAAGTATAATAGATTCTGCTCCAGCTCTTTACCTTTACTTTGTGTATGTCTCTGCTTTGAGCACGTTGCTTGTAAACAACATATTGTAAGATACTGGTTTTTGATCCACTCTCCTATCAACTTTCATTTCATGGGAGAATTCATCCCATTCACATTCACAGTTATGATTACTGTGTATTTCCCTCCCTCCTATTTTTCTTCTGTTTGTCCTTTCTCTCCTTTCACCCTTATCCTCCTTAGCAGTATTGTGCGCCTGTCTGCCACCTCCCCCAGTCTGTCTTCCCTTCTGTTAGTCCCACCCCTGCCCATTACCCTGGCTTTGATGAGGCATATGGGGGATCCTGGTGTTGGTGCTTTCCTGCTCCCCCACACTGGGGCTCAGGATCTCCTGCTGGTTTGGGAGGGGGAGCTTGCTGCTGATTTGCTGGGACACTTCCTGTCCTGAACCCAAGTGAGACCGAACTCTCCTGCCATCCCTTTTACCAGAGACAGAACTTTCCAGCCAATCTTCAAGTTTCTTGGACTAAAAGATTGTTTCACCCTGTCTTTTTGCTGGTTCTGCTGTTCTAGGATTTGTTTGGGGGTGAATATGGGAGAGTTACGGCAACTTACTGCTTACTCTATCTTGGCTCCCCGAAGTCCCCTGGACTCTTTTCTTTAAGGAGTATGTTGCATACCACCCATTCTTGGAGGGATTTGTAGATTCACCTTCTCAGATATTCATGAGGTGTCTTCATCCTGGATATTTCTGCTCACTTTTAACAAGCTGATATTTCCCATGCACTTTGCAAAGTGCCACATTTATTGCTGTGTTGTTGTTTCTGTGGTCTCAGAGCCAGCTCTTCTGCTTTGGGGTCCAATAAGGCCCTGTAAGCACAGCGCTCTCCCTGCCCCCATCCAGGCTCCCTGCCTTTTCTACCAAACTGCTCTGCCTCAGAGAGATGTATGGATTCTTGATTGGCAGATGGCAGGGATGGGAGTAGTTCTGTTCTGAGCCATGTTTCTAGACCTCGAGGGATGCCCTGCCTATGGCTTGTACATTTTTGAGTAGTCTCTTTTTGTAGGCATCTCTGCAGACAGAGTTGAACAGAAATAAACACTTGACCAAAACATGCTTTTTGTTGGTTTCCTATATAGCTCACAGTAGCAGTTAGGAAAGCCAAATGTCCAGTTTGGTACCCATGGCCCTCTTGAGTCTCCTAGTCATTTGGGAAAGGTGAATTGCATGTCCCTTCATGTTCTCCAGCACCTCTTTGGAAAGTCGTGAAACTGGACTGTTGCCCCACCAGGCATTGCTGGTGACTTCCCTTAAGGTCTCAGCTGAAGCTTCAGAAAATAAAAATGTCAGGGGAAAAGGGCAAAGAGCAGGTGCCCAGGCGTCAGTATTGCCAGCTTCTGAGAGAAAGTGCATTAAAAAGCGCACTGTTCCTTTATTAAGCACCTTCTGAATACATGGCACCATGCTAGGCACTGGGGATTCAACAGGTGAAGAGATGAAAACAAAAAAAGGTTCTTCGTTCAAGAGCTTCCCATAGGGCCGGGGGTCTGTGAATTTCCTTTTTTTTTTTTTTAATATTTTAATAATCACATTTCAGTGGAATTGATTCCTCTGTAATCTGCCTTTTAAAACTATATTCTGAGAAGTAGATAGGCTTCCCCATAGTACCAGAGGGGACCATGACGTGAAAGATTGTAATAATAGCAGAAAGAATGGTGGTGGTCGTTCACATTTATGTGCTGCTGGAAGATCTGCAAACGTTTCTTTCATTTATGCCTCGCCACAGCTCTATGAAGTTGGGGCTCTTGCCCTCATTTGGCTTGGGGAAAGAGGGGGCTTTCATAATGATGACAGTGATAATTAACATTTATGTAGTTCTTACCGTAGGGCAAGCATCGCACTAAGTGCTTTATAATTATTTCATTTGACCCTCACGACAATTCTGAGGGTAGACTCTATAATTATCCACATTTCATACGAGGATGTTGAGGCAGACGGAGGTTAAGTGACTTGCCCAAGGCCCCACAGCTATTAAGTGTCAGAGGTTGGATTCAGACCTAGGGCATCCTGACTATCTATAGATATATCTATCATAGATAGACAGACAGATATAGATATCTCTTGACTTTCTGGTGCACGCAGCCTACGTAAGTATTTATAAATACAAAGTACTTTCAGGAGTGCACACTGAAAACTTGGAGGATCTGGAAAAACCTTATAGAAGCCCTCAGCTCTTGAGCTGCACCTTGAAGGAAACTCAGGAGAGTATATTCCAGACAGGGGGACAGCCCAGAACAAAGGCACAGAGACCAGAGATGAAATGTCATGTGTGGGAAATTGCAGATAAGCCAGATTGACTGGAGCATTGAGTATAGGAGAGGGAGTCGTGGGAAAATCGGTCCAAAAAGGCAGACCAAATGAACCAGAGACTAATGAGGAAACTATCCTGATGGAGCAGACAGTGCAGTGTGACTGAATGAGAAAAGCAAGAGATCTGAATAATGTTGGGCAGGATCAACAAGAGCTGGCAATTGTCTGAATGTTGAAAGGAAAAGGAGAGTGAGGAGTGCAGCTAGACTCTGAGGGACAGCTCCAAGGGGGCAAATCTCTATTTATTAAGCACTTATTATATGCAAAGTACTGTGCGAGGCTCAGAAAACATGAAGAATGACACAGGATCTCTAGGAGTTGACAGTTTCCTGGAGGAGTGCTATGGACATGGTTCCGTAGGATGAAAGGTAACTATGGAAGGCTCCTGACGACGTAGAATGGGACAATTGGAGGATAGAGGGGCTGATTTCATGGGCAGGCACCTGAGCTAGACCTTGAATGAAGAGACATATCATATTCCTGAGACTGACCTATCATGTAAGCCTGTTTGTTTTTAATATTTAATATAGTGAAGAGATTGTATCTATCAGCACTCTCCCTCTGCCCATCCCACTGGGCTAACAGCTCCTCTGCTTATACCACAGAGAAGCGTTTCCAGGGCATAGCCTCATCTTCGCTGGTCCTGATGCAAACCACACCAAAGGCATGGTACTCTGTGCACAAAAAGTACTTAAATGTTTGACAGTCTACAGGAATTATATATGCTTGGACACACTAGGGGGCTGGGGAAGTCAAGACAACTTTGCCAAGGCTGAAAGCAGCCTCCCATTCACCTTCCCTTTCTTGTACTGCTCACACGGGTTTTTGGACAAATCTGCTCTCCTAAGGGCTGGCTCCTAACCAGCCCCCCTCACTACCACAGTGGGAATCTCCTTCATTGCCATAGTAATGATGATATAAATACATAATTATGACTGCAGGTGGGCATGGACCTAGAGCCTGCGGGGAGGAACAAAGAACGTTGCTGCAGCCCCCATGTAGTATGAGAACAAAAGGAAGAAGGGAAATAACCACCCTAGGCCCTAAGACCTCTCTTCCTTGCAAATATTCCTTATTTAAAAAAAAACAAAACACGGATATTAATGGATAATTGTCCCAGTCAGGCCTGGATCCAGCTCTACCTGTAGGGGATAAATGAGAGGCAGGCCTGGGGATTCCATGCATTTTAATTTATGCTTTTATTTTTTATTCTCATTATGAGGCCAAATAACTTCCTGCCCTTGTAGAGTCTTCTTCCCCAGCAGGATGAGTTATCTGGAGTTAAGAGTTGGTCTCAGCCCATTGGCTGCCTCCTACCATTTTTGCGTGGGTCCTAGCCTTTACAGAAAGTTGCCATTTCATTTAATTAGTTCATTGGATTTATAGTGTGCCTGTCTCCTGATTGTCAGCAGGAGTCCTGGGACTAGTCATTGCCCCCTCACAACTCCCACAGCAGTGCCGTAGAGGGGGAGGACTAGCTCTGCCCGGATACAGTAGCATCTCTGTCATGATTCAGCTGAGTGGGAGGGAAGCAGCACTCTAAGAGGTGTATACAGGAGGTGCTCACTAAAGACCTGTTCAGACTGATAGAAGGGGAGTCCAGAGCCATCAGTAGCCTCAAATCACTTTTCACCCAGAGCCCAGAGAGTGGTTCAGGACACTGTGATGAAAAATGAATGCCAGGTGTTAGAGCCTGGCCCAGAGGGTTGATACACTTGCTCAAGGCCACCCAAGGAAACGATTTGAATCTAGATTTTTTGACTCCATATCTAGTTACTTAATGGATTCTTTCACTTTCAGTATAAGAAAGACTTTGGTGTCAGTTCAGCCCTTTCTCTTCCTCTTTCTCCCTACCCCAAACCCTTGTAACTTGGTATCCATGGAGTGGGAACTGTGCCTTGTACCAGAGATCATTCTTTGCTATGCCCTCCCCACTCTGGTTCTTAGGTTTTTGAGGAATTATGGCAAAACCAAGGAAAGACTCCAGGCCAGATCGTGCAAGAGAAGAAACTTGAGCTGCTTCAGAACCAAGAGGAACTGGAACAGATCTGCCAGGCAGTGCTGGCTAAGCATCCTCAGGAGGTGAGTCACATTATCTGTGACTTTATTCAGGGGAGGAGACAGGTAGTACAGTAATCACCATTATACAAGTGGCCAGAGGTTTCTTCCAAGTCACAGTATTTTTCATCAGCATCCCAAGTCAGCCATCACTGACCTCCATTAGGATCTGTGGGCTTAGTTGTTACCTCAGGAAGACTCTCTGCCCTCCAATGAGTGTGGAATTGGTCCCTAAGCCTAGCTTGAGTATTTTTATTCTCCTTGATAGTTGGCACAATTCAAACTTTATTTTCATTAGAAATTCTCCCCTATTTTTATTTACATAAAAAAGTTATTTATAGGAGTGTCACCAAAATCGCCAAATCTAAATTTTGACCTCTTAGGTGCCCAGCCTTTCTCATGCCAAAAATAACTTTCCATCCACCCCATCGAAGCTGTCAAGAGCAAGAAGGACCACATAAGAAGGTAGCGTGCAGGTCTTGCAGTGAGAGAGGGGAGAGATGGCGATGAAAACACTCCCAGCTTCAAGCCTGCAAGTGATTGTAAAGGCAGCATGGAAAATTATTTTTAAATTATGGAGAAAATTCTTGACAGGAGCGTGGCAGAAAACCAAGTCATTTTGTGTTCTGAGCATAGCACAAAATAGGCAAGTTAAAATGACTAAGGCCTCTCCCTCCCCCAGTCTAATCTTATTGTCTAGAGGGATTTTTCCACATGGGGAAGAAAAGAATTGCCATTCCTTAGAGAATAGTCCCCACCAACCCATCAGCTCGCTGGAAGATACTAACAGCCCCATAAAGAGCTCTTGATAAAGAAAATGAGCGTGCAACAGGGCTTCTGCAATCTCCATCTTCCTGCCTCCGAGTTGGATTCCTCCTGAAGAGCTTGAGTGCAGGTAGAGCCAAATGGAGGAACATTGGAGCCAGAAGTCATGGGCAGCCTCCTAGCTAGCGCTGTTTGATGTGCCTCCAGTGCCTCGCACCCTTCGAATGCCTTCAAAGAGCTGCTGGTTTTATTTTGTTTTAAATAGCCTGCATTTTTAGTGACTACCAAGAGCCATCACTGCAGAATTAGAAAGACACTCGAATTCCCCTTAAGGAACGTGCTCACTCGGAGGACTTTTAAGAAGCTCAGATTGCTGTCAATACTTAGGAAAGGAACTTGGCTGAATCACCATTAGTGTACCCTCCTCTTATCATTTATCATTACAGGAATTAAAGAGGGAAGGAGGAAAGTTGAGCTTCCAGACTATCCCAGACCCAGGCCATCAGTCACTTGCTAATTTCCACTTCATTTATATCAGAAGTCAGAGTCTGGAAATTTCCCTTCAGAACCCAGAGAAATCTTCAGATTCGTAGATGGCCAGACTCAGCCTTCCTTAGGGTCCTTTCTCTCCACCCCTAGATAAGGCTGAGAAACAACTGCCTAGTTCGACTGTTTGCTTTTCCTCTTAAATGTATTTTCTTCATTTCTTTCAAAGGTTATGGCAGTGAAGAAGGGAAACCAGAAAGTTGTGAACAAACTGATCGGGATGGTCCGAAGGGCAACAGAAGGACGGGCAGACCCAGCCAAGATAAAACAGATCCTAGAGAAACAGCTGCCATGAGCAGCTCAGGGGCCAGCTCCCTTGACAGGAGCATGAAGAAAGCCTAGACTGTGTCTGGGCCCCTTCCTTTAGGACCTCAAGGCCACAGGCTCCCATCTCCAGGGTCTCATTGCTTCCTGAGCCAACCAGAAATCCATTATGCCCACCACACATCAGCAGCATGCCCTGGCCTCCAGAGCTCAGCCAGCATTCCCACCCACCCCATCCTAGACTTTCTTTACAAAATGTCTTTCCCTTGGCACCATATCCCCACAACCAAGATTACCAGGAAATTCTCCACAGGAGAATAGAAGGTCTCACTTCTGTGTTTGTTTCTATGCCAGTGGGAGCTTACGGGGTTTCAGTCAGAAATGTAGCAGCAGCCGAAAATCTCGGATGCTAGAATTCCGAAATAAATCAATCAAGCTTGACGATTTCAAATGATGTACCAGCTTTTCTCTTTAGAGGGAAACCAAAAAAAAAGTAAATCCAGTCATTTAAGCACTATATTTTTAGCACTAGAAATTGGTTGGTTCAGGCAAAAGGAACTGCAGCATCTGCATACAAGATTTTGGTAGGAGGTGCGGGGGTAGAGAAGCAGGGGTTTCGCCCCTACCTGCTCATCATCAGGTTGATAAGGATGCTTTGGTTTTCAGCACTGACGATATGATATGAGGAACCCAGAGCTTTGGACACAAGGTCTGAGATCGTAGTGAAAATAAAAGGCAAATAAATGTTTTCAAATATTTTAATGAATAAAATATATACCCATACTTCACATAAAAAAATTAACTTACAATTCAAATATTGTGCAGATGACCCAAAAAAGCTGTAACATTAAGTTGACTTGTTTTGTCTGGAAAGCATAATACTCTAAATTAGCAAATAGAGACCTTGACCTTTGCAAAATAATCTCATATTTAATTTGACATCCAAATGAAGACTTCCTTGCTTTTATTCATGTTATATGACCAGTCACACCATTTTAGCCACATTGCACGGTAGGCCTCCTTTGTACCTGGATGCTCTGTAACCTCTGACTCAAAACTGGGTATTAAAGATAATTTGGTTTTTTCTTCTGTTTTTAAATAACACGGGACAAAAATAAGGAAGTCAAATCCTGCAGTGGCTCTGCTCTATTCAAAGCATCATCAGCCCTTGATAAAAAGAAAATGCATACATAAGACACCTCTTCCTATACTTAATGCTGTACCATGAGAAATGTGTTGCCAGCCTCTCTCCCATTCCTCCAGGTTTTTCAAATACCCACTTGGCAGCAAGCAGAGATGGTCATTCCCTGAGAGAATATGGAGGGGAAGAAAGTATCCCCCTTACCTTTCAAAAAGAGGAATTGGTTCATGATGGCTGTACTCTCAATATATTATTAGATAAGTAGCAAGGAATGAGCAAGTAACCTCTTCATTCATGCTGGTAGCTGTTTAGAATTTTAAGATTCTACCAACCTCAAGAAAAAAAGAAAGAAAAAATGCATGCAGGGTTTCCTACTTAAGTATTGAAAACGAACAGACCTGAAAACAAAAAAGCCTACGTTTGCTTTCTCAGACCCGATACTCTTCTCTCTCTAGATTCCTAATTTCCTATTTTCTAAATCCCTAATTTCATGAATCACAAATGACAGGGGAAAGCAGCCTTTTCTGTCTCTAACAAACAGAGAGTTTTGCTCTTTGCTGTCTTTCACAAAAGGCCCTAGCTTCTAGGGTAACAGAATTTGGCCAAGACACGTCAGACTTTTTTCAGAACTTAAGTCTTTACTTAATTAGGATGGCAGCTCTATCCAGATTTTTTTTTTAAACAGCAAACATCTTTATAAACCATCTCAGAGATGGAAGATTCACAATGAAAAATGTCAGAGTTGAAACACTTGGCCTTTAAAATGCCAGATCTTCTACGTTCCAGACATTTAACTATTACTAAGTTTTAAGATCTCCAAAAAGGGACTTTTGTGTTGACCTAACTGCAACTGTAAAAACTCAGATACAGTATCACAAACATTTTACTTGGACCCTCAACTAAACAATGTGATTTGTTTGCTTGTGGCCCCACAAAGCAGTAGCTCTGTCCTCCGGTAGGTCTCAGTAAAATTCCATTTTAAATATATTCTTTGCATGGGTGGGAATTTTATTTGGTACCCTTCTTTGCTATTCTAGGAAGATCTCATTAAAATGTATGAGTCAGTACCAAGGTGGAGTCTTTGCCGTCTGTTATTTGAAGTTCCACCGGTAGAGTTCAGTGACAGATACTCTGTGCTCTGACTGTAAGAAAGATGATGTGGAAAACAGGCCCTTCCCCTAGACTGAACAGGACCAAAGTTCGGGAGTAAGCGGACAGTTTCCTACTTTAAGCTGCTCAATGCTAGCCTTGGAATCAGAAGACCTGACTTCAGATCCTTCCATCGCCTGCCACAGGTGTAGAGAGGAAGGATTTCCAGAGGTCATTTGGTCTCACCCCTTCATTTTTATAAATGAAAAAACAAGACCAACAGGAAGAGATTTGCCCACGTTGGCATAATGGGATTCTTCTGAGAATACAGTAGTGCACCCTACCTCGCAAAGATTGTAAGAGGAGTGGAAATATGTGATATGGTCATAAGACTATGTAAAGAAAAAATTTGCTTAAGTAAGTAGCACTTTACATGTATCCTAAGCATAAATGGAGAGAGCAGTTAAGTCCAGAAACAACTAAAAGGTGGAGTCAACACTCCTGAATGCAGCTAGAAATCAAATTTAAAGATAACTTGGAGATGTCTAACAAAATACACAATGAAACATAGATGATCTTAATTTGTGGTTTTCTAAGTCAATATGGAACCTATAGAGATGTATCTATTTGAGTCTGACACCAGCAGTCTAGTATGTTCCAAAAGAATGTAAACTCATCCAGGGCAAGGGACTGTTGCATTTTTGTCTTTCTCTAGCACCTAGCACCCCACCTGGTTCATAGAAAGCACTTACTGAATGTTTGTTAAATGAACAAATTTTAAGATCTCTGAGCCTTAGTTTCTTCATCTGTAAAAATGGGTAAAAAAAAAAATACTGCTACCTGCCTCTTACAGCTTGTTGAGCGATTTATATTGGATGGTTTGTGCAAAAGTATTAGTGTCATTTTGATGATCCTTAGTAATTGACTGTCCTTAATAATAATTACTTAGGTGATCTTTCATGGAACTCCTTTGGAATTGATCACATCTAATCATAACAGTTATCAATTCTGTCACCTTGATGGCTAGAATTCAAGAGGCTGGGCATATACCTAGAGGTGAAATAAATTGGCCAGTACACCTGGACAAAGATGGGCCTAAAAAAGCTTTTTAGCCCTATTCTACTGCTGAGATGGGGATGGAGTTTTAGCTAAAAGCCAGGTTTTGAAAGTTGATTATGAGTAACCTGGAAGGAATGAAACTATCTTAAAATTTAATTCTTGTTTTCCAAGAGCCTCACTTCTATGTAGCTTGTACACAATTTATCAGTGGCTTCAGGGTCTCAAGGATTCTACAAAGTGACCTTTTTTTTTTTGAGAGGATGGGAAAAGAGGAAACTGGGTTTCTCTCTTACCCAGGTGGAACGCAGCAGCCACTCATGAGCCCAAACCCAATACTGACTAGCATAAAAATTATAACCTCCATTTTGACAACTTGAGCCAGTCTCCTTAGGTGACCTGCTGGCCCTGTGCTCCCAGGAAGTCATCATGTTGGTACTACACTTAGTATGGACATCCAGTAGGATTTTAGTCCTGCTGCTGGTCCAAAACCTCAGAATTCCTCAACTCAAAATGTCCAACAGCCTCAGCCTCCTGGCAAGGATCCTAGCAGGGATTACAGGCGTGTGCCTCCACAGTCACCTAGTTTAAAAAAAAAAACTACATTTATTTGAATAAGCATTAAGACAGAAGAAGTCAAACTAAGGAAAATACAAATCTGAGTTATTTTGTTCTTTACCAAAAAAACAATTACCTAACTTTTAGCCAGGTATATTTATGCACTATTCTGTGTCACAGAGGTACTAAATAAACAGAGTAGGAGAGTGAAGAATAGTTTGCCTTCTGATCTATGGAAAAGACCAAAATAAGAGACAGCATCACAAGACGTAAAATTGATCATTTTGATTATAACAAATTTTATAAGTTTTGCACAAACAAAACCAGTGCAACCAAGAGTAGAAGAAAAGCAGAAAGCTGGGAAACCATTTTTTACAGCAAGTACCTCAGATAAAAGGCCTCATTTCTCAAATAGAGAACTGAGTTGAATTTATAAGACTATTTTTGTCATTCCCCAGTTGATTCAGAACTTAAGTCATTACTTAATTAGGATGACAACTCTATGAAGTTTTTTTTAATATCCAATGTCTTTGTAAACCGTATTAGAGAAGGAAGATTCACAATGAAAAATGTCAAGGTTACAACACTTGGCAATTTTAACCAAAAGAAACCAAAGGTATCTATAATCATGAAAAAAATGTTCTAAATCACTTGATTAGAGATTCGCAAATTAAGACAACTTTTAGGTACCACCTCACACTTTATCAGATTGGCTAATATGACAGAAAAGTAAAATAAATGCTGGAGATGTGGGAAAATTAGGTCACTAATGCATTGTTGTTGGAGTTATGAAGTTATCCATCTGTTCTAGAGAGCAATTTGGAATGCAGTCAAACTGTGCAAGCTTTGACTCAGCAATGCCACTACTTAGGTCTGTATCCCAAAGAGATCATAAAAAAGGGAAAAGTATGAACATATACAAAAGTATTTACAGCAGCCTTTTTATGGTGGAAAAAAACTGGAGACTGAGGGAATGTCCATCCATTGGGGGATGGCTGACCAAGTTGTGGTATATATGATTGTGATAGAATACAACTTGGCATAAGAAAAAGCAAGCAGGTGTTTGTTACAAGAAAAACCTGAAAAGA
>CM053772.1:156898639-156928148 GCA_028658325.1 Potorous gilbertii
TCACTCACCTTCTGTCTGCCTCAGTTTCCTCAACTGTAAGATGGGATAACAGTATCATCTACCTCTCCAGGTTGTTTTGTGTATCAAGTAGGATAACATTTGTAAAGCTCAGTGCTTCCTCCCTTCTTCCTTTCTTCCTTGCCTTAATACACAGAATTTCAGACTTTGACATTTACCACTTGTGTGACCCTGAGCAAAAGTCATTTCAGTTTCCTCCTCTGGAGAACTGGGCTAGATGACTCCTAAGTTTCCTTATAATTTTAAATATTTGATCCCCATGCATTATTGCAATGCCATTCTGCCTTCTTAACCTAGATTCCTTAATTTCGGGGGGAAATTGGAGAAATTTCAGTGGGGAAAAAAATCTTTATTTTCACTAACCTCTAACTTTAATTTTACAGTTTCCTTTAATTAATGGAAAACACTATTCTGAGAAGGGGTCCATAGGTTTCACCACACTGACCCAGGGGGTCCTTCACAAACAGAAATGTTAACAACCCCACATAGAATCTTTATGAGTGGGTTCCCCTGGTTGAGAAAATTACCATTGTGTTTGATTTAGATATGTTTTTAGAAATTAGCATTTCCTTGCTAGTCCTTGGTATTTGCGTATTCCTATGTGACATCGGACCCCTAAATGGTTGATAGAATCATGGCATGTCATGCTAGAAGGGACTGAGCCTTGCAGCTTATCTCAACCAGCCCTCTCCCTCTTTTTTGAGGATCCTGTGCGGTAGCACATGAAGATAACTTCCTCTTGCATCGATTTTGCTGGGCAAAGCAGAGAGGATTTCGTGTACTTCGCTAGTTGCTAATTTTTCACGTTTACCTTTCTATGCTACAAAAATGGAGCCCATCTTTTAAAAAAATTGGTCTAAGTATTCAGCACTGACTCAGGCAACTTTTGATGCTTTAAAACAACACCCTTTGAAGCTAGAAAATGGCCTTTTGTTGCAGGAGTTACATTTTTATTTTTTAAATTTTCTCTCCTAGACATTAATTTTATTAGCAATCAAGTGGCAAGTCAATGAGTTGGCCATTGTGATGATACATCTTAAATTTTTACATTTTACACTTAGGTTGTATAGTTAACCATTGTGAGTCTGACAAAATTGTTATGGGGTGTGAGTCTGAACACGACCCTCCTCACCTCCCTTAGCAGCAGAGACACCATGATGAATTAAATGCAGTTCAAGTAACCTGAAAGATGTACCTACCACCTGCAGACATCTGACTTCAAGGTCAGAGAAGGATGTGGATGCTAGGAGAACAAAGCCTAGGGAGTCTGGAGTTTCTCTGGACTTTTTTTCTTTTTCGGTGAATTATTTCATCTTTGTAACACATTTTCTCAACTAGCAATCAACAATTTAGCCTATGAAGCATTTATTAAGGGCTCAGTATATATGTAAGGCATTCTGCTGGATACTGGGGTTCATAATTACAGTTACAGCTGCCATTTATCTGGTGCTTTTAAGATTCACAAAGGGCTTACATCTCTTACCTCCTTTCATTCTTACGGCAACCTTGTTAAGTACTGTTGTTAGCCTTATTTTAGATGAGAATACTTGGTCTGAGAGCAAGTAAATGTCTTGTCCAAAGTCATACAGCTGGGTAATGTTGAAGTCTAAGGATTCTCTCTGGGGCAGGATTTGAACTCAGGTTTTCCTGTATCCATGTCTACTATTCTATCCAATGGCTTGTTTGACCAGATATAGGATTTCATTAGTGTAGGGGATTCCCAATGTGGAAACTCCCTTTCCAACACAGGCCTATGACGGCTACGAAATTTATAGTCTTAGAAAGCCCCAGCAGGATCACGCAGCCAGAATAGGTCAGAGGTGATATTTAAACTGGGATCTTGCTGACTCCAAGGTTGGCTCTCAAAATAAAATCTAAGCTGCCTCTGGATGTTGGAGATACAAAGACAGAGATGAACAGTCTTTACTCTCAAGCTTCCATTCTGTTGAGGAACAGAATGTCTCAGTGTGAGCTCATGTTTGTACAAAGCACTTTCCTCATAACAATTCCCCTAAAGTAGGTTGTGAACAGTGTTAATGTCTCCATTTTACACACGATACTTAAAGGGAAAATTATATGCCCATGTTCACACAACTATTAAGTCTCCTTGCTAGGTCTTGGATCCAGGTCTGTTGGCTCAAATGATTTTGTGGCTTTGAGCTAAGTTTTGAAAGTTAATGTAGTGATACACACACTCCTTTTTAAATGGGAGGAGAGGAGAATACGATTTTATTGGTGAAGACACAGGGAATATTATTTTAATGTACCACTTAGAAAAATGGATAATTGTCAAAAGAAATCTCCTGCTTTGACAAGAAAAACACAGGCAAGGAAATAAATTGTCTTCATGTTCTTTCCTTTCAAATCACATGGACTAAATCCCATGTGTGTTTGTGGCAGTGTGATGTTAGGGCACCCACTGGGATGTTGTGAACACTGCTTGGCATGATAGTGTGTTGACACATTTTTCTAAGTGGTACATTAAAATAATATTCCCTGTTTCTTCACCAATAAAACCACATTCTCCTTCTTGGTTTGTGCCCTTCTGTTAGCAAAGATTTTCTGTTTTTGTTAAACTTTTTTTTCTATAACTTTATTACTTTTCATTTCTTTGTTGCTATCCAAAGTAGACATATATCTAAGTGTTCAGTGGCGCTTTTTAATTAATTAATTTTTAGTTTTCAGCATTTACTTCCACAAGGTTTTGAGTTCCAAATTTTTTCCCCGTCTCTCTTTTCTGTCTACCCCATGTTTTCTTAAATAAAAGAAAAGATCATTTTATTTATTTATTTATTTTTACATGTGATCATATTATGTTTTGAACTGTGCTTGTCTTTCCTTTCAGGCCCTGGAGAGCAGCTGCCTCCTGGCGAAATGTCTCCGTCGGCCTGCATTGTAGAGTATGGGAAAGCCCTGGACATCAGCTACCTTCAGTACCTTTGGGAAGCCCATAATAACATCAGCCACTGCATGAAGGACTGCCAAGTCTGGTCTGCTCTTTATGATGGAGAATCCCCTGATCCTGATACCTTTCTCTCCAGTCTGAAGGAGGAGGACAGTAAAAACATGCCCTATCCAGTGCCGAGGACACACCAGTCATTCCCTGGCTATCTGCATTCTCAGCTCACGCACAAGAAGGAGAAGAGCCAGACTGAGTTGGAATGGGACGACAGCTATGACACAGGAATGTCTGCCCAGTCGGGGGGAAGCCCCTCTCAGCTCTGTGAAGATTTGGAGACCCCAGTGGCTCCGGTCCCCATCGATCCCCCCAAGCACATCCAGGAGATGAAGAAGAATGCCATCATGCTATTCAAAGGCTCTTACATCGAGGAATCGGACTTTCAGGATGATGTCATGGTTTACAGGCTCTGTGCTGACAAAGATGCCCAGGACAGCCAAAGTGTTCAGGGGGAGCCTCTGAAGTCCTCACGGTCCCCCCTAAACAACGGGCCCCTGGATCGTCCCCAGCCACAAACAGATTCAGAGGGAGAACAAAATAGGATCTGTTTAAGCTTGAGCCATGAAGCGCCTGAGGAGGAGCATCACCAGAGTCCTTCCAGGGCATCCGAGTTGGCCTTGCCATCTGCATCAGCCTTGCCATCCGTGTCCGAGTCATCGGCCCCGCCGTCCGTGTCCGAGCCGGCCTTGCCATCCGCGTCTGAGTCAGCCTTGCCATCTTCGTCCGAGTCATCGGCCCCACCGTCCATGTCTGAGTCAGCCTTGCCACCTGCATCTGAGTCGTTGGCCCTGCCGTCTGTGTCCGAGTCAGCCCATACTGCTCCATTAGAGGCAGACTACAATTTGGTTGTGATGGAAGTCAGCCCAGATGGTGAAGATTTCATTACCCAGTATGAGAAAATCATAAAAGAACTGGACTCCGGCTCTGAGAGTTTGATGGAAGAAAATTTTCCACCCCCTGCTCCCTCACCTCCTGTGCCAGAGGAGGGAGGGGAGAAGGAGGAAGAAGCAAAGGAAGAAAAGGCAACGAGTGAGGTAGAGGAAGGAAAGCAGGAGGAGGAAGAGGAAGACGAGGATGACTTTGAGCATCTTATGGCTGAGGCTCCTTCAGTAGAAAGCTTACCTTCCCCATTTGGGACAAAAGAGCAGACAGCCTTTCCCAGCCGTCATGTGAGGACTCAAGGGGCGCCCTTTACAGGTGAAGGTCTCAGCAACTTTGCTGTCTCCCTTTTCTGAGAATAAACGATAGGCACTGGGGCAGGAAAACAAGGTAGGACAGAGTAGGAGTGTGGTTCATTGACTCAGCACAAGGATGAAGGTATTTCATGGTATCATTTAGTAGAATTTCTTCCTCCTTTTAGTACTAAAAACTTTCTTTTAATTTCTTCGAGGAAAACCATATAAAAATTTACATAGACAAACTTCTTTTTCTACAATTAAATTGTAAAATTATGTAGTCTTATCTTTAACAATGGCAAATAAAATGGAGCAGCAGGGTGTTTGATTCTTAAATGGAAGCAATGATGATAGCTGACATTAATATGGGATCATAGAATTCATGTCTGGAAGGGACTTTGGATTATGTTCAAAAAGACATTGGTTTTGGTTTAATAGCATTTCCTAAAGGCTATTCCAGTGAAGTGTAAATTCTCAGACAGGTCCTACTCCACTGGAAAGGCTTCATGTACAGTCCTGTACAAGGCAGTCGAAACGTGCCTAAGGACTAGCTCAACTAAATTCAGCAAGGCTTCCCATTGAGAGGCTGGCCAGAAAAGGATGAATTTTTCAGCCACAACAGCTCCCCAGGATCATCTACTAAAACCAAGTGGTTGGAATCTGCCATGGTGGATACAGTACCTACATCAATGAAATCACAGGTCCTTGAAGTCTTCAGTACTATAGAGGGTGATGACTGGTCTTATTGTCTAATTATCTTACATAGTGACATGTTCAGAGTTGTCTTCTGTAGGATATTTGGATCTGTGATTGCATATTTGTAGGGAATTCCCTGCAAGGAAACTCCCTATACTAGTACAGGTTAAGAGCTGTTCTACAGATTATACTCATAGAGATTACTTAAGTTGTTGAAAGATCAACTAGCCTTCAGGGTCACCCAGGCAGTATATGTCAGAGGGTCTTGAACCAAGGCCTCCCTGACTCCGAGGACAGCCTTCTTTCCTCCGCATACACGCACAGAAACAATCTCTCTCATTTTGTGTGTATGTGTGTGTGTGTGTGCACATACACATATACATAGCAAATGTATGTATCTATATACACATAGAGATAGATATGTCTATCCATCTGAAAATATATAAGAAGCTTTACTCTTTGTGTACTAACTTTATAGTTTTTTAAAATTTCCTCTTTTAACATCTTCCCGTGGTATTACATATGTTCATTCTCTGCCTTATCTCTCCATCTGTTAACTATGTACTAAAAGAATGAATACTGTTCATTAATCTTACCGTTTTCTAATGATATCTCCTATTTGCACATCCCTGTTTACTCTGCCAACAGGTGATGATAGAGATTATGTGTGGGCAGTATATATTTGAGATAAGCAAATTTAACTACAAATTCATTACTAAAAATAGATACCTATTAATACCTCTGTTAAAGATGAAGATACATTCCAGTGATATCTTTGTCAGAAACTTCACAACTGGATGTAGTAATAAAATAAGAGATATTAGATATGTTCCTTGATGGCACAACTTGGATTTTAATGTTACATACTAAAGAAAATATCATTAAATGTGACTTGAAACATAAAATCTAGGTATCTTGGGTCAGAGGACTGAGTTCAGATTCCTGGATATGAGTGAGTAGGATTGACCATGGAATGGGGTAGACACAAGTGTGGAAGGGAGAGGACCTTTTTTGGCGGGGGAGGGTGTAGACTTATTTTAAGGGTAAGCAGGTGATAGGTGGTGGGCCAGGCTTATCCTTCCCATGGTAGTACTTAGGGGTTAGGAGTTAGAGAAGCATAGAAGTGTTGAGCCACAGACTCTCCCTTTGAGCCCTTTTAAATTAATCTAAAACAGGAGTTCTGTTTAAAAGAATTTTAATCAATTAATTTTTTGTTTCCAGCATTCACTTCCATAAGATTTTGAGTTTTAAATTTTGTCCCCCTCCCCACGGCAGTATGCACTCTGATAAAGGATCTCAACATATACATTCATATTAAATATATTTTAACATTAGTCATTAAAGCAGTAGTTCTTAACCCTTTTTAGTGTCATGGTCCCCCTGGCAGTACAATGAAGCCTGTGGAACTCCTGCACAAAATAATGTTTTTAAATGCACAAAATAAAATACATAGGATTATAAAGGGAAAGAATCATATTCCAATAGTTACCAAAGTAAATTTTTAAAAAATGTTCCGGCCTGGACAGCAATCTTGGTTCTAAAAGAAGTCAATGAGCTCAATTAATGGGATCAACAAAGTAAACTTTGAATAAATTTCAGGGGTTCCTCTCCCAAGCACCCCATTTCTACTTGCATAGCTCTCTGGATGCTTACCAATTAATCCCTGAGATACTGGTCAATCGGAAAGGCATCTCCTTTTACCTTTCCTTCTATAATTGTAGGACCATTTGTTTTTAGTGGGGAGGCAGAGAGGGATGAACAGTTGAGAAAAGCCAGACAGACTTCCAGGAGGAATTGGTCTCTTGGATTAAATCTTAAAGGGACCTAGATATTTTAAGAGGCAGAACGTTCCAGGTTTGGGGGCAGACCGGACTGTGCAAAAGCAGAGGTGGGAGATAGGTTGTTGTGTATGGGGAATACCAGGGAGGCCAATCTGACTGGAAGCTAGAGTTTGTGGGGATTCATGGGTAATAAGAACAGTGTGGAACCATATTGTGAATGGACAAAAGGAATGTTACCTTATTCTATAGGTAAGGGGGGAGATCACTGACACGAGTAGGGGACTGGCAACACAGTTGTTTAGAGTTTGCGTTTTGTAAATTGTTAAGACCAACAGAAATATGGATTATTATTGGATGTCTCCCCTTTGTTTCTAAGATCCAGGTTTTTCTGGGTTTTTTTAAGCAAAAGGAACGTCCTCTATCATTCAGCTTCATGCCTTTTTCAGCACAGGCTTTAGGCTACAGTTGTTTTTTAATTTTTTCCTTTTAAATTTTATGGTGTTTGTTTTTAATAGACTGCTTCTGTTTCATTTGAGGGGGTTTTATTGGCTTATACAGCCCAGTGCTTGCAGAGTGAAGCATCTAGTGATGAAATCTGTTTTCATTTTCTTAAACTTATATTAATGTTGGCCCACTCTTCCTGAGACTCTCCCATTCATCAAATCTTATGTGCTTTCATTACAAATAATGCTGCGGTTTAGGGGGTGTGATCAACAGCTATGCTGAAAACCAAACCCACCAATCTCCATTACTGTTATTTACTGTGACACTTTGATGGCAAAAATCTAAAACTTCTACAAGTAATGTTGTTGACGCTAAATCTCTTCTTTCATGATCTTTCCTGTCTTGAGTGAACTTGGGCTACATAAAATGTCCAGTTTTATTCTGATCCAAATGAAGGGAAGCCTCTTTTTTTTTTTAACGTCATGGTGTTGTAATCCCACTGCTGCCATAGTGTTCCGCAGGGCTGTGGGATGTTGTTCTCTCTGACCTTAGAATTTAGTGATGGTTATGAACTTGTGCTTACTTTTGAAATGAGAACAGCAGGTCTCCTTTCTTCTTCACTGGGATACGTGACCTTCGGCTAGCCTGGTCCTTCCTCTTCACTCTGTATTTTGGCCCATTTAGTAGAGGATTCATATTGTCTTGCAGATACATTTAAGCATCTCAAACCTTCCCTTGGCTGCTAAAGGTATATTTTAGCATATTCTATGCTTAGCAGTATCATGGAGAAGAAGCCTTGAATGTAAGAGATCAATACAATCCCATTTAATTTAACAGGTTTTATTAAGCACTGACTGAGGGGAGAGGCAGCTTGGCTGTGGCTGCAAGGTTGACTATACAGTTAGGAAGATCTAGGTTTGAGTCCTGGCTTGGGTGGAGTTACACAGGACCCTGACTATACACAAATAACTTACCCTCTCGCAGTGCTTCAGGCAACTCTCTGAGACTGAGTTATAGTTGAATTTGTCGTTCTACATTGGTGAAGGGGGTTTCCACACTTGGAATTGCCCACAGTGCTGAAAGCTCAGATCTGAACCTCTCAAAACAAAAAAGTCAAGGCAAGGATGCTGCTAAACCCTAGGAATAAAGGGTTGAAAAAGGTAATATTTCCTGCCCTCCAGAAATGTACATTCTACTTAGGGGGAATACAACTTGAACATGAATATGCAAATACAAAGTAATTTGGGGGGCATGAGTGGGGGGTATGGATGAGGAAAGCCCTGGGGAGCAGATGGTATCTGAGCTGTGCTTGAAATTCTAAGAAGTAGAGGTGAGGAGAACATTCTCATCAATGGGGATGTCCAGTTCAGAAGAGTGGAGATGTGAACTGGAGTGCCATATGTGAGGAATTTAAAAAGCCATTTTACCTGGATTAGGGAATGAATGTATGATGAGGCTGAGAAGGCAAGTCAGACCGAAGCAGTGAAGTCCTTTAATTTATTTTTTATTTTAAAGGCAATTATTGAGTATAGCAATGACATGGCCAAATCTGTGCTTAAGAAGAAAGAGTGGCAGCTTTGTGGAGGAAAGCCTGGAGCGTGAAGAGATTTGGGACAAGGAGACCAAGTCATAGGCTGTGGCAATGATCTGTCAAGGAGAGAGGTGATCTAAGGTTGGGTATGTGTGAACTGAGCAAAGGGAGACGAGGACAAGAGAGAGAGAGAGTGAATGTGTAGATAAAAGTGTCAAGATCGTGCACTTGAATGAAAAGGTGGAGTGAGGGATAATAAGGAGCTAAGGATAAATACCACTGTGGTTATGAACCTGGGAGATTGGAAGAATGGTGGCATCTTCTCTGGAAACAAAGAGGTTTGGGAAAAGGAGTTGGGTTTGGGGGAAAAGCTCATGAATTCTGCTTTTGACATGCTGAATTGGGTGAAATTTAGGACATAGTAGCCAGACCAGTCTTTCTGAACTTAGAGGACATAATGTGGAATGTTGGCCAGTAGAGATGGATAAGGAGCTTGGACCCACACTGTAAAGGGCTAGAAATGGCCAACAATGGTGGCAAGAGGGAGCCAGTGTTACTCTTTGAGCCAGGTGAATGACGTGGTCAGATCTGTGTTTGGGGAAGATTATTTCGGCAGATAGCCATCTAAACAAACAGTACAATGTGTTGCCTTTTTATTTTGGAATTAAATTTTATATTTAGAATTTTATTTTAGAATTATTTAGAATTTAATTTAGAGTTTTTATTTTCGAATTGCCAATTATTTTTATGACCACCATAATTTACAACTTGCCGTATGGAAGTGGCTACCCTATTTTTGCTGGGGTTGGATGGGAATGGCTGCCACTTTTTGTTTACATGTGTGAAGTCTGGTGAGACCGGAGAAGGATCTCAGGATTCTTTTCCCAGTGGCTACCCTAGTTGCAAGGGGAAGCCAGGGAAAAATGCATATGTAGCTAACTGATATCCAAGTGTTTTGTTTTTCCCACAGGACCATTTATCAGTGTGGTGCTGTCCAAGTTGGAGAACATGCTGGACAACTCCTTGCATGTTAATTTGCTGCTTATTGGGATCATTACTCAGCTGGCCAGCTACCCCCAGCCCCTCCTCCGCTCCTTTTTGCTTAACACCAACATGGTCTTTCAGCCCAGCGTTCGGTCCTTGTATCAGGTAAGTTTGCCTGCTTCCCATTTGTACCTGCTGCCTGCTCTGGCACATCATTTGTGGAGCATCCCCTCCCCTCCCTCCCTTATCCATTTTTATTTCCCTTCATCCACATGAATTTGTCTTTGTTCCTTGTTCTCATTCCTTTGCTTTCCTGCCCTGATTAGGCTGGTCTCAGAGACTAGATCCCTGCATGAACTGAAGATTTTCATTTGGTTTCATGTTGTGGAGGTTGTGTTATCAAGAAAACCCAGGCATTTTGAACCTAATGGGCCTTCGTACCTGTAGGACGTTGAAAAGTGAGAGTGGAGCTCACTGTGGGGCATCCAGAGGGTCATCACCTGCTTCAGTCTTCCCCTTCACTGACCCATCCACCCAGCTAACAAACTGGTTTTCCTAAAACATCCCCTTTAAATTGTAAGCCCTTTGAGATCAGGCACTGTCTTTCTTCTGTGCGTGGTACACAGTAGAAGCTTAATAACTGTTTACTGACTATTCCCCAAAGCACAGATCCCCTCCTGTATCACCACTGACACAGACCTCGCTCAATGATTTCCTGTTGCTTCCAGGATCAAATACCAGTTCCTCAGCCTGGGATTTAAAGTCTCCCACAAGCAGCACCCACCCATCTTTCTAAGCCTTGGTTCATAATCTTCCTTCAAGAATTCTCTGCTCTCACCATCCCGGCCTATTCTTTGTGAATGATATTCCATCATCAGCTTCCCTGACTTTTCAAAAATGGCAGCTCCTCCTTTTCTAGAATATGACATGTGATAAGGGCCCTGGGATGAGGGCCCTAGCTTCCTTCAAAGCACAGCTCAGGCCCTACCTCCTGGAGGAGGCTGTTCTGGTACCCTCCACCCTACCTGCCATCAGTTAGTTACATATGCTCTCCTGAAAAGCACTTCACCTTGCTTTTATATACTTTGAATTTATTTGTGTATGAGTGTACAATATAAGCTGCTTGAGAACAGTCTCATGTTAGTTTTTGTCCCTCTACTGCCTTGTACGTAGAAGGCACTGAATATTTATTGAATCGAATTAATGCAGCTAACATAAATGTTTGTTTCTCTCAAAGTAAAGGCACTTAATGAAATGATACCACAAGAAAGGAAGCAATAAAACATTCACCCTGCCCAAACCTGGGGCATGCTGTCAGGCAGATACTCACACCTCTGTGGATTAGTGGACAAACAGGAAATGTGGGGGGCACTCCCACGGGGAACACGTATGGCTAGCAAACGTATGTTTATCCTTTGTGCATGGCTCTGGCACAGAGAAAAAGATGAGTAAAGAGATGAAAACGTCCTCAAGGAGCATATAATCTAATTTATTAAAGGGTCAGGCATGTTCACAAAGATAATCCAAAACAGAATATCCGAATGACCTTGTACAAATCTCGGAACAAGTCTCTGGACTTGAGTCACTTTTATCTTACAATAAGCGGGGTGGACAGCGTGACCCTGGCGGTCACTTTGATATCGTGTTTGTAAGAGAGTTACACAGAAGGCTGTGTGGCAGCAGTTGGGAGTGGGGGAAGGTCGTCATGAAGGGATTTCCTTGATTATACTTGCTGTCATTGTTTGGGGCAGGTTCTTGCATCTGTGAAAAACAAAATCGAGCAGTTTGCCTCCATCGAGAGAGATTTCCCGGGCCTTCTCATACAAGCACAGCAGTACCTGCTTTTCCGAGTAGACATGTCCGCTATGACCAACGAGGAAATAACCAAAGGTAATCCATCATTGTTTCCTCAAAGGGCAGTCAGGGGAAACGCTGTCTTTTGCCCCCTTCTCTTCTCAGCTCTTCCATCCCGTTGGTTTAGGGACCTTTGCCAGGTAAACACCAAGCAGAAAAGAAGCTCTAGCTTCAGGCCCTGATGCAGGCTCACTCCGGTGATGGCATGTCAGCTCTCATCGAAGGAGGAGGGCCAGTCTTTGTTTTATGTCTCTAGTGCAGATCTGCCATGACAGCACCACAGCCCATGCCCACCCTGAGAAGGCCCCATTGGGGCATGTATTTTGTTAACTCAGAGTGGTGCACAAAAGAAGCTGATGTACGGCTTGCCATTGGATCCACTGTAAATAAAGCTGAGCGTTTGTGTACTCATCCATTTGTTGTTGACTGGTCTGACACAAAGGGGAGCATGAACTCTCTTTATTGTGTGTGTGTGTTTTTTGGGGTGGTTGCCAGTCAAAAATAAATGTGCTTTGAGATGCTAGAAGGTAAAATACATGAGGCTGGGCTAACAAAGTGTAATTTATGCTTGTCCTTAAACTCTTGCTGGGGCCATTTTTAAAAAACATCTGCAAAGGAAGTGATGAGACCAGTTCAATGCAACAAGCATTTATTAAGTGTTTATTGTTTATAAAGCGCACCCTGTTAAGCACTGGGGAAGATTTAGTCTAGATAAGACATTGTCTCTTCCTCCATAGAGCTTGTTGTCTGGTGGGGAATGGGGGTCAGGTGGTGGAAGAGACAGATTCAGAGAGTACTTGGGTTTGTAGTTTTCTGTATTATTTATCAGAGCTATAAGAGGTCAAAGGGGGAAAGTTGTTGTTGACAAGGAGCATCAAGGAAGGCTTCCCGAGGAGACGGCATTTCGTTAGGCATTAAAAGATAGGTAAGAATTCAGTTGATATAAAGGGGTGAGGTTTAGAATACTTAGACCTAATGAGCAATGAGATCCAAGACAGAAAAAACAAGAAGGACAGAACGTTAGGATGACAGACCGTTTGACTAGAGTATAGAATACATAGAAAGGGTACAATCTGGAAGGCAGGCAAGCTGGGAGGCATCAGATTTTGGAGACCTTTGAGTGCCAGACAAAGGTGCATGGTTTACTTGGTGGGTGAGAGGGAACACTGAAGGTCTTTGAGGAGAGGGGATGACATGACTCAATCCACACACAGGGAAGATATAAATACAAAGGATGGAATGGAGCAGGGAGAAGTTGGAGGTTGGAAGCCCTTTGAGAAGGCTGTGCAACAGTCCAAGTGCTAACATGAGCCTGTCCTGGGATGGTATCAATAACAGTGGAGATGAGAGTGTGGATATGAGAGACGTTGTAGGAGTGGAATTGACAGGACTTGGTAGCCAAGTGTGAAAACTGAGGGAAAGGAAAGCCTTGGTCCTCACCAGGTAGGTGGTGGGTGGGTGGGAATGAAGAGGCAATGATATGGTGGATAGTAATCCTGCTGCTTCAGTCCATCACTGGTGAAATAGTGATTGCTCTTTTCATCCAGTTCCGGTATTGATCAGTTTTGACAATCTGTGATCTTCTGAGTAAGGGAGTGGTATTGATGATGCATCGATTAGGGGAGAGCCCTGATCTCACTGGCCCTTAGTCTTAACAAATAGACTAGTCTGTTTTGGAGGACGTACGGCATTGAGGACAAGGTTATGGTTAAGGTCTCTCTCAGAGTTTTCAATGCTAGGCTAAAGGAACATGATCAGACCTCATGTGTTCCTTCTCTTCTCTTGGTCTGGGAATTCTGACCAAGCACTGACATGTATTAGCTTAGCTTGGAAAGCTAACAGATAACACTTCACTTTGTCATCTTGAAGGTGCCATCTAGTTCCTATAAGCCTACTGGTTAATAAGTCACAATCTTTCATATTCTGTATACCATAAAATCATAAATCTCCAGAAAGAGAGATCCTTTAGGGGATCCCAAAACATCCTGAGAAACTCTGAGCAGAAGGTCTAACACACCCAAATGCTGCATTTCCATTCAAGACGTTTTCTTTTACATCTCTATTAGACTGTCCTCAATTCCTCTGACCCAATCCATTCCTTCCTAATTTCAGCCCTCAATCATTTGTAGTCATTTATTTATGCCTTCTTTTGTCCCCACATAGGCAAGCTGTGCCTATTATTTTTCCCCATCACTCCACATAAATCAGTATTTTCAGGTTCTTAATTATCTCGGCTGCTTAAAAAATCAGTCTCATTTTTCATTTTTTAAACAATTTTTTGGTCAGAGGAACCCTGGTTATGCTGCCCGTGCTACTTTGATTTACGGTATCTTCCACATCTTATTGCTATGGTTTTTAACCATTGCAAATGTTTCCTTTCATTGCCTAAATCTCTCTCTATTATTATTTACTGAGCGCATCACAGTTCACAAGAGCTGGAAAGGTAGCCTTTGTCGCCTGCAGGAAAATAGAAGGTATTTTGTCCACTTAGGGAGGAATCCAAGTTCCTAGATGGTGTGGCCATATCCTTTCCTCCACAATATCTCTGTACACTCAGTGGTTAAGAGGAGTCACTCTCTGAGAGGAGGTCAAAGGAATGAAACTGCTTTTCCAGGGTGACACAAAGAGCTAATTTGGACCTAGACCAGAAATGAAGACATCTTTGCATTCTGACCCCAAGCCATGAATAAATGCACCGTGGTAGTTGGTGGGGAGGTCTGTGGTGGTTTGTCCCACATGGTTGAAGCTTTGTGTCCTATAAGCAATGCCTTTTTTGGCTTGCTTGTCTAGGTCACAGTGAAGGGCACCATGGCTCAGTCTGCAGAGGCCCAGAGGGATGAGATCATGTACTCAGCATCATCCTTCTAGCATGGGTCAGTGCTCCAGATCAAACCCAAATCTTCCGATGCTACTGTCCAATCCAGTTGGACAGCTTGGTGGCCCTGTGGATACAGCACTGGTCCTAGAGTGAGGAGGACTTGAGTTCAGATCTAGCCTTGGACACTTACTAACTGGGTGACCCTGGGCAAGTCACTTAACAATCAGTTCCTCATTTGTAAAGTGATCTGGAGAAGGAAATGGCAAACCAGGCCAGTATCTTCTCCAAGAAAACCCAAAGGGTTTTTACTCCCTTACTCAGAAGATCATTGTTTACCAAGACTGTCTGATAGAGGGAGTATAAGAAAAGAGCAATCGCTCTTACCCCAATGATGTATTGAAGCAGCAGGATTACATCTGTCATATTATTGTCCCCTCATTTCCCCCCACCCCGAGAGGACCAACATTTCCCTTTCCCTCAGTTCTCACTGTCACTAGGCTACCAAGTCCTGCCAACTGTACTCCTGTGACATCTGTCATATTCATCCTTTCATCTCTATTGCTACTGATGCCATCCGAGGACAGGCTCTTGTTAACACCTGGATTGTTGCACAGCCTTCTCAAAGGGCTTCAAATTCTACCTTTTCCCAGCTCCATTCCATCCTTTGTATTCATGGCACTGCCAGAGGCAGACAGGATTGAAACAACACAACAACAAAACCTATCCATTGTATTAAGCCTTTGTTTAGTATTCTCCATGTCCAAGGCACTGTGCTAAACCCTGAAAATACAAGGGCAAAATGAAATACAGATCTTACCCTCAAGGGGCTTATTTTCTCCTGAGGGGATAAAACATGCAAACAGAGGAGTAAGTATGACATTATTTTAGGAGGAGAGGACAAGTATTAAAAAATCCTGAATCTGGAGTCAAATGATATGGGGTTCAAAGCATTACTACCCTAAGCAAGATACTGAACCTTCTAGGTCCTCAGTTTCTTCATCTGTAAAGTGAGGTGGTTTAGATCAGTTGTTCTCTGAAGTTCCTTCTACCTTTAGATGTAAAATTCTGGATTGCTTTGAACAAAGTCATTCAGGAAAAGCTTCTCATAGGAGGGAGGCACCACAGGAGTGGAGCCTTGAAGAAAGATGTCTCAGGGTCCTTGTTGCACCCTGTTCCCACCCCACAGTTGGAGTGAGCTTCATTTCTCGAGTACATAACTGTGCCATGGCTCACCTATCCAAGCAGAGTCCAAGAATAGGTAGGGGAGGGAGGGAAGGAGGGAGGGAGAGAGAGAGAGAGAGAGAGAGAGAGAGAGAGAGAGAGAGAGAGAGAGAGAGAGAGAGATAAAGGAGAGAGAGTGAGAGAGAGACTGAAACTATGCCCCTTCTCCCCCCTCTCATCCCTTTGACTTTGCTCTGGGCCTCACTTTCTCAGCTGTTAAATGAAGGACTTGGATTAGGTACTCCCAAACACTAAATTTCTTTCGCCAACCACTCTACTTGCCTACATATTCCATGGGATAAAAAAACAAAAGAAAACAAAAACAAGATGGCGGTGGTTAAGTGGAAGGGATTGGCCTACCTGAGCTATCACAGTTTCACTGAGTCCTGAGCTTAAACAAGACAGATCTTAGATATCACCTGATCCAATCCCCTTATTTTAGAGGTTGGAGGGTCACAGATTTAGAGATGGGAGGGACCATAGATATAATCTAGTTCGATTTCTCAATTTTACAAATGGCTAAACCTAGGAGGCCCAGGCAAATCAAATTACTTGCCCAGGCTCCCATATATTTCCAGTAGCAGAGGTGGGCCCCTATCTCTAAATCCAATGATCTTTCCTTAGCACTCTACACTCTTCTTTCAGGATAATTGTGAAAATAACGTAAGGGAGAAACAAGCTCCTGGATTAGTAAGTTCTGGGAGTTTTCATTAAATGTTTTTGGAAGTATTTGGGCAAGGAAATGAAGTAATCCAAGTGAAGTAATCTTAGAAAACAATGGTTTTTAAGGTATTATGGTAGAGGATGGCTTAGAGAATCCTTAACCAAACAAGAAGTAGAAGAAATCATAAAACAAAATGGACATTTTTGACTCCAAAGATTTTGCAAAAACAAAATCAGGACAGCTAGGATGAAAAGGGAGGTTGTCAGTAGGGGAAAAAAATCTTTGAGAAGAAGCATGGTACAGTGCAGAGAGTGCTGGATTTTGACCCAGAGGATCCAGGTTCAACTCTTACTTCTGCTACTGCCTATGTGGCTTTGGAAAAATCACTTTAACTTCTCCAGGCCTCAGTTTCTTTATCTTTAAAATGAAGGATTTGGAACAGATGGTCTCCAAAGTCCCTCTCAGGGGCAACTAGGTGTCACAGTGGCCTGGAATCAGGAAGACTCATCTTCATGAGTTCATATCTGACCTCAGACACTTTTCAGCTGTGTAACTCTGGGCAAATCACTTTGCCCTGTTTGCCTCAGTTTCCTCATCTGTAAAATGAAGTGGAGAAGGAAATGGCAAACTACTCCAGTATCTTTGCCAAGGAAACCCCCAAATAGAGTCACAGAGTCAGACACAACTGAAGTAACTCAACAACAACAAAAGCTCTGTACAACTCCAGATCTGTGATTTCTTTTATCTTTGATAAAAGTCTAATGTCCAAGATACACAGGGAATTGACACAATGATATATGACCAAATGCTGTTCCCCAAGAGATAAAGTAGCCAAAGGATATGAACAGTTTTCAAAAGGAGAATGATAATGTGACATCTGGCCCTGGAAACCCACTCAGGTTCTCAGGCTGCAGTTATCCAGACTTGAGCTTGAAAGATGAGTGAGAAAACTCATTTTTAAAATTTTTAAACAAGGGCTGCCTAAGAAGGGGGTGGGGATGATGCTCGGGCAGTGTGATGGAGCAGTTCTGGCTGCAGGTTTCTGAGTTACACCCTTTATAAAGGGCTCCACAGATGCTCAGGAAAAGCCCGGCAGGCAGGAAGGTGGGGTATAAATAAATGTCAGTGTGCCAAGAGCTACTTTTCCTGAAATGTTTCACTGTGTCTAAAAATTACAAGGGAGGGCTTTCAAGCAGAATGCCAGAAAGATTGCTGGAGCTTGTTTAGGGGAGCATTACACAAGAGTCTTACTCATGGAGAAAAAGAAGATGGGGGAAAGGGGCAGGGATCAATTACCTCACTCCTTAATTGTAAGGGGCTTTCATATACACTAACAAGAGTTAGAACTTCTCATTTAAAATCATTCTTTTTCACAGTGAAAATCCCCTGAGCCCAGCCTTGTGAAGGGGGACCCACAGATCTTGCCCACAGAATGTTGGGATGTGTCTGTTGGAAAGTTAGAAACTGTCCAGTGTTCTTGAACACTGGACTCAAGGGAGGTCTTGTCTCTTACACTGTGAGGGGGATAAGGGCGCTAGTCTTAGAGTCAGGGAGACCTGTGTTCAAGTTTTCTCTTCACATACATGCTCCAGATTATGAGTACAAAGACTGTGTCTGTCTTACAGGGTGGTTGTGAAAAATCTGAAGATTTTCCATCTTAGAGATAATCCACCTTAAAGTACTGTCTGTCAGTTGTGTAATAAGGGGAAGGGAATAACATTTTTTGTAGCACCTACTATATGCCAGTGCTTTACAAATATTATCTCATTTGACTCTCACAACAGCTCTGGGTGGTAAGTGATATCATCTCCATTTATAGAAGTTAAGTGACTTGTCCAGGGTCACAAGGTAGTGAGTGTGTGAAACCGGAGTTGAACTTAGGTCTTCCTGACTCCAGGTCCAGTGCTCTATCCACTGTGCCACCCAGTTGCCTAAAATGGCTTCCCTTAAAAAGTAACAGCAGATTGTTCTGCCATCCTATACAGCCAGTCTCTCTCTCAAGCACACTTCATTCCCTGTGGACACAAGATTACAAGTCAGGCCCATCCTTAATGACTTATACATCCAGGAAAATCACATTATCTCTTCCTACCTATTCTTTTTTAAAACATAACATTTCCCTCCCAATTATATGTAAAAACAATTTTTAACATTCTTTTTTAAACTTCTGAGCTCTGAATTCTCTCCCTCCTTCCCTCCCTTCCCCCTCCGAGACAGTAAACAATTTCATGTGTTATATGTGTCTTCCAACCTATTCTTGCCCATTCCCTTCTCTACCTTACATTAAAAAAAATTCAGTGAAGCTGATTATAAGGGAAAAAGAAATCCCCAAAGGTGAGTCTGATCAACATTTATATGAGAAAAGGCCCATCTGAGCTGCGAGGGGTATTTAATCCTGTCCCCCTTTTACAGATGAAGAAATAATTGAAGAATTTCAAGTGAAATACTGTCTGTAAAGTGCTTTACAAACTCTGAGGGTTATATAAATACTAGTTATTTTAATTGAACCCAGACCTTGGACACAAAAGATAGTGCCCTTTTTACCTGACTCAAGCCACTCTGATTAGGTCAGGGGTACGGGAACCTGCGGCCTCAAGGACCTAGGGGGCCACATGGCCCTACCTGATGGAGGTAAGGGCACATGGGAAAGATTCTATCTGTTAGAGTTTCAGGCTTTAGCTAACCTCCGGTGTCTCTGTGGAGATCCCAGCGGCAGCAGCAGGAGAAGTCCCAGCGGCCCCAGCAGTGCCACCCCTTATGCTGTGGCCTAGCTGGTAAGCCCTGTTTGTCCTTTATCTCAGGGATAATTCTGCTGTCGACTCATGTCATATTATGTGCTGGGGCTTCAAACTGAGTGAGGCTGCTTGGACCAGCATCCTCTAGTTTTTATAAGTTTTCATTTTTGTATTGACTTAGGGTTGACAGTCAACAGGCATTTATTAAAAGCCTTCTGTCTGAATCATCCTCCTCTACTGGTGGTGCAGATACTCCTACATCCATTTTGTTTTATTCTACTTTTAAAAATGTAACTTTATTTTATTTATTTAAGAAATTGACCAGCATTTATTTTCTCTTCCTCCCTCCCACCCCCTCCAACAGTGGAGGAAGAAAAACAAAACAGCCCAAAAACTCTAGTCATAAGTATGGCCCATCCCCATTTTACCCACGTGGAACCTGAGACTCAGTGGGGAGACTGTCTTTGGTCATATAATTAGTTGGGGCCAGAGTCAGAACATTCCTTGAGTGCTGTTTTCTTGACTCCTAGGCCAGTGTATTCCTATGTATGTATGTATGTAATCTATGTATTCCTAATACATAGAAAACAATTTGTAAATTTAAAAACATTATTTTAAATGTCAGCTATTTTATGTGCTTCTCTCCACGATGGTGCTTCTGTGTGTATGCATCTGCCATATTAATATTTTATAAGGCCTCCACACCTTCTACACCCTTCCCTTTTGTCCCTAGCAAAAAAGCACACACCCATCTCCCTGTGAGAGGAAAGCCAAGAATAGTCACCCTTAGAACTGCTCGAATTGGACTGCACAGTTAGCTCTGTTCCACTCCTGCCTCGAAAAAGGGAGGGTCATGGGGAGCAGACCCACTGCCTGTGGTAGCTTGCTATCTGTCACCTTCCCTTCTCTGATCTTAGCCAGGGAAGGACAGGACCATAGAAGTGGAAGGGAACCGAGTCCCCTCTAGGGGGTGAGCTTGCGTGTCCAATCTGAACACAAATCCCTCCACACCAATCCCTAATGAATGGTCCTGAAGATTTTGCTTCAAAGCCTACAGTGAGAAGAAACAGGTTACCTCCCAAGATGGTGCATTCCTCTGATGGGTTGTGCTAAGGATTAGGAAACTTTGCCAAGTCCAAATTTGCCACTTAGGTTCTGCCTCCTGCTCCTCATTCTGCCCCTGGGGTAGAGCCAACAGGCCTGCGTGCAAGTCCTTCAGATACCTGAAGGCTAATATTGGGGTGTTCTTTTCTATCAATTAGCCAAGCTGAGTTCTTTCAGCCGATGCTCACGTTACCAACTCTAGTGTCGTTTCTTCTGGCCACCATGTGATCACCTGCCCCATGCAATTTCTCCATAAAATAATCTTTTTGGCAAGCATACATGTGGCATGCGAACAATGTGGTCAGCCCATTGGAGTTGCCCTCTCTGAAGCATAGTTTGAATGACTGGCAGTTCAGCTCGAGCAAGGCCTTCAGCGTCTGGCACCTTATCCTGCCAGGTGATCCTCAGAATCTTCCTAAGACAGTTCAAATGGAAGGGATTCAGTTTCCTGGTATGGTGCTGGCAGACTGTCCATGTCTCATAAGCATATAACAATGAGATCAGCACAACGGCTCTGTAGACCTTCAGTTTGGTAGTACCTCTTCTCTCTCAAACCTTTCTTTGGAGCCTCCCAAACACTGAGCTAGCTCTGGCAATGCACGCATCAACCTCATTGTCAATATGTACATCCCTAGAAAGGACACTACACCAAGGTAGGTGAACTTATCCACAGCACATTCAAAACTTCTCCATATGTTGTAACTGATGGTGGCGGGGAGGCTGATGGAGCACCTGTGTTTTCTTGGTGTTAATTATTAGGCCAAAATTAGCACAGGCAGCAGAGAATTGATCCATACTTTGTTGCATCTCAGCTCCAGAGGCTGCATTGAGTGCACAACCATCTGTAAACAAAAAATCATGCATCAACACTCCCTCCACTTTGGTCTTGGCTTGAAATGATACAAGGACACTCTCAAGGTCTCTCTCAAGAACTCTGGATTTGACTGTGCAACATGGGAGACACTGGCACAGGATCGCTCCGCATGGTGTGCCCGGATAAGAAAAGGTGCTGTGCTCGATGAGCAAAGCAGAATTGAGACAGCACAAAGGAAACACAAGATGCACAAATTTGGGATATCCACCCCAAATATGCACACAGACTCTCTGTGCTCAACCTATGGTAGAGCATTCCGAGCTCGTATTGGTCTGATCAGCCACAGTCGGACACACTGCGATTTCACTTTACAAGGTGATGTCATTTTGGTCCTCTTTGAAGACGAAGGACAACCACCAACTGACTCTAGGCTCTTCACCACCCTTGATGTCTTCCCAGATGCTCTTCGTCTTACAGACATCCTTTCTAAAACGTGGTGTCCAAAATGGGGGCCCATCATCTCTGGGTTCCAGAACACTTTCCCCTTCTCAGTGCAACTGAAGATTGCTTTAGCTTTCTTAGCTACCGTCTCATACTGTTGATTTGTATTGAGCTTGCTGTCCACTGACATCCTCAGATCTTTCGCAGACAATGAGATGACTAGCCATAACTCTCCCCTTCTTTTGTTGTCTTCCCCTGTGGCTACGCTCCAAGGCCATACAGGCCAGTGGAGTAGCTCCTTGAGGTCAGGAAGGGAAGAGTAAACATTGATATAACACTACTATGTACCAGTCACTGTACTAAACACTTTACAAATATCTCATAAAATTCTTGCAACGACCCTACGAGGTAGGTGCTGCTGTTATTATATACTGAAGCAGATGAAGGATGTGACTCACCCAGGGTAACATAGCTAGGAAGTATCTGAGGCTGGATTTGAACTCAGATCTTACTGACTGATAGACTGAGTGCTCTATCTTCCATGCTCCTTGGCTGCCTCTGAATCCTTTAGGTAGGTGGAAAATGAGACCTGAGTATTTTAGCCACATTGTGAACATAGTCCTCCTATGGAAGTTGTGGAGAGAGTATTGTCAGGGTCTGAGAAGGCTGCGGTGGAATTATAAAATGTTAGACCTAGGAGGGACCTTAGAGATTATCTTGCCACTGCAGCCTTCACAACATCTCTTCCATCTGTCCCTGCCCCTCCACCCCCACACAGGTCCTTGGCACCACCTGCTTGTACAGTGGGCTTCCTGGCTTGAGTCTCTCCGTTTTTCACCAAGATGGCAGTGAGATGGTGCCATGGATAGGACACCGAGAGAGACACCTGCAATCTGAGTGACCCTGGGCAAGTTTTGTTTGCCTCAGTTTCCTCACCTGTAAAATGCGGATAATGATAGTTGCGGGGATCAAATGAGATAGCATTTGTAAAGCCCCTCGTACAGTTCCCGGCACGTAGTAGGTGTTGTACAAATCCTACCTTCTATTATTGTTAAGATGCCAAAATGATTTCCTAACGCATAGCGCAGGCTGCATCACTTCCCTGCTCCACACACTCCAGTGGCTACCTACTACTTCTCAGCTTGAATGCAGACTGAGCTGTTTGGTGTTGGAAGTCCTGAACAAACTGGCTCCAATCTCCCCTTTCACACAAAGCAAACTAGACGCCTTGGTGTTCTTCACATACTGTATTTCATCCCCTATCTCCAGGCCTTTGTAAAGATTGTCCACTACTCCCACCACGCCCTAGCGTGTGTGTGTGTGAGTGTGCATACATACACACACTGTATAATACATGTCTACCATACTTGTTACATGTGTGCATGTTACATATATAAGATGCAGTATACAGGCATATGCACACATACACTATATGTGTGTATGTATGCCTACTATATACTACATATATGTATGTGTAGATAGACACTACATGGTATAGATACATACTATATAGTATACATGTTGACACTATGAATGTATGTATGTGTGTATTTACTATATATATTTGTCCATGTGTATATATGCATATGTTTGTATTATATATATTACATTATACTTGTAGTATATATACTATAGTATATACTATTTAGATTATACATATTATATTTATAATATATGCATTATTTTATATTTACACATTATATAGTTATAGTATATGCACTATTTATAGTATATATACTATTTATATTATATACATTATTTTATATTTGTATATTTATAGTATATCTACTATTTATAGTATAACAATTTTATATTTGTACATTATACTATATAGTATATACTATATACATTATTTATATGTATATGCACAACATACGTGCATACACACGACATATATACTGCACGTACTACATGTATGTAGACATACTATATAGTGTGTGTGTATATATATATATATATATATATATATATATATATATATATATGCTACAAATAATCTGTATATGCCTGTAGACTATATGTGTATAGATACTACCTCTAGACTTTATACGCTATATACAGTTACTCTGTAATATACACGTACACACATAGAGGCCCTAGTCCCTCCATTCCTGTGGTATAGTATATTCCCCTTCCCCTCTGTCTCTTAGCTCAGTTCAGACTCTTTAGGGGAAGAGGATGGTTTGGTCTGGGGCATGTTGAGTTTGAGTTCCTGGCAGGACTCTCCAGGAGCTGCGGTTAGAGATTTGGAATTGAGATTCCGGAGAGAGATTAGGACTGGTTATAAAGATTTGCATGGGTATCTGTGTTGGCATGATAATTAAACCCATGGGTTCACAGAAAACAAAAGGAAGAGGGCTCTGGACTGAGCTGGAGAGTGCAAATCAACTTGCAAATCAAAGTTCTCAAATATGGGGAAAGGGGAAGACTGTGAGCCAGGTCCTGACCTTTTGGAGAAATGAGGGAGGATGCCTGCCACCAGGATAGGGATAAGATGATTCACCTGGGTGCAATGAAGGAGCAGAGGCTGCTGAATGAAGGTGGGGAGGGGGTGTCTGATGAGGAAGCTTGCCTCCAGCCTACTGCATAGTAGGCATATATATCCAGCACTAGAGAAGAAGGTTAGGACTGCAGTAGAGGAGTGAATCTTCTTTAAATGAGTAATCAAGAAAAACTAAACTCCTATTACAAACATATATAGTCAAGTAAAATAAATTCCTATATTGGCTATGAAAAAAATTCTCAATCTGTATTCTTGAGTTCATCCCCTCTCTGTCAGGAGATGGGGTAGCATGCTCTCTGGATTTGTGGTTGGTCATTATATTGATCAACCTAAGCCTTTGATTGATTCCTAAGCCTTTCAAAGTTATTTGTCTTTACAGTATTTGGCTTTGCATATACTGCCATCCTGGTTCTGATCTCCTTGCCCTGTATCAGTTCAGAATAAGTCTTCTTGGGCTTCTCTGAAATAATTTCTTATAGCCCAGTAGGGTTCAATTACATTCACATGCCAGACCTTGTTCAGCCACTCCCCAATTGATGGGTATCTCCTCAGTTTCCCATTCTTTGCTACTATAAAATGAACTACTATTAATATTTTTTTTGTACAGATGGATGTTTCCTGTTTCTTTGATGTCTTTGAAGTATAGCAACAGTAGTGGTATCACTGGGTCAAAGAAGCATAGTTTAAATAACTTTTGGGGCATAGTTCCAAATTGCTTGATCAGTTTATGGTTCTACTAGCAGTTCATTAATGTACCTGTTTTCTCAAAATGCTTTCAGCTTTTCTCATTTTCCTTTTTGATCAACTTTACCAATTTTATGAGTGTGAGGTGGGACTCCAGAGGTGTTCATCATTTCTCTAATTATTAATGATTTAGATATAATTTATATGACTATTGATGGTGTGGCTTTCTTCCTCTAAGTACTGTTTATATCCTTTGACCATTTATCAATTGCAGAATGACTTTTTTTTTTTATAAATTTGAATCAGTTCCCTATATATCTTAGAAATAAGTTCTTTATCAGGAAACCTGCTGCAAAGATTTTTTTTCCCTATGTACCTGCTTCTCTTCTAATTATGGCTTCATTGGTTCTGTTTGTGCAAAACTATTTTTTTAATTTATGTAATTAAAATTGTCCATTTTACCTTGTGTGATCTTCTCTGTCTCATTTGGTCAGGCACTCTTCCCCTATTCATATCTGACAGGTACTTTCTTCCTTGCTCCTCTACTTTGCTTATTTTGTCACCTTTTATATCTTGGAGTTTATCTTGTTATGCAGAGAGAGATGTTGGTGTATATCTAGTTAAAGCAGGAATACAACCATTTTTGTGCCACTGGTACCTTGGGCAAGTTGCTGAAACCTATGGATCCTTTCTCAGAACAGGGTTTTTAGAGGTATAAAATAAGATACACAGGAAACCAATCATATTGAAATACAAAAGAAACCAAATATACTGAAATACAGATTTAATTTTTTCCCTGTCTAGCATGATAGGTCCCCTGGGTTTGGAGTTTAAGAACTTCAACCTGTAGGTTAAGAACTCTTGCCCTTACGTCTATGGTGATGTGTCCCCACCCAATGTCAACTCCATTCAAGTAAGGTAATCAAGGATTTGAGACCCTCTAACATCTGTGACAGACATTGTTCTTGCTTTTCTGACTTCAGATCACAATCAGGACTCCTACTCAACAACGGCTGGAAGGAGCATTTTGGACAGTCCCTCGAGGATGCTTCAGCCTTTCCTGCCCAACAGAGGGAAGACACCAGGGACCCTTCCCAGCATCCCTCTGCCTGTGAGGAACACCATGCTGGCTGCTGCCCTCTTCCCAGAGTTTCTGAAAGAACTGGCAGCCTTGGCCCAGGAGCATTCGATTCTATGCTACAAGATCCTGGGTGATTTTGAGGAATCTTATTGTTAGCCCTTAAAAAAAATAGCAAACAAAAAACCAAGTTTGTGCAGTTTTAAGAAAGGGTTTTAGTGTTTTGACCGATTTTTAAATACAAAGCTGCTTATAAAAATTTCTACTTTGATATTTCCTGACAATACTTGATCTGGGAGGGGAATAATCTCTATATATTCTCTCTCCCCACTGGGCCTTATGATCTTACGCTGTGTAGAACTTAAGTCTCATAAGGTGATAGTTTGCAAGAGGGCTTGTTTGTCATTGCTCAACTTCTCCCTGGCCTTTTGTTTGTCTTCCTGTTCTCTCCACTCCTGTGGGCCTTTGGGCTGGTCTCCACTTGGACTGACATTTGTCTGGCTGGGGCTACCCTGGGGGGTCTCAGGCATGCTCCACTCCCTTGGAATATCTCATCACCAGGCACACCTTGTCTTCTCTAGGGCCTTAATGAGGGGAAATGATTCCCCAGGGAACATGCCTGAGACTTAGCAGACTGCTCCTGTGGCCTTCCGTCCAAGTTACCAGGTTCTTTAGAAGCAAGAGTGGAAAGAAATGGAACCCCTGGGCTTTCCTTGCCTCTACTGAAATCAAGCATCTCTCTGCATTTTAAACCTAGGACTTAACTGCAAAACAAGTGTGCTATTCAACTTATCTTGCTTTAGGGTGTGGGAAGCCTGCAGCTCACAGCTGACCACCAGGAAAGTCAGATGCAGTGTGGAGCCTGGCAAGGAGTAGGAATGAATGGAATTTTCCCATTGTGTTTGCGAGCTAGACTTACTTTTCATCAGCCTCCCCTTGCTCCCTAAGTCTTACCTGGTGAGATCTGCACATAATAAAATGTTCCTATGCAAGTGGCAACCTTGTTTTTTGGGAGACTGATTTATTTCTCTCTTGACCAACTAAAGAAAGTCCAGCACCATTAACTCATGTCTGAAGAACAGTTAGTTATTTTTCAAGTGCTCCCGAAAAGGCAACCCATAGATTGGAGACAATTTCATTGCATTTGGGGAATTTGCGTAAACTAAGTGCTACCTGTAGAAACACAGGTTTATATAGTTGTGTACTTTTTCTAATACGTCACTGCAGTCTGTAGAGAGGTGTTGTGTGGTGTTCTCTCCCCTCCACCCTGGGAGCCAGGTGAGCAGATGCACATAGGTTCTTAGGAGCTGTGCTGAGCCAAGTAGCTGCTGCTGCTGCTGCTTCCCTCCACAAGGAAATTCTGCTTCCTGAGTAATGGGATTCATTAAGGGTGCCTAATGTGGGTTGTAACACTGTAGTCTCCTCACTGTCCTCCCAGTTCAAGAGACATTCCTTCAATCACCTCTGGAAGGGAGAAACTGGAAATGTTCTAGATGTAAACATTGTTTGGAGTGTTGAATCTCCTCTCCCCTTCTCTCCTTGTGCCCTATTCCACCTTCCACCCCCATCCCCTTGTTTTCAGGCAGAGCTCTCCAGGGTAGAAAAGCCAATTCGTAATAAGCCAGCAGTATTATGAAGGAAGGAGATCAAAGAAGTCTAGCTTTGTGCTCTGTTTCAGGCAAGAAAAATAGACGGAGTCCCTCGGGCCTGTCCTGTCCTCATCAAGGAAGCTTCTTCTCAAGGGATCAGTCAAGAAAATGACTTCGAAGTTCTGGTTTAATCCTGATGGAAGCTGAGAAGGCACCAGCATTGGCCATTTTAAAGATCATGAAGCGGGCCTGGTGCCTGTCCAATGGAAATAAGAGGGAATTTGACCGAGGCTAGAGCTAGGAGACAATGTGGTTTAATGGAAAGACCAGTTGGATTTGGCTCCCTATGTGGCCCTGGAGAAAGCACATGACCTTTCTAGTTCTGTTTCCTTACATAAAATGAAAGCGCTAGGGGGTTGGACTAGATGATTTTTAATAAAGTCTCTTCTAATTCTAAGACTTCTGATTCTGTGACCTCTTAGGGTGTCTACGAAAGCCTTAGTTCTGGGATTCTCAGTGAGAAACCAAAGCCCCATTATTTTTTTCTGACTTGAAAAATCTTTGCCTTAAAGTAAGCTCTGTTGACTAGCAGTTGGGCAGCCTGAGCATTTCAGAATGGAAACCTCTTACCTGTTTGAATCTCTGGGCCCTTGGTTGTATTTTCAGATCCCCAGAGGTCTCTGTGTAGAAGAGAGTATGGTTTGCTATGGAGAGCTAACTGTGGAGATACTTAAATCAAGAAAAGGAATGGGGGGGGGGTAGGGGGGTGGGTGTGAGGAAGGACTTTTAAACTTTTATTTCAAGGGATGATTTAAATCTCCCAGACCAGAACCTTTGAACTTTAACTATGTTCCTCAATTATTTTCTTCTGTTTAGACTATCTAATTAAATTGCTAAACCCAAAAAGGTTTGCTCCTGCTCTCTGCATCATCTTTTTTTCAGATGTTACAGAAGGACTCTGTGCTCGTTTTCTTTGGGGAAGAATAAGAATTTGCTTTTATGTCTCATATCTTTTTTAGTCAACTATCTGTCTTCTCCATCAGTGCCCCTAATGGAAGAAAGGTGATATGCATCACTCATCACAGGGTTGTTGAGAAGCCTTTAACCTACATGTATAGAAAACAAGTTAGACCTCTACTGATTCTGAATTTGAAAATAGGACGGGGCTATTTGTGAACAAATAGTGCATCTCTAGGCCTGCCCCTTCAAAGCTGTGACCAAGGTTATCTGAAATGAAGTTTGGGGACAAACTGAGCCCAGGAAGCCAGGTCTAAATAAATAAGAGTAGGGATTGGACAGGGGAGGGATCACATATGCTGCTTCTCTTGAGGATGCCCTGCAGGAGGTGGAGGAAGTAGATGGAATGAGGTGGGCAGGGAAGTTGGGGAGTGGGTTACAAAGGTAACACCACAGAGGAGCCACCAAGGTTTGTGGTGGCTTAATAAGGCAGCCAAGAAGTTAATCCTGAATGACCTGTGAAGTTAAGCTGATTTAAGGGCATGAAAGGAAACTTGAAAGATGGATCCTGATAATAGAAGGTACTAAAAATGGAAAAGGGGTGATAATGAAAGACCCCCTGTGCAGTAATCAGAATAAGTAAGATGTTAAGGATGAAGATGAAAGAGGATAAATGCCTAATTTTCTTTAGGGCCCCTAGATACTCTCACTTCAAAAAGTTGGGAATAGCTTCTGCTGTAACATAAAATTAGAAAAGGAATCTGGAGGAGGATGGCTGTGGAATGAGGTTATTTTGAGTTTCTAAAAATAAGAGTAGTGGCTGGATCTTAATACAGTGTGACTGACAGAGCCCTCCTAGGTTTGGAGCCGTGGGCCGGGACTCCAGACTTTTCTTTGCTATTTTACCATCTTGCCTACCTGACCTCATCTCCGTGAACCTCACCTTCTTCATATGTCAAACAGGGGTGAGTTGGTTGATGTTGTGGTCCTTTCTGTTTCTAAATATGTTATCTTTAAAAGAGAGAAGTGAGGGCACTCTGGTTCTGCTGATTTGGTCCTGAGGTGGGGCCGTGCCAGCTTTGTAGACTTGGGGAAGGAAGGATACTCACTAAGACACGGACTGGCCGAGGGCCAGAACTTTCTGGGTTGCCCATTTCAGCTTTAATCTCAGCTCCAGTTTCCAATACTTTTTTTCTGAATTGACTACATTTTATGATTCAAATTACAATAGAACACATAAGGCAGGCTGATTTTGAAAATGGGCAAGTATTTTAATTTAATTTTAAAAATATCAAGGGAAGTTTCTAAAAGGGAGCAGGGGGTGGGGTGGAGGAAGAAATTAGGCAAGGTTGGTCCTGATAGTTTATTTTCAACCTTATCTCTCATTAGTAGAGAGGGGAAAACTGTGGCTTAAGTATTTTTTTTATTCATATGAAATGGGTTTTCTCCATGGTCCAGT
>CM053772.1:156928648-157034852 GCA_028658325.1 Potorous gilbertii
TGATTTGTAGTGAAAAGTGGACTTAAGAATTAGGAAGATCTGAATGAATTCAAATTTCATCTCTGGACTTTACTAGCTGTGAGGTGAGTCAACTTCCCCAGATCTCAGTGTTTCAATTGTAAAATGAAAGGGTTAGATCTAATGACTTCAAAGGTCTCAATTGACGATGCTACAATTTCTGTACCTCTGAGGGGGTACCCAAAAATGACACATTGTACATTCACTCGACATATAAATGAAGCCAAACTTTACCTAAACCACAAAGATAACCTTGAATTTTCTTTAATTTACTTCTCTATTTACCCCAAGTCTAGTTGAGGAAAGAGAGTGACAAAGAGAGGAGAAAGAAAAAGAAAAGAGGAAGGGAAGGAAGTAGGGGGGAAAGAGAAAAAAGAAAGAAAAATGGGCTATTTAAGTATTATTTTTAAATGCACAGAAGAGAAAAGAATTTGAGCCAGAAGAAAACATAAACAGGTCAGTTTTGAAAGTTTATATGTAGTTAAATTTATTATATGCATTTTATTTGATGTTTAAGTTTTTTTTTTAATTTTTAAATAAAGAAGAAATTTGAAGGCAACAAGGGCTTCTAAGAAGCAGAGGGTGGTAAGGGAGTGCTTCCAGGTCTGAGAAACAGCTGGAGCAAAGAAACAGAAACAGAAGATGGTAAATGAGAAGGGAAGCTGGACGTGAAGCATGTGAAGGGGATTAAGATATAATAAAACTAAATCAGATTGCGAAAGGTTTTAAATGCCCAACAGAGAAGGGGGTACTAGACACTACATCAGGGCTTAACCCTTTTTTGTGGCATGGACCCCTTGGGCAGTCTGGTGAAACCTTTCCAGGATAAATGTTTTTAAATGCATAAGACAAAATACATAGGATTACAAGGGAAATTATACTAGAGTACAGTTATCAATACAAGTTTTATGTTCATGGATTTCAGACTAAGAACCCCTGCCCTAAGGGTAAAAATATGGTCACACGTGCAATCTAGGAAAATCATTTTGCCACCTGGGTGGTAGACAGATTGAAGAGGAGTAGGGCTTAAGGCACAGAGACCAAGGAGGAAGCTATTGCAATATTATAGAAGATCAGTGATTGTCTGAGTTAAAGAGGATTTGGATTTGGGGGGAAAGATAAAAAATGATGACAACTTGCAAGTGTTTTAAATATTCATCTATTTCAAGTTTTCACCAACAGACTTTCTTCTGAATGGAATTAGAAGAGACCTCGAGGGCCAAATATGCAAACTGAGGCCAGGTGAGAGAAAGTGAGTGAGCTGTCCAAGGGCCCAGAGGTAAATATGGCAGATCTGGGATCTGAACCCCTGTCCCATGCTGCCTCCATATGGTCTTCTACAAATTTAAATAGAGAAACTCTTAAATTAACTTTGGGAAACAACATGGAAAATGTTAAAGGAATTTTTCTTGAATTACGTATTGAAGGTTTTTGTTGTTTTTCCACCTTTGCCCCTGAGCAAGGGGGCTATTTGACTTGTCTTACAGGAATGAAACAAAAGAAGTCACCATAATGTAGGTAGAAAAAAATAAAGAGATGTTACCTTAGAACTAGCTGAAGCATCACATCTTCACAATGTAAGCCAATCAGGGTTCTGAAGAGCGCCAGAGATACCACACACAGCTGGAAAGCAATAAAACCCACATTTCATTCTTAATCCCTCAGTGACAGCTCTGCCTCCCCAAAGACTACAAGGGTAGCTCACAACTATGATACACAATAGCCCATGGGGGGCATTTTCATTGAGTCACAAGAAAGTCAGAGACAAGGCACACCCAGACTGAAAATACCCTGTAGGATTTGATCAGGATGCCTACAATTATCCAATTACATAGGGGAGCCTTCTTACAAATATTTAGACTGATGATACTTCTACCTTATAAAGATTCAGCCTTTATCTTTATATACTTTTCCATTTAGAATAATCTGCTTATTTCTGCCATTTTCCTTCTGAATGCTCTTCACACGCAGACAGTAATGTTGTCGTGAACCACCAAAACAGAGTAAGACAGGGCCAACCTTAAGTTAGGAAGATGGTGTGACATGGTGGATGTAGGGATGGCCTTGATATCATGGAAGCCTGGGTTCAATTCCTACCCCTGACACAGAGAGGCTCTGGTCAAGGATTAGGGCTCAAAGATGCTAAATGACTTGCCCAGGGTCTCACAGCCTGTATATGACTGAGGTGGGCTGGCTCTCTGTCCACTACACTATACTGACCTAACCCATAGGACCCCACAATTATAAGCTCTTTTAAGAGACATTTTTTATAGTCTTTACAGGATTTTTCAGGGAAATATCCAAAATATTTTGAAAAAGAACTCTGAAGATTTAATCATGTTGGCAGCCTGCTTACTCAGTACCTAGTATGGCTATGAAGTAAACTAATTAATGTTTTGCTATATTCCACAAGCTTAATGGGGGTACTCTTGGGGCCCAGAAAAAAGGCAAATAAGAGGAGAAGTGGCCGGAAAGGCCTTGTATAAGAGATGGCATCTGTGCCGAGCTTTAAAGAGAGATTGGAATTCCAAGAGATACAGATGAGACAAATGGGCATTCCAAGCTTGGGGGACAGCCAAGACAAGGGCATGGCAGGGGTTGGAGGGGAGGCAGAAGATGCAGTACCATCTGTTTAAAACACCAAGCAGCTCAGCTTCACTGGAATACCAAGTTCATATTAGTGATATGGAATCAGTCAGTTCATTATAAGCAAGCACATGACTACTTCATAGAGTATTTTATAATGAAGGACATTATGTGCAGAGCTTGAAAGGCTAAAGAGAGAAATATGGATTTTAACTGAGAAGAATATACATTTGTAAGGTTATCCTGGCAATATTGTACGGGATGCGCTATAGGCAGGAGAGATTAGGGACATGGAGACCTTCTGGAGGAACACAGCAATATTCCAGGCAACAAGAGGCAATAAAGTAATACTCTAGGGGGAAGCTAAGGCAAATACTTTGATGGCATCCAGGTGCTCCACAATCTGACTCCACCTTACCTTTGAAGGCTATTTCATATGACTCTTCAATCAAACTAGATTACTTTGCCATTTGCCAATCTGGTCCTGCCATCTATGTTTATTCTCTGGCCATCATCATGCCTGGAATGGAGGTGTCTAATATTTCTGCCTTTTGGATTCACTCTTCTCCTTTAAAGTCCAATTTAGGCCACCTCCTCCATGAAGGTCTTACCTCCTCCTTCCCTGTTTTTCCCAGTTAGAGATGACCTCTTCTTGTCTCAAGCTTCTCTCTTTGACCCCTCCTATATTATTTTGCAAGAAAGATTTAGCCGGAAGGGACGAATCCAATCTTTTTATAAAATAATGAAATCAGAACCCAAGGAGGCTATAATACTAGCCTAATATCAGCTAGATCACCACAAATGGCAGAACTGCGACTCAAACCCATGCTTCCTTTAACATATAATTTATAATTCACTTATTTGTGTACATACTCAGTGTATCTACTCAGCACACAAGTTGGTGTTTAATCTCTGCTGAAGTTCTGCTCTTGTACCTCATCATGGGATGGAGCTAATCCTAGGTCTCAAAAGCTTTGCCAGTAGACACCAGCCAAGCTGAAAAGCCTTCCACTATAGGCCCAGCAATAAAATGTTTATGTCATCTAAAGATCAGCCCAATTAAAGTTAGAGAGAATTCTCACCACTGATCTGGCCTCCAAGGGTTAGTTGGTTTGTTTATCTTGGTCACAATTTATTAAACCATCTACTAAGGGGTTAACCTCTGGATTGCTGGATCTTTGAAATTGATAAATAATTTATAGATAATAACTGCTAAACCATTAAATTAATTTAAAATTTTAGATAATTATGATAAATTAAGATTATTAAATTAATTAAATAACTGCTAAATAACAGTAAGCTCCTTGAAGATAGTTAGTATAACTTACATCTGTTTCTACTTTAGCCTCTAATTTAGCATGCTGCATACAGTAGTAATTTAATAAATGTTTGTTGTTCCTATTTCATTACCACATCTCTCTAACAAGTGACCCTGTGACTTTCTGTCATTACTACTTACTACCTTAGCACTCATTTCTTTCCTATCCCCTAACAATCTGGATTCTCTATTCACTACTGAAATCAATCTTCTGAAGAGCCCTGGTGATTTCCTTCTTTCCAAACCCAGTGACTTTTGGGAGAGGGGGGAAGGTAGGGGTCCTCCTCCTTCTCGACTTCTCTTTGGAATATGGGCCTACTAATTTTCCTCTTCACTTCTTACAACTCATTCTTTTGTCGTAACATTGCACTATCCTTATTTTCTCCTAATTCTCAGGGGTTAGGTTTGTCCTTCTTAGGACCCGCTCTCTTCTCTTACCACCTAACTTCAGGCACTCAACAAGACTCAGTCCTCATCTATACATTCTCTCCTTCAGGTAATTCTTCCTTTCTAATTTCATGAAACTATGGACTCTGACTCCTAAATGTATTCCTTTGATTTTGACCATATTATCTGCATTTCAGTCCACTGCCCAATCACCATTTCCACTTGAGTATCTTGCCGTCACCTCCAATCACACTTCAGGTCTCAGTTTGGTCCCCTTTCCCCAACTATCTCATTTCTTTCAGTAACACTAAAATTATTCTGGTTTCTCTGGAGTCACCTGACTTTTTGGGAATCTCTGATCCATTATATCCAATGTCATCAAGTCATATGTTTTCTTCCTTCAAACAGTCTATATAGTCACCATTTCTTCTCCACTCTTGTAGCTACCAACTTACGGAGGATTTCCCATCACCTCATGCCCAATGTACTACGAGAACCTTCCAATTAGTTTTCCTGCGTCTAATATTTGCCCTCTCCATTTCATATTGTACAATGACACTAGAGAAATATTCCTGGATCCTGCTTTCGTCACATTTCTCTCCAGCTCAGTAGCCTTCAATGACTTCCCATTGCTTTCACTGTCAATTGGCAGACATTTCTACCACTAGCTCCAGTTTCCTCAGGTCAGCCTCCTAGTTATATCCTAAAAGTGGCATGCTCATGCAGGGCTCCACACATCTGCTCATGCTAAATCCCTCACAAAGAACCTTCTCTGTTCATACGAATCCTAGCATGGCCTTCCTTCAAAGTTCAGCTCAAATCAAACTTTCTCTAGAAAACAACGATCTCTCCCTTCTCTGACCTCCTTGTATACTTAGTGTCTGTACGACTCTGGAACTTAATCACCTATGACTCAGAAAGCACATATTACTGGGTGGGTAGAGTACTGAACCTGGAATTTGGAGAAATCAGGTTTCTAATTCTACCTCTGTGTGACCAGAGATAAGTGACTCAGTCTCTCCAAGACTCTGCTTCTTTATTTGTCACATAAAGACAATAATGCCCATTGTACAGAATCAGATTTTCTGGGTTGGAAAAGGCTCCATGACCATCTAGAACAAGGGAAGACAAACTATGGTTCTAGGCACCACCTTTTTTGCTACTGCTCATGAGCTAAGAATAGTTGTTTTTTTTAATTTCTAAATACAATAAGCTTTATTTTACAATATGAAAACTATTCTTAGCTCACAAACCCTACAATAATAAGCAGGTTAGATTTGGTCAGGAGGCCACTGTTTGCTGATGCTTGATTTAGTCTAACCCATACCCAACTAAAGGAATCCCAGCCACAAGATAGCCAGCAAGGGTTATCGATTCTTGGCTAGAAGACTTCCAGAGAAGGGGAATGTACAACCTCCCAGGGCTACCCATTCTACCTTGGTGAATACTAACTATAATTGCATTATAGTAAGCAAAATGTTGCCCCGTTGAATGCTCATCCTCTTCCACCTAACAGCCTTTAAAATACTTAAAGATCGCTGTCCTGTCTCTCTGTGTCTTCCATTCTCCAGAGAAGGAAAAGTGAGGAATAAATGCTTACTGAGCATCTACTATGAGACACAGAGTGTGCGAAGTACTTTGCACATTATCTCATCAGGTCCTCACAACCACCTTGGGAGGGAGGTGATGTTATTATCTCTATTTGCAGTTAGAGAAACTGAGGCCAATGGGGGTTAAGTGACTTGCCTGGGGTCACACAGCTAGTAACTGTCTGAGGCTGGATTTGAACTCAGATCTTCCTGATTCCTGACCCACAGCACCACCTAGCTGCCTTGAGGCTAAAACATCCTGAGTCCTCTCTCATTTGGCATGCAGTTGTGAGAATCGAATTAAAAATAAGGAAGATACCTTAAAGATGCTAAAGTTCACCACATGGTTCTGTTAGTAAATTACACTCAGCCCTGAAATTCTATAGAGTCTTCAGACTCAAAAGAAATATGCCTAAACATCCATAGAGAATCCCTAAAACCCTGCAAAAGTCACTTAACCCATTTCCTCAGCAGTAAAGTGAGAGCATTGAACTAGAGGACTCGTAAGGTTCCATCCACCTCTTAGCCTACAATCCTATATAAAGTATCAAGCTTAAAAGTACCATGTTAGCAATTGTCATTGTCGTGTGTCATTATTCTCTAACTGCTTCATATGAATACATCTTGTCTCTCCAGCAGTAGAGAAGGCTGTCTAAGACTTCTTTTCCATCTCTCCGTGTACTCAGCACAGTGCCCCATATATATTAGGGACTCAATAAACACATGGCAAACTAAGCTAGTTTTTATTAGTTTCATTTTGTCAAAGTACACTACATGTCTACTGAGGGACTCAGAGTAATCTTAGCTTACATCTTTCAGTAAATCAAATTCAAAGCAAACTTAAATATGAAAATCTCATGACAAAGAAAATGTATCAACTTGATCCCATAACTAGAGAACAGAAGTCACAGAGATATCAAACAACTCAAGATAACCCTACAAGACTTTGGTGGAGTTGGGAGAACGAAGGGCAGAGGACAGCCCTTTGCTTTGCTAATGCCCCATTTCCACCACCACCAAAACTTCTCTGAAATAAGAGATGGCATCACCACTCTGTTAATTTCTTTTGCTACATTAAAACGATGCTATTCCTTTGATATATTAGGCTAAACCCTAATAAGTTCAGTTATTTTAATCATGTCCAATATGTCCATGTTTCCTGACCCCACTTAGTATTTTCTTGGCAAAGATACTGGAATAGTTTGCCATATCCTTCTCCAGCTCATTTTACAGATGAGGAAACTGAGGCAAACAGGGTGAAGTGACTCATCCAGAGTCAAAGAACTAATCTGAGGCTGGATTTGAACTCAGATCTTCCTAACTGCAAACCCTGAGATCTATCCACTGTGCCACCTATACCCCGCTGAACACCTATGAGATGGCATTGTTTTAAAAAGAAACACTTTGGCATAGTGAGATGACTCAAGCCAAATCACAGAGCTAGATAACCTTCCTAAACTGGGCATTTCATCGCATCCTTCTCCTGTTCACTGTTTTCATTACCAATTTCTCAATCCTAGCCTTCCATACAAAATCATCAGCTGTGTTCCACCCCACCTCTATCCCCTGTGGCTCACTCATTTGCTTAGGCCACTCCTTTCACAATCCCTTAAAAGTGTCACTGTCATTCCTTCCTTCCACACCTCTGTCCATGCTGTGTCCCCTCACCATGACTGCCGCCTATACAAATAGCATCTGTCTTTCAAGGCATTGTTCAATTCTATATCCTCTGAAACATTCACACATTTTCACATTCTAATAGAGCTCAGAATCCCTGCCAAAGAAAAGCCCTGAGTCACACTGAGAGGAACAGAGATTTTATTTTGCAACACTTGGCAGCAACGCCACCACAAATTTAATTCTACTGATTGTTCTAAAGCCTCTTCAGCAGAGACAAGGGGGACTTTTGCACTTGGGAAACCAGCGAGAGAGATGCAGGCTTGGCCAAGCTGGAGTTAGTGTCACAAAACGGCTCTGGCAGAGATCCCAAGCCGCTCAGGCTGGAGAGTGCCTTTGCCCCTGGAACAATAACTGATTCAGCAGAAAGAGTGTTTGTGTTTCTTAGCCACAATGGGCATGAGGGGATTGTTGAAGTTAATCAGAGCTCTAAGCTATAACTGCCCAAGTACCTGTGTGAAAAGCCTTGTGGACAGTAACATGGTCCTTAATACCTGAACATGGGACATTTTCTATTTTCTTTTCATTGATTTATTTGTGTACCTGCTCCCACCATCACCACCACTGTTAGAATGTAAGTTTCTTGAGGTCAGTTACTTTTGCATTTTGATCTTTGTAGCCCCAAGGACTTAGTAATGTGTGCCTGGCCCATGAAAAGCACCAAATAAGTAGAACCCTGACTATCAAATTAGACCACAACCCATCTTTAACCTGGTAGATGAGTCTTAGAGCATTGCTTAATTAAACAACCAATCCAGGTTTACAAGACTAGAGTCTGAGGAGGGATTTGAGCCCGATGTGCCATGTTGCCTTTTCCTCTAAGAAATCCAGGTTCAATGAAAAATGTTTTGAATTTGGAGTCCAAGGCCCTGGGTTCAAATCCTAGCTCTGCCACCTACCCCTTCTCTCTAGGTCTCAGTTTCCTCATCTGTAAGATGAAAAGCATGCAGTAGATGATTTCTAAGCCTCTTCAGTCTCTAAACTGATGGTCCTGATACCCGCTTGATCCCTTGCTATAGACCAGGGGTTCTTAACTCTTTTGTGTGACACAGTCCCCTCTCGTAATCTCGATCTCTTCTCGGGAAAAATGTTTTTGACTATATAAAATATCTAGGATGACAAAGGAAACTAATTATGATAAAATTCAGTAATCAATTATGAAAACAAACCAACATAGACCCTAGGTTAAGAAGCCTTGTTTTGGATTTATACTTCAGGCCATATGTTCTGCATCTTACCTCCTCAGAAAAACATTATCATTATACTCACTTCAAAGGAGAAAATGCCAACCAAAACAAATTTCGAAAAGTCCTTGAGAAAGGCAGGGAGTACCATTTCCCTGCCAAAATGACTCCTGGTAGCAAAGCACATCATCCATTTCATCTTTCCACAGATATGAGAAGGTCCATAGATTTAAAACTGGAATAAATCTCAGAGGTCTAGCACAATCTATTTATTTTACAAATGAGGAAACTGAGGATGAGGGCCTGTCCAAGGCTACACAAATAGAAAGCCAGAAAACTAAGAATCATGTGCAAATGCTATGACTTGTTCTAGTTCTCTTTCTAGTTACATAAAAAACCTGGAAGGAAAAGGAGGGAGGGAGAAGAAGAGAAGGAGAAAAGAAAGAGAGGGAGGGAAAAGAGGGAGGTGGGAAAGAGAGAGAGAGAAGAAGAAGAGGAGGAGGAAAGGAGAGAGAGAGAAAGGGGGAAAGTGGGAAAGAAAGAGAGAATAGGAGGGAGAGAAGAAAGAGATGTAGTTAGAGGGGCCTGGGTTGGAAGCTTAACTGCTATTTACGGTCAGTGTGACTTTGGATCAATCATTTCACTTCATTTCTCTAGAAATCTGTAAAATGAGGGAATAGGACTACATGAACTCTTCAGTTCCTTTCACTTAGTTCTCAGTTCTGCTGAATGATCAATGAATAAGGGGGAGGAAAGAAAAGGACCATTGTCAATTCACTTCTGATGATGAGCATCTCTCAGAGCAAGCTGTCATAAGGGATGGATCATGTCCTCTCCGGCCCTCACTTACCCTAAATGGGGTGTTGATCCGACTGGTCAGCGTGTCGAGGATATGGACGTTTTCATGTTGGTGCAGGAGGATAAAACGCAGGAAGATCTCGAGAAGAGCAGGCTCCGAGACACTGCGCAGGAAGAGATCCAGGTATGCCGTTGTGGTCATCACTTCCTCCACAGTCACCTGGGACCAAAGACAGAATGAGTACAAGTCCCCTGGTCAAACAGCAATCCCAGGACAATGGAAATGGGAGGACCCTTCACAGTTCCCAGATGCACTTGCTTTGACCCCATCAAGGCAGGAGCTGGGCCATTCTGAGAAGAGGAGGCCTGGTTTCTTTTGAAGCCTTTGACCTAGCCATAGTCTGTGCACCTCCTGCTGGCTATAGCAGTTTAATACAGCAAAAGAAAAGGAAAAGCCTTTAAAAGTTATTCAAGTCGTTCCGCAACCTTAACCATCTTCAGCTTTTACTAAAGCATCATGAGGTTTGCAGCAGCAGTGCTCCTCCTACCCCTCACCTCTGATCACCTTCTGTTAAAAAAATATATGAATAGGAGAAAAAATCCCAAGAAGTAGAAGTAGATCACAGATAAGTACCTTGATGTACTACTTAAAAACGTACGCTAACGCTTCCTATGTCATACAGTATTGTATGATACTTCATAATGGTGTGACTTTGGCAAGTCATTTTGCCTTCGTTTCCTCATCTGTAAAATGGGGACAGTATTTTCCATAGTTGTTATCAGGATCAAATGAGATATATTTTTAAAGTGCTTAGCACAGCACCTGGCCCATGGTAAACGCTAGAGAACTGCTACCATTACTGCTGTTATCACCGCCATCAAAGGTTCCTATTTCCCATAAATTCATAGATTTAGAAATAGAAGGAACTTCAGGCTCCATTAGCATCCTTTCATGCTATAAATGAGGAAACTGAGATTGAGAGGGAAGAAAAGACAAAGCCTGGATTCAAACCTTTGCCCGCCAACTCCATGCCCAGAGTTCTTTGCCACCAGACCATTCTGCCCCTGAAGAAGGCTTTTTTAAAATCAGAGGTTTGATTAAAAAGCCACAGTCTCAGCCCTGAAGGAATTTACAAACTAAATGAAGAAAGAAGGAAAGAATATACATAAAAACAGTTCAAGAAGGCAAACGGAAAGTATCAAAAGAGTGATGCGCACAATTGTCCAGGAGATCGAGTGGTTCTGAAAAGCTGAGTGCAAAACTCTTATTACATATACATACCCAGAAACACACATATTCTGTATATATTACACATACATGTTTATATGTCTATACATATATAGTGTAAACTGTGGATATAGTATATACATGTATTCGTATATGTATATACATTGTGTATGTATTACACATAGTATATGTTTTGTGTATACATATATATATAAACATTATATATGTGTGTACATGTGCGCGTACATGTACATATTATGTATTTTATTTGGGAGAAGAGAGACCAGACCTATGATATTTTGGGCTACCTATCTTAGGGTTCCTATAGGTGACTTGCTCAGGGTCACACAACTACAATGTGTCAGAAATGGAACATCTCCATCCACACCACACCAAGCTGCCTTTCATCTGGATTTAGGGTTCATGGAGCTCTCTTCTGACTAAAATGAATAACCTTTATTACTACACTGATTCTGTGATCCTTACGTAGCTCAAAAGCTGAGTACTTGGCTATATTCTGTATCGGACAGATCCAGACAGATGAGGTATTTATATATATATAGATATAGATATATGTATATATAGATATATATACATTAGATCAGGACACAGCTTGTATAGCCATCCAGACTCCATTAACTCAGAATCTGAGATTCTATCATTCAGTGTAGGAAGAAAGTAAAGAGGAAGTAATATATTAATTAATAAACCAAATTAACTGGTAGTAATTTCTCAACTACAAAAGAGGAAAGATGTTTAAGCACCATTTGCATACAATGTAAGAAGGAAGGAAGAAGAAGCAGGGGAGGGAGAGAGAAAGGAGGAGGAAAAGGGAGAAAGAGGGAAAGGGAAAAGGATAGGGGGAGGGAGGGAGGGAGGGAGAGAGAGAGAGAGACAGAGAGAGAAATGGATGTAGTTGGAGCATCTGGGTTAAAAATCTTCCTCTGTTGTATACAATACAAATCATTCTTGGCTCTTCCTTAAAGCACACGCCTTCAAACTAACATGAGCTATAGCTGACAACATGGATCCCTACTGTGAATTCAGCAGACATTTTTATTAAGCATATACTATGCGCAAGGCAGAGTGTGGTATACATACTTAAAGGCCGGTCTTGGTATTAGGAAGCCCTGGGTTCCAGTCCAGCTAGTCACATGATGGCTGTGTGACCATGGGAGAGTCTGAGTACTCAAGGGGATCATAAGACTATTGAATATAAACAAGGGGCCCAGGCTTGTGTATCAGCTTTAGTAGGGCTAGTTTGTATGTAGAGTCTTTCACGTGAATGAACACACAAATTAAAAAAACAAATAAATACACAAGACACTGTGCAGGGTGTATTGGGAAAACAAGTCTTCTACCCACCCTCCCCATAACTTCTGCCAGAACTTACTAATTTGGTGGGAACAAGATATCAAGCTATATAACAGTAACATAAGCTTGAAGATGGTATATGCAAAGGATAGATGAAGCCCCATCAAGGGAATGAACAGTTTGAAGACAAAGATGTCAAAGCCCTGTGGCTGCAAAATTGAGGCTTCACAAAGGAAATGGCAGCTGATCTGGGCCTTAAAATGGGAGTAGGGGGAGAAGGGGAGAGAATTCATTTCAACAGGCAGAGATGCCATGGCAATCCACTCTAAGCATTTGAGAAAAGTGGAAAGCAGGAAAGGGCAAGATGGGATAGAGAGAAGAGCGGCAAACAGTCCAGTTTGGCTACAATAATAACCAATATTCATATGACATTTAAGGTTTGGAAAGAGACTGACATGTATTATTCTAGTTCCATTTTATAGGTGAAGAAACTGTGGCTAAGAGGTTAAATGACCTGTCCAGGGTCACAAAGCTAGAACGTGTCTAAGGCTGGATTTGAATTCAGATCTTCCTGACTACAAGTCTAGATTTCTATCCACTGCACCACTTAGCTACCAGAAGAGAAAGGAACAAAAAAAAAGAGTAGTAGGATATAGAGCGAAAAATCTGACCCCCAGATAATGCAGGATGTTGAATGCCATGCTAAGTAATGTGGATTTTCCTTGGGAGGGATAGCATAGGTTGCCACAAGTTTTTTGAGCAAGGAATGTGAGAAGGACCTATGAATACAAAAGAAAAGTCATAGAATGGTGTACATATTAGGATAGGGAGAAATTCAAGGTATGGAGATCAGGTAGGAGGACCTGCCTGAAGTACGGTAGCCCTAATAGGAGTGAAAAGGAGGCTAAACACAAAGAATGCTGCAGGGATAGAACCAAATGGACTTGGCATCTCATCAGAAATGAGAACAGATAGGGAGGCGGGGAATCAAAGAGGACACAGTTTCTTACGCTGAGGAGCTTGGAGGATCCTGGAGCTAACCAAAAAACTATAGAGATAAAGGTTTTAGGGGAAAGAAGATAAGTTCAGTTTTGGAGAGTTGTGACTTTGAGTTGCAAGAACATCCCAAAGAGAAATATGCAATAGGTGATGTGATGCAGAACTGACACTCAAGGGAGAAGTTAGGATTGGATCTGAAGACTGGGGCACCATTAGCATGACAGTGCTCATTAAAACATGGGGAATGCATGAGATCACCAAGGGAAAAAGTCTGGAGAGACAGAGAAGAGTTTTGAAGACAGAGACTTGAGTTGGGAAGGACAAGTTGGGAAGGAAGCAAAGAAGCTGAGGTCAGGAGTGATGGAGGAAAAACAGGAGAAGTATCACAGAATATATGGAGGAAAGAGTGGTCAACAGTGGCAAAAGCTGCTGGAGATTTAGGGCTCATGGACTGACTAGAAAATGATAAAATTACTTTTTCTTCAGAAACACTTAACAATTCACATTTTTCATCAATTCAAACTGTCCCTTCTCCCCTCCCCAGAACTGTCCAAATTAATGAAGTTTTAGAATACAGTCAACTTTTAAGCACAGAGAATAAAAGCATTCGTTCAGGAAATTCAAGGATAGCTAATGATTGACGTTTGGCTTTGTAATGTTTTCTATAATTTTCCTCTTTCTTAAGCAGGAGAATTACATCCCTAATTACATTTTGCTTAGGCAAATATTAAAATTGGATTTCATTATCTGTGCAAAAAATGAGTAATTGATGCTGATGGGGTCAGTCCAAAAGCACACAAATAACAATGACAACCAGAATTTATTCGGTCTTTAAGTCTACAGAGAGCTTTATGTTCTTTCTCATTTGTGGTGAGGTAGGAGCAATTATCCCCATCTTACAGATGAAGACTGAGGTACTGAGAAGTTGAGTGAATTGCCCAGGATCATGCAGCTAGCTAGAAAGTGTCAGAGACGGAATTTCAAGAAAAGCTTCACCTTTTAGCTACTCGGAGAATGTTCCCCTAGACAAACCATTCCCATATGAACCCTATGTTCCATTTTATCTAGGTTTTCCAGTTCACAAAGCCTGTGAAGTGGGAGATATTTTTATTACCAACATTTTACAGAGAAAGAAACTGAGTCTTGGAATGGTTATGACTATGGAATTGGTGGCAGAACCAGGGTTTACATCTAGGTCTTCTGAGTACATACAAATCCAGGGCCCTTCCACTAAGATGATGAGGCCACTGGACCGCAGTGCCACACGTTTGGGATCAAACACAGGGCTGGCCCAAAACTTCTGAATCTGGCTCTGTTTCTGACAATGTATGAGTGTAAGGTGGTGTCTTAACCAAATGTGACTACTGCTTTACCTAAACAGGGTAAGCAACAAATATACAGGATCGATAAAGAGTAAACACATTTACATTTATTACAGGCTGGCTTCAGAAGAACAGTGGTAAACCTCCCTCCTCTTGGCAGAACTCAGCAGGCTATCAGTGAAACTGAGGCACACCTGTAGACATGATCAATGTATTTGTTTGCTTAGCTAGCTTTCTTTGTTATAAGGAAAGGCTCCTACTGGGAAGAGTGACAAAGGAAAATGATAAAAATTTATAGAACTTTTAAAAAAGAAATCTTACCTTATGGACTGTCCTTATTTCAAAAGTGAGTTGTACTACTCCTACTTCTACAAAAGCGAGTTACTATCCTTTTCTGTTCTGTTATCCATCCCCATCCCTATCCGAATATCTCCCATACAGGTAGCTGCTTTATAAGTTTCTATCAGGACTGGTGTACCTTACTCTTCTGCAGGTATAAAGGCACTAGGCCATGGGGATGTCTTTATTTAAGCTGAAATATTAAAATACTTAATGGACCAAGATACAACTGTGGTGAAATGGGGGAGTATAGTAGAGACTCCTCTCATCCACAAAGAGGGAAAGAAAGGTATGTTTTACATATCTCTCAAACAGAGAAGTGCTAGTAAATGTTTAACGATCAGCTCTCAAAAAAATGTATGAATAACATACTTTGAAGTTGAATCTGGTGAAGTGAGCAGAACCAGGAGAACATGGTACACAATAGCACCAATATCATATGATGATCAGCTGTGAATGGGGCAGTTAGGTGGTTCAGTGGGTAGAGTGCTGGTCCTGGAGTCAGGAAGATTCATCTTCCTGAGTTCAAATCTGGCCTCCAACACTGGCAGTGTGACCCTGGGCAAGTCACTTCACCCTGTTTGCCTCAGTTTCCTCATCTGTAAAATGAACTAAAGAAGGAAATGGCAAACCACTTCAATATGTTTGCCAACAAAACCCCAAGAGGGTCTTGAAGAGCCAGACGTAACTGAAAAATAACTGAAAAACAACTATGAATAACTTACCTATTCTCAACAATACAATTATCCAAGACAATTCTGAAGGACTCCTGGTAAAATTGCTATAGACCTCCAGAGAAAGAACTAATGAGAGTCAAAATGTAGATCAAGGTATAGTTTTTTTGCTATTCTTATTTTTCTTGGGGTTTTTTTGTCTGTGTTTTCTTTTTCTGCATAGCTAATATGGAAATGTTTTGATGACTACACATGTATAATCTAGATCAAATTGCTTGTTCTCAAGGAGGAGGAAGGGGAAGAAGGGAGGGAGAGAATTTGGAACTCAAAATTTTTAAAAATGAAAGTTAAAAAAATTTACATATATTTGCAAAATTAAATATGAGAGAAAAAAGTTTAATCTGGATTATTAACATTTTCTCCATCGCTTTAAGTCTAGACATTCAACAAAACAATAGATCAAGCCCTCACTTGTAGCATTCGCCAGTTTCCCAGGCATAAATGATCACATTGAAAATTTTCAATTGCCTCACCTGAGTTTAATTTACCTTGTTCTATTTTACTACTGCAACCTCAGCGTACCTGAAGCACCCGGATCCCAAAGAACTCTGGCCAGAAAACACCTCTTCATTTTCTGACCTTCTTAATCTCTGAGCAAAATGGTACTAACCAGGTCTAAATGGGCCATCCACGTTACTTCTGTAATCTTATATTTTTAACTTTCCCATTGCACACTGCTGAGTTGACTGACCAGGCATGATTCCAGAAGTTGCCTTGGCACCATAATGCAAAGTCAGCCTTTCTCTTCCCCCCACCCCCCTTAAGTTACACATGACCTTAATAAGCTCAAAAGCATAGTCAGTGATAAACTCTTTAAAATATAGGATTCAGCCTATGGGGGCTGACATGAAAGGAGGGCATTAACCAACTATTGTTTACTGCTCTTAGACTGGATAAATGAAAAGATTTTATTTCTTTAAAAAAAATCAAAGCTGTCATTTATAAGCTAAGAGGATTTAAGAAAGCACTTGGAGGAGCAACATTTACATAACGTGCTATAAATATTAAAACCCCAATTCCATTAAGCTGAATGTTAGCTGCACAAGCAGCCTTCTTGTTGCAAACTCTCTTTATAAATTGAGGTCACACTCACCTCTAAACTAATACCCAAACCAGGAAAATCTGGTTCATTTTTCCTTCCTTATCCTCCCTCCCCATGTTTTCATAACCCTTAGAAGGTTTTTATTCTAGAGCCAACTCAAACTTTCTCCTCTCCCCTGGCCCATCACCTCCTCAGTACTCAACATTCAAAAATAAAATTCACCGATCCTTGATTTAGAGTTTTAAAGGACCTCAGAGGCCAAGAAGTACACTCCTCCCCTACCACCATGGTAAAGATGAAAAAGTAAAGACCGAGGAAAGTTAAATGATTTACCCAAGAACACACAAGTTGTAAATATCAGAGGAGGGACTGGCGCTCAGGGTCTACTTACTCCAGAGCCAATGCTCTTTAGGTTGCCTCTGAAGTCCCCATGTTTGTCACTATGCTACCATCTCACCACAGACTTCTCTCTGCCATGCTGGTCCCCTTCTCCCATTGAAGAGTTCTTTCTGGGAGCTTCCATTTTAGGGAGGTGCCCAGGTCAGCCAAACTTCATTTTCCTCTAGGCTCTGCTATTGACTTTCTGAACTCTGAACACCATGCTCCTATGGTACTTTCATCCTTCTCTGCCTCTCCCCTCATCATATGTTGTCTTTCACTAGACTTTAAGCTTCTTAAGGGCTGGCAATGCCTTTATTTTTGTTTGTATCTCTAGCATTTAGCACAGTGCCTAGCATGTAAGTGCTTAATAAATGTTTGTTGCCTTGCCCTGCCTGGAGAAGCAATCTCATACTGCTTCTCCAAACCCAGACACCAGAAAGAGTATTTCAATTTCACCATTATCAAAGCTGGAACTTGAGCTAATGTCTACAGAAAGGAAATATGTATTAGAAAATTCATTAAAATAAGGATTTGTTTAAAGTTATATTGCAAAGAAGAGCCCATTATTAGTCTAGGTGAAGGCACCATAATTCATGAGAAAATCCTTAGATATGGGGTAGGAGATTCCAAGGTTCAAATCCTGTTTGTCTCTTGATTGTACCCTACCCAACTGACTTCATCTCTCCAAGCCTCAGCTGCCAACTAAGTAAGAAAGAAAGAGCAGCCCTTGAGGATCAAACACTTCCATTCTTCCCTTTTCTCTCACATGACCATGTCTATAGATGAGAACCCTGGGTGACTGCACCAGGAATAATTAAAATACTTAGACAGATCTGATTTAACTGGTATGAGCACTCCCTTCTCCCCAACATTTCCATTAATATTTCCAACATTCATAATTTAACATGGTTGAAAATCTTCTGGAGGTCAACTTTTTGGTGATGAGTCTTTTTTAACTTAGTTGGGCCAATTCCTCAGTTGACAGGCACACAGTATCACTGGACCCATACTCAAAGCCTTTCTGGCATGACAGGACCTATCAGAGCTGAGACAAAGTTGGTAAAGTCTTTGGTCACCCCCATAGCGGGATAAACCACTGCAACATGACCTTAAGGAAACGATCAGTCAATCAAGCGCATTAAATGTCTGTCTGTGCCAGGTACTATGCTAAGAACTGAGGACATAGAGACAACTAAATGGAACAATCCCTACTTGAGAAGAGCTTCCAGTCAAAGAAAGGAGTCGACAAGTACATAAATGAATACAGACAGAACATATGTTGAGAAAAATCTTCTTTAAAAAAAAAAATAGTATAAGGTAGCTTGAGAGGAAGGGCACCAGTAGCTGAAGGGATCAGAAATGGCATCATGGAGAAGGGGATGCTTGAACTTCATCTTGAGGGAGAAGAGGGAATCAGTGAGGAAGGGAAGAGGGAGTACAATGTAGGCATAAGGGCTGGCCAGTGCAAAGGAAATGGCACTAACATTGCTGATATTGCTACTACTGATTAGAAGAATCAAAGTACTGTGTCTTAATTCTTCTTGTGAAAATATTGTGTGGAGATGGACCTTGGCTGGAGCATCCAAGGACATGGCTCTACATGTGTCACTCCAGTGCCTGAAGATCTTCAATACCTCTCCATTGCCATGTAAAAACAGCCCAAGTTCTGAAGCCTGGCATGCAAAGCTTTCCCCAACCTTGCATCAAGAGTCTTTCCCAAGTTTAGCTCACATTCTCCTTTCACATATTCTGTGTTCCAACCAAACTGGATTATTCACCATTTCATGAACAAGTCTCCATGTCATCCCACCTCCTTGCCTTTATTCATATTATTTATTGCTTCTGCTTGGAACAGCCTCCCTGTCCCCATTTCCACCTAGAGAAATCATGGTCACTCTTTAAGGCTCAGTTCAAATGCTACCTTCCCCATGCAGCCTTCTCCCTTTTCTCCCCAGGCAGAACTGATCCCTTTCAAAGAGCTTGGTTTGTATCTCTCTTATGTACTTGTATTCTATTTTGTATGATAGCTATTTGAAGCCTAGGACTTAGAGGTGGTAGGGGCCTCAGAAATCACATAACACGTACAACCACAACAACAGAAAGGCTATCCTTAAGGAGATGGCACTTAGCAATCAATGGAGGAGGAAGGGATGGCAGGAGGGAGGGAGGGAGGGAGGGAGGGAGGGAGGGAGGAAGGGAGGAAGGAAGGAAGGAAGGAAGGAAGGAAATGAGGGAGGGAGGGAGGAAGGAAAAAGAAAGAAAGAGAAAGAAAATTATGCAACACATCCCTGGAAGTTGTACAAATTTAGTAACTAATAAGTCATGACCTGGTGGCTAGAATTATCCTTCAGAAGTTCACTATCTTTCAGGAAGTGACAGACAACAAATCCTCATACCACAAATACAGATCTCAAAATATACTGGTAAAGTCAACCAACAGCCTGATCTCAAATCAAACCATTATCACATAAACAGCTATTGCACAGCATCACTCAGACACAGAGCTGATCCGTAGGATTTGAGAACCATGTTTTCAATAGATGCTACTATCCCAAAAACTCATAATCTTCAAGCTACATGCAATGAAAAGCTTTCCAGATATAAAGACTTAGCAGAGATCAAAACCATGCAGGAACAAATGAGGTACACATCATTCCTGTTGTTCTAGAGTTAAACTAATGGATGGTGCTTTCAGTAAAACTAGAGGATGAGTTTACAGCTTCATATTTTTATTCATCATTTCCCACAGGCTTGCACTCCTCCACATTTCATCAAGCTCTCCAGAATCTCATCATTCTACAAAATCACATCAACCCTGAAACTTCCACCTCCTCAGCATTCCCTGCCCCTGAGGCCCTTCTCTCCCTCTTATTAGAAAAGGGAGGGATAAGGGAGAGATCCCAGATCCTCCACTTAAGGAGAGCACCCAGGGAAGGCTTCCTATCTCATCACTTCCTAACACCATACCTCTGGACTTCATCATGTCCCCATGTCATTTCACTCTCTTCTCTGTAAGATCTTAAGCTCCTTGAGGACAGGGACTGTCTTTTGCCTTTCTTTGTATCCACGTGGCTTAGCAAAGTGCCTGATACATAGTAGGTGCTTAATAAATGTGTATTTGCCTAACAATATTTTTATCTACAAAAAAGTTATTTTACATCCATGTGCAATAATACACAGGATATTAAATATTTTTTAAATGATAGTAGAATATTGACTTGGTCCAATTGTTTCTATCTAAATCCCATCAAAAAAGGTTGTTGCTACTGGTAACAAGTGCACTTTGAGGTTTGCAAAGTATTTTTCACATAATGTTTCTTTTGATCTAGCCTTAACCCTTCACTGTACAATGAGGAAACTGAGACCAAAGATAGACAAAATAGCATGACCATGTGGTATATATGTGATCTCTCTTCCTCAGGAACTCAGGTAACAAGCACTTTACAATGACTCAAGCACATTATCTTTTACTGCTAGGCCACAATGACTGTAATAAGCTAAAAGGACCAACTGATTATCTTAAAATGTAGAATCCACTGATGAATTTACTTCACTAATTGTCTACCAGTCCAAGTTCTGATCTCTTGACCTTTTAGTGAACAAGTCTAAAACAGTGTGATCTAGTGGAAAGTCCATTAAATTTAGGGTCAGAAGTTCTGGGTGTAGGTATCACCTAAGCCTATGTGACCTTGGGCAATTTGGTGAAATTTGGGGGGCCTCAAGCGGTTAAAACTCCCTTCTAACTTTTTATCTGTGACTCCATAACCATCTCCTCCAAGGCTCTCATTACAAAAATAAGGAAACCAAGTCCCCTGATCTCTCTTGAGTTGCTCTGCCCTTCACCAAGCTCCTAAGCTATTCCTGATACAACCAAAGCCCAATTTATAACCACTTTTGCCCACCCTCTGTTCACCCCTTCCACACATTCTAGGCCATTGCACAGCATGACAGAGCCTACCAGGGAGCACTTAAGATCAGTTCTTAAAATAGATATCAACCGAATTCAAGAGAAAAAGCAAGGCTTCCCCTCCCCAGGATCAACCCCTCCCTACTCCTCCCTTAAAAACTTGAAAGCTCAAAACCTGCCTTTATGTCTTCTGTCAAGCCTTTCAGCCTCAGAAATGGGTGGAGGGGAAGAGGGCAAGACAAGTGATATCCTAAACAAAAAGAAGTGACCCCAGGTGTCACCATCCCCATCAGGGCCCAAAAAATGTGGGGGTGCGGGGTAGGGGAGAGCAAGAGTTGGAACTAAGGACGGTCATCAGATCCACAATAACTGTGTTACCTGAGATACCTTAGTGCAAGGGGAGTGGGTGGGGTAATGTAAAAGTGAAATTGACCATATAGACCATGTGACTTTTTTTTCGTTTTTCTTTTTGCAATCAGCTCTAGTTGGAAAACTCTTTGCATCTAAATTAGCACAGGAATCATCTCTGCAATGACAGGTTTATGTGAGCCCCCCAAAAACAAATTTCCCACCTGCTAATTGTTTTCTACAATCCAGCCACACCAGTACAGACAGATGGGTCCTGCCTTCTGTCACTCAGGCAGGTGGCAGGCAATGAGGTCGGGTGACTGCCGGCTTACTATCCACGGCAGAAGCCAGCCAGCCTTCCCAGGCATTGGCTTTTGAAGTTAAAGACCTTTGTTAAGCTGGCTCTATCCCAGTAATGGGGACCATGTTAGCCCCAGAGGCAGCCATCTCAGGAGAGAGGAGAGATGGTGGGCCTCTCATGAGCCCGATCCCCTGGAGGAGGAGCAAGTGGAGAACAGAAAGGGGATTTCTGCATCCTGTAAAATCAGAGAAATGAGAGGGTGCCTTGAACAAGAGCCACTGGGCAAGTTCCTCACTTGCCAAGGCAGGACACAAAAATATTTTACTCAAGAACTCGATACGATGAGTGCAGCTGGATGGGCAATGACCAGGAGAGTCTTTTCCACAAAGAGCCCAGGAGGGAATCCACAAGACAAAGGGAGAGTGGTACAGCTCACAGAGCGTGTATTTGGAATATAAATTACTGCTTTAAAACCACAACTGTGTAACCATGAACCTCTCCCTGGGCCTCAGTTTCCACATCTGTATAATATGGGGGATGGACAAGATGGCCCCTAAGGTCCCTTCCAGCTCAAATTTTTAATCCTGTAATACTCGGATCTTCAAAGGATACTGCCTTTACTGTACTGCCAAATGAAGGACAGAAAACTTTCAATTATTCTAGGCCTGAAAATAGCTGACAGTAGATTACTCAAGTTCCCAACTCATTTCACCTTCCTGTTTCTAGACCTTAGGGCAATATCCATCTCATTAGCAAGCACCACCACAGAGGGACAGAGGAGGAGGCAAACAAGGTGAAATTCAAAGTCGGTCAAGTTTGCTAATTAGATAGCCACAGGGTTATAGGATCCTGGGACTTAGATGTGGAACCACTGAGTTCAGGTCCCCCATTTCTTAGATGAAAAACAGATCTAGAGAAGGGAAATGACCTGCCTAAGATCACACAGATTAGGTCAGTAGTGGCCCTCTGGGGAAAGGAGAGGAAGAAGGAAATTAAGATTCAAAGCACGAAATTATACAGGGTGTCCCCAAAATCTTAGGACAGGTTTAAGGAATTATTAAAGATATATACACACAGAGAGGAAAGAGAGAAGAGGAGGAAGTGAAGGGAGGGAGAGACAGAGAGATTATGTATACATACATATATACACAATTGAATCCAAAGATACTATTGCTGGGAATACATCCAAAGCAGATCAAAGATGGGCCAAAGGCTTGTATACAAAAATAATTGGAGCAGCACTCTAGGTGGCTACTGTTCAGTCTTTTCAATCATCTCTAATTCTTTATAGCCCTGATTGGGGTTTTCTTGGCAAGGACATTACAGTGGTTTGCCATTTCCTTCTCCAGCTATTTTACAGATGAGGAAACTGAGGTAAACAGTGAAGTGACTTGCCCAGGGTTACACAGCTACTAAGTGTCTAAGGTTGGATTTGAACTCAGATCTTCCTCACTCAGTGCTCTATCTACTCTCTATCTGGCCACTTTGAGTGGTAGCAAATAATTAGGAACAAAGTGGAGACCCAATGACTGGAGAATGGCTGAGCAAGTCTTAGTATAGGAAGATCATGGAATACTGTGCCCTAAGAAACAGCAAATTTGGAGACACTTAGGAAAGCTTGTATGAACTTAATGTGGAGTGAAGCAAGTAGGATCAATAAAAGAATTTACACAATATTATAAAGAAGAAGAAAAAAACCTGGGAGAAGTTAAAACTTGGATCCTGACATTGGAAGACTGTCAATGAAGTTTATCTACTCCTTATTGGCAGACAAGTCATGAGAACATCCATCAATAAACACTTATTAAACACCTACTCTATGTCAGGCAATGTGCCAAACTCTGAGGATACAAAAAGAGGCAAAAAAACAGTCCCTTCCCTCAAGAAGCCCACAGTCTAGTAGGAGAGTCAGCCAGCTAACAAATATATACAAACAAACCATATACAGGAGAGGGAAGACACTAGCATTAAGAAGGGTTGGAGGATGCTTCCTGTAGAAGGTGGGATTTTAGTTGGAACTTAAAGGAAGTGGGCAGAGTTGAGGAAGTAGAGCATTTCAAGAAAATGTCCAGAGACAAGAGATGGAATGTCTTGTATGTATGACAGCCAGGAGGCCAATGTCATTGGATACAGGTATGAAATGAAGCCTACATTGTCCGACAGAGCCCAAGTTTAAATCTATTTTTTCATTACAAAAGAGAACTGAGTGCTTGGGGCAGGGGGCGATTATATATTTTACACATTTGTGGGGGCTCTGTGGATCATTAAGAAGAGTATTTTGATAAAGCATCAATTTTTCTTTTAATCAGTGGTCAAACTAGGCAGTTAAAATAACTTTTACCATTGGATTTATGCTGATAATAGAAAGTCTGGTACACTTCCTTGAGACCACATCTGGACTCTCTGTTTCTTCTCTTTAATTCCAAGGCTGTGCAGTGTGATGCTAAAAACACTCAGAGGTGAGTCCCAGCTCCTGACATTGGATAACTGTGGGATCCTGAACAAGTCGCTTCCTTTCCCTTGTCTTTGAAACAGGAGCAATAATGCTTACCCTACTAACCTCACAGGGTCGATGGGAGGAAAGTGCTTTATAAAACTATAGACACCCCAGAACCAAGGGGGAAACCATAAGCTAAAGAGAACACCTCTAGGACGAGCAAGGTTCAAGAGCTGATGTGACTTGCCTATAGGTCACACAGATAGAAAATAGCAGAGCCAGGATTTGTACTCAGATCTTGTGACTCCAAATTGATTGCTCTAACCACTGCCCCACACTGCCTCTTCTTCATCCCATCTCATTCCTAGACTTCACATTCCTTATCTATAAAATAAGAGAGTTGTGCTAGATGGTCTCCAAGGCTTCTTCCAACTCTAACATCTGAGAGGGAGCTGAATCCTGCAGAGAGGCAAAAAGATAGAGAAAAAGGTGACTTTCTCTCTCTACAGCAGGGGTTCTTCACCTTTTTTTTGGATGTCACGGACCCCTTTGGCAGTCTGGTGTAGCCTTATGTGTCTCATTCTCAGAATAATGTTGTTCAACAATAGAAGAAAATGCTAAATTTTAGTTAGAGGTTCATGAAAATAAAGGTATCATTTTTTCCCCATCCAAGTTCATAGAATCCTTGAAGTCTATTCAAGGCTCCCCCTCATTCTACAGTGAGAGCTAAACAATTCTAAAATGGTCTTTAAAGACAGCATGGGGGATTTAGGTTAGGTTTAAGGCAGAATTTTCCCCACGAGCCTGACAAACAGTAGAAAAGAAACCAAATGAGCCTGTCAAAGCCCTTCAGGCATCCTCTAAAAGCAGACTTTTTTCAACTGCCTGAAATGGTTGCTGAGTGTCATCCTGATAGGTGGAAGTGGGATGGGATCAATGACCTCTCAAGGTCCCAGAATGCTGTAACTTTCCTCTCCTGCTTATGTGACAGAAGGGCGGGTGCCAATCTGCCCAGTCAGAGGAGGAGCAGCCAGATGATTCAGACGCACACAAGCAGGAGGCTTCACATTCACTGCAGGGACAACAGAAAGATGCCTCTGATGCCAAGAAGACCGTCCCAGCTAAGCAGATCACACACTTCACACACTCACACACACACATGCATTCTCTCTCTCTCTCTCTCTCTCTCTCTCTCTCTCTCTCTCTCTCTCTCTCTCTCTCTCTCTCTCTCCTTCCCTCCCTCCCTTCCTCCCTCCAGGAAAGAGTTCAGCCCTCATAGGACTAACATGCCAAGTTTTACAGGCACTGTTTTACAACATGAAGGATTATAAGATCACACAATTAGAGTTGGAAAGGCCCACAAAGGCCATCTAACCCAATTCCCTCATTTTACAATTTTGGAAACTGAGGCCCAGTTAACCCATCACTTTGTACTGTCACTACAGATGGGCCCCAGACTGAACAAAATAACATGCTAGATCACATTTAGAAAAATGTACAGGACCTTTGACTGTAAAGATCTTATTTTTAACACCAACATTTTCTGAGGAATGCCACATGCAACCTAACTGGTCATGTCTGTGTGGTTGTTTTGTCTTTGTTTCAGATGGAAGGAAAAGTGGAGTGTTTGTTTCTAAGCATGAGTGGTCAAATGAATACATGTTCTTCTTAACCATCAAGATAGTCTAACTTCCCTGATGCAGCTCAGAACTTGGTTCTTCTTAAAGATATAGCCAGCCCACCTCACATATAAATCAAGATATATATGCATATCTGCACTCTGGAATTTTATCATATCACTTGTTATGATGCAAAATGGACTTAAATTAAAAATTTTTTTTAAAGCAAGCCCATTATTTTAAAGACATCAGTAGTCAAGTCAATGAAATGGGTCGATAAAGGCTTCACAGGACCAACAATGAAAGCTCCATCCTGACTCTGGGCAGCAGAAATAGAGGACAATGGGTATAGAACAGGGCTTTCTTTTCGGATACGGCTAGCAGGCTGCTTTGTTCTGCTTAACTACCTGTTACAGAAGAGATTTCTGTTGAGGTGCGAAATGACAGCCATGTAAAAACAGAAACAAAACAAAATAAAATTTTCTTCACAAAAGCTCATTTTAACACCAATATTTTCCCAGTTATGCTCTATGGCTTCAAGTCATGGAGCATTATGGTTTTGAAAGAATCTAAATTGTTGGGGCACCTGGGACAAAGGGAAGATGAATAGTAGATTGCATAGTATTTCCAAAAAATGGCTTGTGTGTCAGAAATGGAAGGAAAATGGATTATGTGACCATGTTAGGGATGTAGCCACTGACAAGGGACAGCCTTAGAAACCAAGGTGACAGCCACCATTCTGGGGACCGGGGACCGCAAACTGTGAGTGTGAGCTGGGGGAAGGTGTGATGATGGTTATGATGATGATAGGCATTTACAAAAGATTTAAAGCATATTATGCACTTTATATACATTATTTTAGTTGATCCTGGGAGATGGCACTACAACTATATGATCCCCATTTTACAGATAAGGAAACAAAGGCTCAGAGAGAGATCCCACTGCTAGCAAGTCTGAGACAAGACTCAACTCAGGTCTTCAAGTAGGGTACAAGAACTTAGCTAGATTGCAGTCTTTCTCACAGGGAACACCCGATGACAGTAAGATCACAGATTCACCAAAGCAATTATATCTCAACATTTTGTGGATGCTATCCAAGGTCCTTCTGAAATACCCAAAGAGCTGCATTGTCAGGTAGTCTCACAATATCATCCTGAGGTCAGCATTACATTCAAGCAATAGACATTTATAATACAGAGATACAGTCCCATTGATTAGCTGATCCCTCCATTTGACTGCACTCAAACAATTCTAACAAGATGTTTACCTCTTCATTTGTAATTTCCAAATGAGAATTTCTTGTATGACTTGGGTAATACTTCTTGGCATTTCCCAACACTTTGAAAGCTCTTTCTAATGCAAACTACTAAATTTTGTCGGCTTCAATTCACATGTATGGACTTTGTCTCATCATCATTGCAACACCACAACAGCAATTAAAATTGTTAACTTAAACACACTTTTCCTTTCTCTACCCAAACATTTACTGAATCCCTCAGCTCCCTCCATTTGTCAAAGATCCTATAGTGGTGAGTCATAAAATCTCAGATTAAATGGGATCTCCTAAGCCATCTAGATTAGGCTGTATGTGAAGAAGAATCCCTTCAACAGCACACCAGTCAAGTGGTCATTCAGCCTTTGGAAACACGGAGACTTCCAATGAAGAGGAACATACTTCCCTCAGAGTGCAATGGTAGAGTGGAAAAATCACTGTCCTGAGGGTCAGAGGACCTATGTTGAAACACCAGATCTTATGCTTACTACCAGTAAAACCTTTGGTGAGTTACTTAGCCTCCGAGAGCCTCGGTTTCTTATTCCATAAAATGAAGAAATTGATCTAGATCAGGGGTAGGAAACCTGCGGCCTCCAGGCCCATGTGGCCTTCTAGGTCCTCGAGTGCAGCCTTTTGACTGAGTCCAAGTTTTACAGAAAAAATCCTTTTATTAAGGGGATTTGTTCTGTGAAGTTTGGATTCAGTCAAAGAGCCACACTTGAGGACCACAGGTCCTCAAGACCTCTAGACCACAGGTTCCCTGCTCCTGAAGACCATCTCAGAGGACTCTTCATGGTCTAAATCTGTGATCCAATGCTCCTCTTTCACCCTCCAATAGCCCATTTCACTTTTGGTTGGCTCTAACTGCTAGGAAAATTCACCTGACATCAAGCTTAAACTTGTCTCTTTGCAACTTCCGAGGCTGAGTAAATTAGGTTCCTGGTGCTCACAATAAGACAATTATGAATGCTTTCTTCTTCCTCTACCACCTCTGGTGAATTCAGAAATCTTACAACACTTCAGCTAACGAACCAGGAACTGAAGAGGGTGAACAACACAAGATGATGTTGGCAACTAGAAGGGCAGAAGCTAAGGAAATTCCCTCTGTTTTGTGAGAAGTAAAAAATGCAACAAAGGTAAATTGAGGCAAGTTTTCAGGCAAGATAATTTATTAACAGTGAGAAGTATAAGTGTTAATAAAAAGACTCAAACTGTCCTCCCTCACTGGGTCAGCAGCCCTGAAGTAACTGAAAAGACCGTATTTTCTGAGACCCCACAGGAGGAGAGGGTCAGAATAGTAGTTAAAAAAAAAAAAAAGCCTCATGATTAGCTACAGCTGGGAAAAGTGGGCTGGCCTTCTGGTGGCGGAACACAGCCTCTCTGACAATTATGGAAAGTTCACTGCTGCCTCTAGTAATCTTGGCTAGAAAACCAGAACCGCCCCAATAAGGGCCTCTCCCACCTCCTAACTTAGCCTTCCCCTTAGAGACCAAATCACCCCTAAGTTTGACAAGGGAAGAGGACAGGACAGTCCTTCTCCGGGGAGGGGCCCAGCTCAGGCTGGTTCTTTGTTTACTGGGTAAACAAAAGCTGGGGTCCCACTTTAAGCTGGTTAGCCAGCAGATGCCATGGGATCTAGAGGCCATCACGTTCCCCAACCAAGCTTTTAGTTAGGCCTGGAAGAGATCTCCTTTGGAGAAATGGGGTTTGACAAAATGAGGGTAACAACGGGTTACAGAGTAATATTGGTTATTAAATAATACAGCATAATATTCATTTTCCTCAGTTTGCACAGTTAATGTTCAATATTTGTCCATGAATGAGGTGGCAAAATTCATTCCATGAAACATGGAAGTGCTGGGGGTGGGGAAGAGAAAGGCTATGTTCCACACAATTATATAATTGAGGCATGGCCGAAATCTGTCTGGACTTCCTGACACCCAAGTCGATAGCCACTGGGGCTTGGGAAAGGAAGAGGTATTTTTTTTATGATACTTTTGATCACATAGGTCTCTTTCTCTTCTGCCTATAATAGTGTTATTGAACTGCCTTTGACTCCACGCATACTCATCCTAACAGGTATTTATATAGCATTTTACCAATTCCAGAGGGCCTGCCATGTATATTACGGTCAGCAGTTCTGTGGCGGAAGGTCTTGGTACCTCTACTACCGAGCCCACAGCCTTGTATACAGCAAGTGTTTAATAGGTGCCTCTTGGGCTGGATTCTATAGGGGATTTATAGAAAAGAGAGCAAGGGTAATCATTACCACCCCACAGAACAACTTGAGTCTCTTGTTGACGGAAAGGGTTCAACCTGGACCCTGAGCTAAAGACCCCATCATTCTGGCCTGGTTGGCCAGGTTAGGACGAGGCATTGCGTGTTTATTTCTAAAAATAAGCAGGGACCCGGGATCTTGGTTTTAAAAAAAAATGAGAAGCTACAGAAAAGCTAAGAAAAACATGATACACTTGGTTCTATCCTCTTTTCTGCCCACAAGGCTTTTCTTAAATATTTTATTTGAGAAAATCTTAAAGGTATTTGCTACAGGTAAATGCTTCTGCTCTCAACTCAGCATCAGAAAACAATAAAAGTGATTGAACTGGGGCGTAGGTTTCAGACAAGGTCCTTTCTGCTACCATCTTCCTTTCACAGAATTTTAGAAAACGAAAAGAATTTGCCATTTAACCTCATCCAACCTCTACTTGAATAAAAAAAAAGAATGCCACAACAATATGACTGACACGTGGTCATCCAGCCTGTGTTTGAAGGACCCCACCCCATGAGGGGAGCTCACTGTCTCCCAAGGCATTGCACGTCCCCCCATTGCACGCTGGGTTAGCAGGAAATGTTAAGAAGTTTTTCCTGACATCATCCCTAAATTAATTTCTGTGCACCCTCCACCCAGGGTGAAGGGGAAGAGAATGGAGGGAAGGGGAGGGGAGGAGAGAAATACTATGAGACTAATCCCTCTTCTGCACCCTGGGAAATGCTTGTTTCCAGTACCACCTGACTGACCTAGATATTGTGAGCTGTACTATATGTACATTTCATAACCTCTTCCTTTTTGTACAAAGTTATCTTCCTCATATACTTGTTGAATTTAAATTTTGAAAAAATCTTCCTCATATATTTGTTGAATTTAAATTTTAAAAAACTTAGTATTTTAAGCCAGAAGTAGGGGTGAAGTTCATGTCTAATTTCCCTAGCCTCCTCAAGAAGAGATTTCTGGAGTGTATTATGTTTTGGTTTGTTATATGATTTCTCCCATTCATTTTAATTCTTCAATACAGCATGACTATAGTGAAAATGGATTTAATAGGAATGTATGTGTAGAACCTATATAAAATTGTATGCTGTCTCAGGGAGGGAGGGGGGAGGGAGGCAGCAGGGGACGAAAATCTAAGTTATATGGTAGTGATTGAAGAACACTGAAAATAAATAAAATTAATTTTAAAAAAAGAAGAAGAAGAAGAGATCGCTGGAAAGGAGGTCTAACCAACGGTCTAAGTAAGGGGAGAGTAAAACCTAACCTTCAGGCTGTTTCTAATTTGAAAATGTACTTAGTCTCCTACCCACCCACACCCGAATTGAGAACATTTGCATTTTCCAGATCTCTAATTTTAAAGAAGAAATGTTCCCTGTAATTATTCACTTCATGCAAATTCAAATTTAGGGCAGTGGTTTCATTTACTGCATTATCTAATACACTAACCACATGTGAGCATATAAATTTATGCATCCACACACAAGTCGCTGAAGCAGGAAGTATTCCCCAAAAGCCAGCTTAATTATACAATCAGTGAAAAGTAATGTGGGTCCTGCATATGCTCACTCTTGTAAATAGTTTCCCAAGCCCCATCCACTGGAGTTGGGTAGTCCGTGCAAGTTTTCCCATGCCCTTTAAGGAGCAAGAGCAATGCCTATCTGAGGGTGCCAACAGACAGGTCTGGGCATTCTGGAGGACAGAGGGAGTGTGATGGGAACAGCTATGCACCAACACCCTTATTTTTATGTCCCAGGATCCCAACACAGTAGATTTAGATTTAGAAAAAACCTTAGAGCTAGACTAACCCTTTCATTTTATTAATAAGGAATCCCAGACTCAGCAAGGATAAATAATTGCTAACATTTATTTAGAGCTTTCACATTTGCAAAGTACATTACATACATAATCTCATCTGATCCTCACAGCAACGGGTAGGTGCTGTTCTTATCCACATTTTACAGATGGGGAAACTGAGGCAGGGAGGCTACATGAATTGCCTGGGGTTAGACAGTTAAGAAATGCCTGAGGCAGAATTTGAACTCAGGTCTTGCTGACTTAAAAGTTCAAACCCTACCTGCTGTGCTGCCTAAACAATTTGTTCAAGGTCATACAAGTAGTAAAATAACCAGGATTAGAACTCAGGTCCTCAGTCTCTATCCCTAAGGCTAGTGCTCTTGCCAGTACATCATACTTACATTTTAAACAGACATTTTTTTAACTGAAGCATACTTAATTCATAAGATTCCTATCATTCCATCTCCTCTCTACATGTCTTTGTACTTATGTCCCCAAAGTCTGGAACAGAGGTGAGGAACCTGCAGCCTGGAGGCCACATATGGCCTTTGTTCTGTAAAGTTTGGATTGAGCCAAAGGGCCACACTTGAGGACCTGGAGAGCCAGATAGGGCCTCGAGATCACAGGTTCCTCACCCTGCATTGTAAAATCCTTTACTTCCTTCAAAGCACAATTCAGGTATCAGCCCCCTAATAATGAGTGCTCTCATCCCTTGAAATTACCTTAGGTTTACTCATCTATGTATAGGCTACATTCCCCAAATGGAATGCAATGTCTCTGAAAGCAAGGGCAGTTTCATTTTCACCTATATAACTCCAGTGACTCACTTTGTACACAACTGGTGTTTAATAAATGTTGGCTAAGTGGAACTAAGTTACCCGTACATCCACCATTTTCAAAGAGAAGACTCCAAGCTAGAAGTCATGACAACGAGATGGAAAAACCAAGATCCTTTCTTTAGTTAATTGCTAGGTCCAAGGGATAAAACCCAACCTAGGATCCTCATGCCAGAAGTTTCTCCTAAGCAGTCACAAACCAACTAACTGGTTTTAATCATGTTAATATGAGAAAAGTGACTGTTCTTTCTGAGAACGTGACTGGATCAAAGGATTGCTCTGACAGACCTCACACTAACAGCTGCTCCTATCTGTACCCTTATCCTTGTGCCTCTGTACAATTTAAAAAAAAAATAGGATGAAGACTTGTTCCATTATCTACCTATTTATTAGAGCTCTAAAAATAGGTGCAGATAGTGAGCTTTGATTATTTGAAGAATGAATAAAAAACTTCTGACTCATAGAACTAAAGAATTTCAGACCTGAAAGGTACCTCAAAGGTCATCTAATCTAGGCCACACCGCTATATAACCCCCTTGCTGAGATGTCCTTTGGGCTTGGCTTAAAGACCTTCACTGAAAGGGAGCACACAGCCCAACTCCACACTGATTTTTAGAAGTACTCAATTTTCTATTAGTCAAATCATCAAGCATTTATTAAGCATCTACTATGTGCACTAAGCTACTCTTTTTTTTTGGAGGGGGGAGGTGAGGCAATCAGGGTTAAGTGACTTGCCCAAGGTCACACAGTTATTACGTGTCAAAGTCTGAGGTTGGATTTAAGCTCAGGTTCTCCTGACTTCAGGGCCAGTGCTCTATTCACTGGGCCACCTAGTTACCCCTTAAGCTTTCTTAACAAAGAGAACCAGGTGGCAAAAATTAATCAACAATTTTAATTGGGCTTTGGAATGCATTTTTTTCATTTACCCAAATACAAAGGTGTGTGCCAACTGTTCTGGGAATTCACACCCCTCTCAGGATCATGAAGCCACAGGGTGAAAATGTGACTCATTAGGGCTAGTGGGTTGGCCAACTTTCTAGCCTGTCTTTGTGTCAACTTCTCTCTACTTCCAGTCCAAGCTAGGGATGGGTGTGACCATTTGGCAGCACTAACCAAAGCTCAATCACCCTTTTTGGAAACCTTGCTCACAACTATGTTTATAAGGTGGAGACTTATTTTGTTAAAAAAAACAAAAAAACAAAACCAAACAAAAAAGCCTTCTGGATTACCTGACTTTACTTCTGAATAGTGGCACTACTGCCAGGAGGGAGATGTTTTGGGGGGGACATGAGCTTGTTTGAAGGATTTAAAGATAATGAATTCTCAGTTGTACATGTTGACTTTATGTCAACAATTAGACATTCAAACAGATGCATCCTATAAGCATCTCAAAAAAGTGGGTCTGGAACACCGGTAAAAGACCATGGCTAACCAGACATACAGATTTCCACAGACATCAGCAGTGAGCTGACAGCTAATATCACCAAGTGAAAGTTAAAGTAATAATTAATCAGAAGAGGGGAGCTTGAGGACAGCCAAGCACAGATGAGACAGCAGAGGATCTTGGTAGATAGTCACAAGTAGAGGACAAGAGGAAGGAAGAAGAAACAGTGAAAAAACAAGCCCTCTTGTAGAGAACTGTTTGGGACACTGAGGAATTAGGTGACTTGCCCAGAGTCACACAACCCTTTTGTGTAGATGGCATAACGAACCCAACACTGGATTTGGAGCGGAGAAGAGACAAAAAGACATTCTCTAGTCTTAGTTTCCTCCTTGTACTTGGGGGTACTGTGCATATCAAAAGAGATAATACATACGAGGTGCCCCCAGATGTCACTGGTCCTTTTCAGAAATGAGGAACAACAACATTGCAAACCTTAAGGCACTACACAAATACTAGCTATTATGTATCAGAAGACAGATTTAAATTTCAGCCTTCCTGGCTGCCCCACCACTAAGTCAGGCTGCCTCTATGACTGCTTACTCGATCACAGGGTTATCTTAAGAAAAGTTCTTTTTAAGAACTGATGGAGTCTAAACACAGATTAAAACACACTTTTTCAAACTTTATTTTTTTTTTTGGTCTGTGTTTTCTTTTGCAACACAGCTAATATAAGAACGTCTTGAGTAACTGCACGTGTGTAATCTATACCAAGTATTTGCTTGCCTTCTCAAGGAGGAAGGAGGGAAGAGGAGGGAGAAAATATAGAACTCAAACTTCTTTTAAAACAAATGTTAAAAAATTTTGCTTGCATGTAATTGAGGAAATAAAATTAAAATTGAAAAGAAAAAAAGAAAATTATTGTTAAAAGCATACTTTAAAGAGCTATGTAAAAGCATTCCCAGTAAAAGATAAATGAAAACTATATGGTGAGAGTGATGGTAAGGGTGGAAGGGATAAGGAAAGGAATTTGGGTTGGGAGGGTGAAGAACTGAGAAGAAATTTTGGCCTAACCATTGACTTTGTTGGGGAATCAGTAAAACAGATAAAAGACATTTCCCTAATAGAATGTGGGTTCCTAGAGAGCAGCAGTGGTTTGGTTTTTCTGTTGTATTCCTAGACCAGAAAGGTCACACTCATCGTAGCCTCTCTTGCCCCTCTCCTTTGTACTGATCTACTGCCCTCTCATCCCTACATCCCCTTCCTGACATCCACTGCCTTCTCTGGCCCTCTGCCCCCACCACAGAGTCCTCTCACACAAGTTATTCTTAAACATTTTTCCAGGTATGGACATCTTTGGCAGTCTGGTTAAGCCTATGGTCCCCTTCTCAGAATATTACTAAATTCATAAAATAAGATACATAGGATTACAAAGGAAACCAATTATATTGGTAGATAGATATAAAAAATTTTAAAGTTCTTAGCAAAGTCAAGAATCCTATGCTAGGGAGAGATAGAGAATCCATCATAGTTTATAATCGTCAGACACCCCTGCCATTGATCATTCATTTTCATTGATAAAGAGAAATCCTTTTATCTATCTTACCAATTCCCAAATAAGTTCTCTGCAACAGCTATGCCAAAACTACTTCTTATGTCTTTCCATTCCCACCCTACAGAGATAGATACTGGAAATAATTTATCATTATTAGATCTAGGGATAGGGAATGGCAGTGGACATGTGATTTCATGGGAAAAAAAAATTCTTTCTACCAAAGTAGGTTGACATTTTCTTTGAAACTTAGTGTCTTCTAGAGTTTCCTGGATGACTGAGAAATCAAAGGACTTGCCCAGAGACACAACCAGTACATGGTTGGGACTTGAACCCAGTTCTTCCTGGCTCTGTGATTAGATCTCAATCCACTATGCCGTGCTACTCTCCATTATTAGAATTCCAGAAAAGAATTCATAAACATGTCTTCTCAACAGTGACCAGCACTGCCCAGTAATTATGCAAGGAGGGCCATTTAAACTCTGTCATATAGCAAACAAATCTGCTTCTTGTAATGTGTTGTCAATTACTCAGGAACAAAAGACATAACAGGAAATGAAGGAAAAGAAATAACCATAGAATGGAAAGGAAAAGAGACAAGGGCAGGACCAACCCTAGACTCTCTCCAATCTTCTCACACTTTCACAAACTATCCTCTTGTCTGCCCACAGATACCCAGCAGTGATCCAAGTAATCTTTGTGAATATAATGACCTTACATTTGATGAGACACGATACATTTATATGATATTTTTCAGGAATGTACCTGTCCCCCACAAGGAATTTGAAGTCAATTCCATTTGTTGAAAGAAGAGGCCAAAATGATAGATATAGAACATGCATTGGACTGACCTGCTTTCAACAGGCAACCCTGACACTTACTAGCTATATAAATGACAAGGTACAAGCCCAAGCCAAGACCTTCCCCCTTGGATCGGTCCCATTTGTATGCAGGGCCCTGGAAAGTCTGGCCTTGGCGGGGGGGGGAGGGGGGGGGCCTCCTTGGATTCCTCTTCCATTTCTCCCAGCCCAGATATTCTCTATCGGATCACCGTTCAGAATTTTCTTCCTTTGACCCTAGCATCCTTTTCATATTCTCGATTACTTAGCATTCTCTTAAAGTCCAAGTTGCCCAGCCTGGTTGGTGGATTGTCTGGACTCCTGGCCACTCCCATCAGAATCATCCCTGGGTTTAATCGATCAACAGCATCCCTGGGACCCCAGGCTACTTGGCGACACCTAGATGCTTCCCTCAGTCTTTTCTGTATTTAAGTTCCATCTCACCTCCATGAAGGTGCTCAGATTCAGTCCAACTCAGACTCTGTCTAGCTGAGATGCTATCTGGCCCGTTTGTTAATAGAAGCATTACAAATGCTTAGACTTCTTAAGAGTCAACCCAGTGTGGCGAATCTTTAATAAACTTTGTTTTCTCTGGCTTTAAGAAGCCTTGTGTCAAATTCATTCGAACAGGACCCAGTGTGTCAGTATTTTGGAGTCCCCAGCACCCTGAACTGAGGTTCAACATACTCACGGACAATTGGCTTCACCTCTTATATCTCAGTCTCCACATCTCTAAAATGGGAATAATCTCTTGCAATACCTAGCTGTTAGACAGAAAGCACTTTGTATTCCTTAAAATGCCATAAATAGAAGAATTCAGGAAACAAATCACAAGTGTGGCACAGGAGGCACGACTGGGTAACAACAGAATTTACTGGATCTCTTTTGGAGCCCCCTGTCTCTACCAAGAGCACAGCAGTTTATAGTTTCCTGACTTACCTTAATGATAATTTCATGTGTCAAAAAACGAAATGAGAAACCAGGGCAAATCCTACTTGGGACCTGATTCTCATAAATAAGGAAGAACTAGTTGAAATAATGAGAAAAACTAGTCATGGTCTGCCATGGGGCTTAGGTATTGGAAGAACAGATTTCAAAGGGTTCAAAGAAAGGCTGGATGGGAGCCCATGGATTGAAATTCAACAGCAGTCAACCCCCAAAGGAATGAAAGGCTCTGAAGAAAACATTCTGTTGACACAAAAGGAAACAGCAAGAAGAGGACGGGAGGAATCCTATGAAGAGATCGATGTGGATGCAATGGGAACTCGCCACCAACTTAGATTTTTTAAAGAAAAGGAGAGAAGATGAAAGCCACATCAGGTAACAGGGCATGAATGCAGAAGTACTACAGGAATGATGTCGGGAATTCTAAAGCTCAGAATGAGCTGAGACCATGGAGGAAAAGTTAAGAACCACAAAGGGTAGCATTTTAAAGTTTTTATTGAAGAAAAGACCCAAAGAAAATGCGTTCAAAGTAGATGAGAGAAAGATAAAAGATGAGAGAAAAAAGGGGAGAGAGAGAACGTGCATTTATTAAATACCTATTATATACGCCAGGCACTATGCTTAGTGCTTTAATTCACTTGAGATCATTCTGAGGTAAATATTGATAGTAGATAGAACACGGGGCCAAGCATCAGGAAAATCTGAGTTCAAATCCAGCCTCGGACTCTTGTAAGCTGTGTATTCCTGCACCAATCACTTAACATCTTGTCTTCTTCAACTCCTTCAACTGTAATGAGGATGATAACAGCACTGATCTCCCTGGGTTGTTGTGAGATTCAAATAGGGCATCATTTGAAGAAACAGCCAAGTTGTTCAATTTCTCTTTTGGTTCCATTTTCTATTCTAAGGAGAATGGGCTAGAGAGCACAGAACAGAGGTGGCCAATAGGGAGGGGGTAGCCAATCCACATACGTATGGAACGAGTAAGAGAAATGCTACCTTGCCTTGGATGAGTTCAAGTCACCTGGCTCCTACATTCTTGGATGCTAAAATAAATAGCAGATATTACCGAGCCATGTGAGGAAGATTGGAAGTACCATGGAAAACAGGAGAGGTAGTGTGGGATTGGAGTTTGGCAAATAGACTGATTTTCAAAAAGAGGGAGAGGAATGAGGAGAAGAGGGGTAGGAGGGAGGGAAAAAGAGAAAAGAGGAGAGACAGGGAAGAACAGAGAAAAGAGCGGAACCAACCCTAAATCAATGAGCTTGACTTTTATTACTAGCAAGTAAGAAGGCCCATTATATTTTTTTTGGCGGGGGGAGGCAAGGAGGTTTAAGTGACTTGCCCAGGGTCACACAGCTAGTAAGTCTAAGGTCAGATTTGAACTCAGGTCCCCGGGACTTAGGGCTCTACCCACTGTGCCATCTAGTTGCCCCAGGACTTATTCTTAAAGAGATGGTTAGGGAATGTTTAAGAAAGGAAGCAGTGGTTATGTGGCTTCATCAAAAACAGTTCATGCCAGACTAGCAATTTACTTTTTTAACGGTTACTAAACTAGCAAGTCAAAGGAATGCTCTAAATTCACTTTACCTAGATTTTAGGAAAAGCATCTGACAAAATCTTTCATGCAATTCTTGTGGAAAACCTGGGGGAGATGCTCACTAAATGGCATTATTCAGAACTGGTGAAATGGCTAGACCCAAATTCATTGTTAATGGTTCAATGTCAAAGTGGAAATCTCTTTCCAAAGTATGGAAATATGCTTCCCCCAACCCCCTCTACTCTCCCCACCTGCACCTCCTGCCTAATCTGGCTTGGTCTTTTAGTACTGTACATTTCGATTACAGACTTAGATAAAAGCAGAGAAGACACATTTATCAAATATGCAGATGAAATAAAGCTGGGACAGATAGTTAATCCAAAGGATTAGTCAGAATTGATAACATTGGAATGAATCCAATAAGATAAAATTTAATAGTGAAAATTTTTAAGTCTTTCATAAGAACAAAATGAAGAAGGCCTGATGAGATAGCAGTCTGTCTCAAGATTTCAGTATTTTGGTGCACTACAAGCTCAATATATCAGTATGATACAGCAACTAGAAAAGAGATAATGCAATCTTGAGGTACATTAAGAGAAGCAGAGCTTCCAGGACAAAAGAGTATGAGGATAGTCTTATTGTATTTTATCCTAAAGATGACTGGGCACTGTATTTTTAGGGAGAATATTGATAAACTGGAAGATCATCCAAATGAGGAAGCACAGAATAGTGTACAGGGTGCTGGAATTGGGAATCAGGAAGACCTGAGTTCAAATCCTACTTCAGACATTAATTTAGCTGTGTAATCATGGATAAGTCATTTGACTGCCTTTTGCCTCAGTCTGTATTCCTCATTTATAAAATGAGAGGAGTTAGATCTGTTGGCCTTAAGGGTCAAGGTTCAGATTCAAATCTACGATGTTAAGTTTTGGAACAGGTCAACCAGGATGGCAAAGAACCTTTTGATCATAACATACAAGATTTATTTGAAGGAACTTAAAGACTCAGGGAAAACACAATAACCGTTTTCAAGGATTTGAAAGGGTGTCATACATAAGAGGAATTAATATCTTTTTGTGTTTGGCTGTATTAGGCGGAGCCAGGAAAAATGGGTTATATAGACAGAAAGAAAAATTTAGACTTCATGCCAGGAAAACTTCCCAACAATTAAAGCTATCCAAAAGTGGAAGAAGCTGCCATTATGGGTAGGAGGCCTTCAAACAAAGGCTATTGTTGCTGGATGACTATTTATTGGGGATGTTAAAAAGGGAATGGGGGCAGATAGGTTGTGCATAGAATGCTGAACCTGGGGTCAAGAAGGCTCATGATCCTGAGTTCAATTCTAGCCTCAGACACTTACTAGACTGAGACCCTGGGCAAGTCACTTAACCCTGTTTGCCTGTTTCCTCATCTATAAAATGAATCAGAGAAGGAGATGGCATATGACTCTCACTGACAAGAAAACCCTAAATGGGGTCACAGAGAAGACACAGCTGAAAAATGACTAAACAACACGAAAGGAAGGGCATTCTTGTTCATACAAATGGTTGGACACAATGGCCCCTAAGGCCTCTTCCATCTCTGAGATTCTTTGAGTTACTCATATCATCATCAATACGAAAGCTGTGTATTTAAAGAGTACAGAATGGATGATGTGACTCTAAGTTCAACTACTCCCAAAAACAGTTTCTCTAAGGGACACATTAAGCATCTTATGCCTCAGAAACCAAATAAAGGCAAGGGAGAAACCATGAAATCCATCATCTAGCCAATGGGAGAAAAAGTGTTATCACTTAGACATCAGTTTTCCTACTGATCCCTGGGACAACTGCCAACGATCGAGAATGAATGCTTTTAGATGAAGATGATGAGATTCATATATTAGGCTGACACTTACAAAACTATTAACTCCTGACTCTCACAGTTACTGCCCATAACTTAAAGCATATTGGTATTTTATAGAAGCTCATCACTTTCTACCAGAATTCCTGCCATGAGCACCACTCCCACCTGCTCCTGAGATGAAGACAGAGAAATTTCAATAAAAAAAACAATTTCCTTCCTCTGGTCACAGCACAGGAAGCTCTTGGCACCTCTGGGTACAGGGGAGTGGAGACTCTCGGCAACGGCATCACCCTACTTATCCTGCATGGACAACGACTTGTCAAAGAATTAGAAGACGATGAAAAACCACAAATTAAGGACCTGGGATTCCATCGATATGGGAAACCCTAGCACCAAAACACATCACAGCCCATCTCTAACTTAGAAAACGCTTAAGACGCTTGCCCAACATCACAGTAACTCATAAATGGAAGAGGTGACATTTTACTACCAGGTCTTCTTGACTCCAAGTCCAACAGCCTATTCACCACACTAAGTCATTGCTCTTAAATTTTTTTTCTCAAAATTAACAAAAAGTATCTTTTGAATTTTGTTGTAAAACTGAAGACATTAGAAAAAACTAAGCCTATACCACCAAAATTACAATGAATATTATTCTGAGAAGGTGTCTGAGAAGGTATCTTTAAGGTTTTTGTGATACCTCAGGACCTTTATAAAAACCTTCCGACACGGTGCTCTAGATGTACCAAGGAGTCAGGGAAGAGTGACTTTCAGGTGAGAGTACTGGAAAAACTTGTGTAGTTTCATTATGGTTACAGCTTGGAGGGGTAGCCTTGCATTTAAAGATCACAAGTATGATAATGTTATTTCCAGAGGAAACTGAGGCAAAAAGAAGTCAATAGGCTGCCTGAAGGACTACAGAATATGCGATTATTTTAAGTGTCACCTTTACTACCTAGGGGAACAGTAGCATGTGCCTCTCATGCATTTTAGTATATTCTGTTTTGTGTTGTGACAATTTATACTGGGTCCCTACTTCTTTATAAAGGGAAGCTAGGAGGTACAGTGGATAGAGGGCTAGGTGTAGAGTTGGGAAGACTCATCTTCCTGGGTTCAAATCTGGCCTCAGACACTTCCTAGCTCTGTGACCCTGGGCAAGTCACTTCATCTTGTTTCCCTTAGTTTCCTCATCTGTAAAAATGAGTTGGAGAATAAAATGGCAAACTATTCCAGCATTTGCCAAGAAAGTCCCAAATGGGGTTATGAAGAGCCAAACATAACCAAAAAGACTAAACAACACTTTTTTATAAGCTCCTTCAAGGCAGAGACCATGCTCTCTCTCCCACTTCTTTTAAGTCCCAACTAAAATCTCATTTTTCCAACCCCTCTTAATTTTAAAAATAAGAGACTTGGACTAGATGGTTGATCTTCATTTCCTTCCACCTCCAAATCCTATTATCCTGATCTTCACCCTATGAGGTAGGTGGGTTAGGTATTATTTATCCATATTTTACAGAAGAGAAAACTGTTTTGCCCAAGGTTCCTAAGCTAGTAACTCACAGATCTAGGATCCAAACCTTGAGCTTCTGATCTTAATCTTGTGTTCTTTTCATGGCATCACAATGAACCAGCTCTAACACAATTATGTTATGCCACCTAATAAACAACAAAAAGCCTTCTAGAGCTTGCTGCTACACAACCAAGTCATCATTAGGAAGGAAAAAAAGTCCTACTTTTTTTGAAGAATGTCCGACACAATAAAACAACCATCACCATTTACTGAGTACTTACTATAGTAAGGCACTGCATGTGGTACTAGGGGTACAAAAGTGAAGGATGGCAAGGTCTCTGCCCTCAAAGGAAAAAGCAAAGTATATTCCAGGCATGGGAGTATCCTTATGAAATGCAAAGATGGGAGCCTGCTGAATGAGATCAGGAAGCATTTAGCCATCCTGTTTAGGATAGTATGTATACTATGGGAAGGAAAGTAATGTAAATTAGCAAAACTGGAAAAAATAAGCTAGCTAATTTAATATTTTACATTATATTTAATTTAGATCATATATATTATAGAACAATTTAATAGTTAAAGGTAAGTTAGATGATTTAGATTGTGGATGGCCTTCAAGCCTGATTAGCTTTATATTTTAACCTACTGACAACAGGGAGCTAGACAAGACTTTTGAGGAGGAGAGTGACATGCTCAAATCTGTGCCTTATAGGATAATTTCAGCAGCTGGGTGAAGAACGGAGTGGGAGATAGTACAAAATGGAGACACAGAGTTCAGGAAGGGGATGATGACATTTAGTCCAGGGTAGAGGTGATAAGAAGCTTTACTAGGATTGTAGCAAATGGATGTGGAGAGGAGACAAGCTAGAAGAGTTGATTAGAAGTCCTTGGCTATGAAAAGCAAAGGCAGCTTCTGGAACAGAATATTTCAGAAAAGTACATAAATACAAGAAGTTTACTAGTTTTATTACATTGTTGAAGGCTTAGTTGTACAAAGGAGAAATAGTGGAATAACAGAAAATATAATTTTACTTCTTTTCAGTTCTTCTTCATTGAAAAAGGCTGACTAGGATACAGCCTCAGCAATGGAATTAAAAAATATTAAAGAAAGCCAAGTACACAAATACCACAAACACCCATTAGGTCAACTATCCTCCTTAGGCACCAGTGTCTCATTTATGACCCTATCAAGGAAATGGCCCATTTGCTACTGCTCATACCATTGTCTTGATAAAACTAAAAGGTTCTGAATGAGAATCCTAAGACTGTAGACACGTTCAGTAAACACATTTGTTTGTTCTTTCCTTAGGGAGGTCTACCCCCAAAATATATATATATATCTTTTAGCCTCTTGCAGAATCCACTAGGTGGTGCAGTCTTACTTTCTCAGCCAGGCAGGCACATAAGGAGGAGGAACTCAGTGGAGTTGGTAAGAGTAAACAAAATAAGGTGAAATACTGTCCAAGCAGCCCCTAGGGGACAGCTCCTGGGAGTTGGCCAAGGAAGAAAGCGTATACTGAGGGGGGGGAGGGGGGAGAGTTCAATAGTGCAAAACGATACTCAAAGAAACTATTACTTATTATTTCTAATATTTCTTTAAGAGATAAATAATAGGATCAAGAACAAGGGAGGTGAAGAGTTCTACTGTATTTTGTCCCAGTGAGACCTCATCTGGAATAAAGTTTTCATCCTACATGCCACATTTTTGGAAAAACAGAAAAGATGGAGAGAGTCCTGAAGAAGGCAACCAGGATGGTGAAAGGGCCTCCCACCTATGCCATATGAGGTCCAACTGACAAGACAAGAAGAAATGAAGTTTTGGGGAGTCTCATGACAAATGTCATCAACTATTTGAAAGGCTATCCTGGACAACACAATGGCATTAGATTTGTACTATGTAGCCCTAGAGGACAGAACTACAGGGCATGAGTTAGCAGATTTCAACCAGATGAAAAATAAAACCCTTCCTAACCATTAGAGTTACCCCAAATTGGAATGGACTGCTCGGAAGTGAGAAAATCTTCTCTGCTTATAATTCTTCAAACAATGGCTCTTGCAGGCAACTTTATAGAAGGGACTCAAGTAGGGGTTGGTCTAGTTGCCTTCTTCTACCAATGATATTCTACGAATCTAAGTCATTTCCAGAATTTTGACTTGGGAACTCAGAATGTAAATGACAAGGAATCATAAATCTGGTTTCATGATATTTTAATGGAAAAAAAATGTTAGACTGGGAGGCTGGAAGTTTGAACTATAGTCTTATCTGTCAGTCACCAGTTAAGTAACCTTGGGTAAGATACATTAGCTTCATCATCTGAAAAAAAAGGTGATTCTATCACCCATGTCAATACCACAAAGAGACCAAAGAAATAGGAAAAGGACCAATATACATTTAAGAATATTTATAGCAACTCTTTTTTTAATGACAATCAGCTGAAAACTAAAGGGATACCCATCAAATGGGGAATGACTGAAAAATATGGTATGTGAATATAATGGAATAATATTGTTATAAGAAACTAGGAAAGAGACCTAGAAAACCTGGGAAGACTTGTATGAACTGATGCAGAAAGAAATGAGCAGACACAAGGAACAATTTATAGACAATACTAATATCATTAAAAATAAACAATTTAGAAAGAGTTTAGAACTGTATTCAGGCCAATGATTAACCATGACTCACAGAGTACAAATGATGAAGCATGGTACTCACTTTCTGACAGAAAGGTAATGTACTGTATTTACAGAATGAAATATATATTTTTGGACATGACCAATACGGTTTGAGAATGAATATTTGTCACAAGAGATTTTTTTCTTTTTTCCTCCCAGTGTGGGGGTGGGGAGATAAGAGGGAGAAAAAAATAAACAAATGTTTGATCGTTAAAAAAAAATTAAATTTTTAAAGGGAAATGGTTAAACTAAGTCACTTCTAATTACATAATCATTTTTCAGTTGAAAAGGGCACTCAGAGATTACTTAGTTCAAGTCCTACAAAAAAGAATACCCCTAAGCACATATATGACAAGTTTGATGGAGACCTGAATGCACTATCTCCTAGGGCTATCCATCAATCAATTCATAAGCACGTGGTAAGTAATATGTAAAAGATTACTGAGATTCCTTCTCTCATTTTAAAACAAACAAACCAACCAGCAATCAGTCTCTTCTCTCTAGGCTGCCTTTTCTTTCTTCAGACAGCTCTGATGCTTAGGAATCTTTTTTCTATCATCAAGCCAGTATTTACTTTTACCTATATCTTCTACCCACTATTCTAGATATGCCCTATGGGGCCAAACTTAAAATCCAGTCATTTTTAAGTACTTGAGAATAGCTGTCACATTTCTCTCCCACTCCCCCAAGTCTTTTCTTCTCCAGACCAAACAGGCCTAGTTTGTTCAACTGATTCCTCATATAGTACAGACACAACCATTCTGATTAACCTTTTTTCTGTTACCAATTTTCTTCCTAAAACAAGGGGTGCGGAACTGAATACAACACTCCAGAAGTGGTCTAACACAAAAGATTTATGTAATTCCCTCCATATTCCAAGAAGCTAATGCCTCTCAACACAGCATTTCAGATGTAAAATTCTATGAATTTGTGTCATTTACTTGATTTCTCAGTATCTAAGCAGACCCCTTAAATCATGTTAGAAAGCCTTGGCAAGAAAAATTATTTTTGTATGTATATTTATATCTCTACCAAATCATAAACTCCTTAATAAATTTATTAAAGTAGTTACTACATGTCATTTACTCTTCCAAGTATTTGGATATAATAAAAAAAATTGAAAGTCTTAGTCTTTGAAAAACAGATTCTATATGAGAAAGGGAATGCTTACAGGAGATTGATTGTCAGAGAAGGATAAATTTGTTCTGGGAAGTGATAAATGAGTAGAGCCCAAGGGCTAATGACTGACACATCCTTCCAAGAGGTAAAAAAGAGAGCAGGGGACCATACATATGTGTGTTTGTCCTTTCCTGCCAAAGAAGACCATGCCATCAGGGAAATGATGACGTGACTAGCATCTGACTTTGTTTTGAGTGAGGAAGGGTCACCAGCCTCACTTCTCCTCCAGAGCCATCTGAATCCAGTGACCAGATATTCATAAGGATGAGGTCCAAGGTCACACAGCTAGTGAGTGTCAAGTGTCTGAGATGAGATTTGAACTCAGGTCCTCCTGACTCCTACACTGGTGCTCTATCCACTGTACCACCTACCTGCCAAGCCCATACATATAAAGGCAATATGGATGGTAAGAAGACAGCCAAAATGGCGACAGGAGAAGATGTGAAAAGCTGTGTCTGGTCTGTGAAGAATAAGTTCTAATGGACAGTGTGAGTTTACACTCATTCCCTGCATCAGGAAGACCCAGAGCAGGACCAAAGGTAGATGAACTAAGACTGGGTCGTAATCCACTTCCAAACATCAACAGCAGTTAGTATGATATCTTGCACAAAGTAAGAATTCTATAAATGTTTGTTGAATGCATCTCACGCATAGTAAGAGTTCAATAAATGTTTGTTGAATGCATGAATGAACTTCAAATAGAAAGAAAAATGCACTTGAAAATGTCTCAAAGGGCCCACTAGAATTTCAAAATTTGGAATTCCCAAATTCTCTTGACAGGCAAGCTGAACTGTATCATCAAAGAAAGAAATGTAAGTATAGTTGGGTTTCCCAAGCATTTATAAAGTAATTTTGTATGGGCTTTTTAACATAATTGTTTACAACATTTAAGTTACTTGAGACAGCTTGATGAATTTCATCAATAACTACAGGAGAAAATCCAATTGGGAAACATCAGGAAAAATGACATGTCATCAGGAGCCATAAGAGTTCAAAGTCATAGATGACAAAGAAGAGAGACCATCCATAAGAGGGATAAATGTTACAGAGGTCAAGAAGGAAGAGGCCTGACACAAGGCCATTGAATTGGAAGCAATATGGAGGACATTAGAGACCCAGAAGAAAGCAGTTTAAGTAGAGTGGCTGGGACAAAAGCCAGATTCCAAGTGGTTGCATCTCTGTGTCTCTGCTTATGCAATCTCCTTTATCTCAATGCTCTTTGCTTCAACCCAAATCAACACACATGCCCTTTCCTTTAGAAAACTAAAATTTCACAATCCTCCCACCTGGTCCCATGAACCCACAAAGAATTTTATTTTTATGTCACAACATTTTCCAAATTGTCTTGGATTAGAGTGATTTATACACTTATTCAGATGTGTGTATGCTTCCCAGCCTGTGAATACTTTGAGCACAGGCACTCTACCACTTAAATTCCTACTTGGCAAGGTCAAGTGGCTCACCGCCGCAAGTTAATGATTTTATCAGTGAAAATTTGACACCAAAGAAGAGGCATTAATACCTGTTTTGCTGCTGTACCCTAAGGATCATGGGACTTTTCAACGTGATTTGCAGCTGAAATCTTCCATATGCTACCAAACTAGAGTGAATAAAGCAGTGGATAGAGTGCTGGGTCTAGAATCAGAAAGACCTGACTTCAAATACAGTCTCAGATACTTACTAGCTGGGTGACCCTGAGCAAGTCTCTTAACCTCTGGTTGCCTCAGTTTCCTCAAATGTAAAATGGGAATAATGACCCTTACCTCCCAGGGTTGTTGTGAAGATAAAATGAGAAAATAAAAGTGCTTAACAGTAACTGGTGCAGAGTACATGTTTAATAAACGTTTATTTCCTTCATTCTTTACCTGTCTTTAGCACTGGGATATGAGCTCCTTGAGAGCCAAGGACTATCTTAGTTTTTTCTATTTATAGGTAAGTACAGAAAGGTAAGGGAGCAGCTAGGGGACACAGTGCACAGAGTGCCAGACCTGGAGTCAGGAAGGCTCATCTTCCTGAGTTCAAATCTGGCATCAGACACTCACCAGCTGTGTGACAATGGGCAAGTCACTTAACCGTGTCTGCCTCAGTTTTCTCATCTGTAAAATGAGCTGGTGAAGAAAATGGCAAACTGCTCGAGTATCTCTGCCAAGAGAACTCCAGAGGGAGTCATGGAGAGTCAGACATGACTGAAAAGACCAAACAGCAACAATACCACAACGTAGGATAGAACAGGTAAAAGGAAAGATCTAGAATGCTCTAGAACAATCTGAAAAGGGAGAAAACATGTACAATGACCACTCACATTCATACAGTGCTTTAAGGATTGCGAAGCACTCTTCACAGATTATTCCATTTGGTTCCCCCCACAAGCCGTGAGGTCGTTGCTCTAATGACTCTTATTTTTCAGAGAACACTGAAGTTGAAGAGGCTTACATTACATGCTCAGTCACAAAGCTAACAAGCAGCAAAGAGGATTCAAACCCTTAGATTCCTGAGCATGTAGGTTATACAAACACTAATACCTCCTCATCTTACAGAAGAAGAAAATAAAACTCAGGTGACCTGGACCTGCTGAAGATCTCGGAGCCAGGCCTCAGACTCAGGTGACCTGGACCTGCTGAAGATCTTGGAGCCAGACCTCAGACTCAGGTTTATCTGATTACCAGCCTAATGTTATTTCCACACCACTGGCTTCTTTTCCTCTGATACGAAACAACATTCATATTTACCCCTACAGAAGCAAGAGGAAGTGTGGTGTAGTAGATACAGAGACAGTTTTGGAGCCAGAAAGCTCTAGGTTCAGCCCTCAGGAAGATCTATGTTCAACTTTTTAAGAAAGGTAGATTTTAGTGTGTGTAAAGTGGATTTGTTATAGGTTCTTTCTTATAGGTTATTTCCCAGGATCCATAGACATAATAATCTTCTTGTTCCCAGGTGTTAGATATAAGTCCTCACAATCATGGTTTAAAACATCTCTGCCAGGCTTGTGAAGCATTATATAATGATAAATAACATAAACATTTCTGTTTAAAATTATAAATATATACAGTGAAATATAATGGTGAGATAATGTAAACTTGCGAGGTTATTGCTGGCCAGATGCCTTCTTTGTCTGTGGCCCTAACCCTTACAGTTGAATGCCCAAGCTGGGATGCTGTGCACACCTCGATTGGCCTCCATCAAGGCTTGGGGGCAATCTGTTTGCCTCCACTGGCCCCACTGAGACTTGAGGGGATTTAGAGGGGCACACAAGCCATGCCTATCTCTACTGACCCCATCAAGACATAGGAGTAGTTGCTCCCTTCACACCGACCCTTGAGAGAAGGATGATTAGGGAATGCTGTAGGAGTTGGTGTTCCCATTATCAGCAACCCTTTTGAGAAGACTAGACTAGAATAAATGTAGACTATTAAACCCTCCAAATCTGCCTTCCTGTCCCTCCGGTCTGACCAGATCAATAGAGGACCTGTGCTAGCAGCCCTCCCGTGTGCTAACGTTATGTCTTACAAACCCTCCAGAAGATCTAGGCTCAACCCTCAGGAAGATGTAGGATCAACTCTGCCTAGGATACATACTGGCTGTGTAACCCTGGGCAAACAACTTAACATCTCTGGTGTTTCAGGCAACTGTAAGTTTCAGAGGAGATGCCTTTGTAGAGAGTGATTTCTCATGTGGGAATTCCCAATGCCAATGAAATTCTAAGTCTAGTTCATTTATAAAACTTGCCTGCTCCTAATCTCAAAAAAACTTTTATAACTGCATTACTCTCAGAATTAGTCTTCAACCAACTATACTGGTCACATTACCCATTTAAATGAAGAAATGCACCTCTCTGAAACCATTTTAAGAATTTTTTTTGTTTATGTTGCATTTCTTTATTTTTTTAAATCATTTTGTCTTCAGTTTTCTACAATCACTTTCATACATCTTAGATTTTTCCCCTTCCCTCCATTTCCTTCCCCCTCCCTCCCTGAGACAGCATGCAATCTTATATAGATTCTACACATACATTCCTATTAAATACATTTTCACCTTAGTCATGTTACATAGAAGAAATAAAATGAATGGGAGGAACCATAAAACAAAACAAAACATAACACAAGAGGAAATGGTCTGCTTCATTCTGTGTTTCAATTCCATAGTTCTTTCTCTGGATGTGGAAGGCATTTTGCTTCAAGAGTCCATTGGGAAATTTTTAAGTCCTTGCATTGCTGTGAAGGGCTAAGTCTACCAGAAAAATTCCTCATACACTGTGGTTATTGCTGTGTTCAAAGTTCTCTTGGTTCTGCTCCTTTCACTCAGCATTAGTTCACATAAGTCCTTCCAGGCCTCTCTGAAGTTTTCCTGTTCATCACTTCTTATAGCACAATAGTATTCCTTTACATTCATATACCACAATTTATTCAGCTATTCCCCAATTGATGACCATCCCCTCCATTTCCAGTTCCTGGCCATCACAAAGAGAGCTGCTGTAAATATTTTTGTACATGAGGTACCACATCATACCTATCAGATTGACTAACATGACAAAACCGAAAGATAAATGCTGAGAAGATATGGGAGAGTTGGAACACTAATTCACTGTTGGTGGAGCTGTGAGCTGATCCAACTATTCTGGAAAGCAATTGGGAACTATGCCCAAAGGGCTACAAAAATGTGCATACCCTTTGACCCAGCAATATCGCTTCTAGGACTGTATCCCCAAGAGATCATAAAAATGGGAAAGGGTCCCACACGTACAAAAATATTTATACCATTTGAAGAATCTTTAAATAATTGATGTTTGAATCGTGAAACAGTTTCTTAGTCTCTCCCAAGAAGGAAGTATGGTATACTCTCTCCCACAAATACTCCATTTTCTGTGTACTTGATACCTCTTCTATAAATCTCCACGTAGAATTCCTGTTTCCATGGAATATGAGCAGGAGAGATCTCTTTGCTAGTTTACCCATCTAATTATCATGTACTGTGTAAATACATTTTGTATCTATGTAAATAAATTGGAGAAAGGTCAATATCTGAATTGTGCTCCGTTGTGGCTAACAAAGGAAAGTGTAGCAATAAAGAGAGGGTACTTAATTTGAAATCAAAGGACTTGAGTTCAAAACTTGAGTCTGTTACCTACTAAACCTGTGTTCCTTGAGCAAATAATGTAACTGCTCTAGACCTCAGTTTCTTCATGTGTAAAATGAAGAGGTTGATTAAATGATCTAAGTGGTCTCTTCCAGCTCTAAACCTACAATCCTATGCCCTGTCCAGGGTCATGCTACTAGTGAGTATCTGCAGCCAGGTCCTCTTGACTCCAAGTCTAGTACTCTATCCACTATGCCACATTATCTTCTCATTATATAGTAATATAATATGAAATTTTATTGCATTACAATAATCAGATATCATAAACCCATCAGCAATCATCTATAAAATTCCTACTGTGTGCCAAATACTCTGCTAGGTGGTAGTGATACAAATATCCCTCAAAATAAAACAATCCCTATTCTCAAAAATTTCTTTGTCGTTGTCTTGACTGTATTCCTAGGAAAGTTAAACCATTTGGCACGATGATGATGATGTCACTAATCTAACGGCTAATGAGGAGTGACTATTTCTCCTGGAGGGAGGGGACAATGAACACCAAGATCCAAGTTCCTGAACATGACCTTCACCTGGCTCTCCAGAACCACCATGTCCCTTATTCTTCTCCACTGAGTCTTGTGTCCATAAAGTATTTAAGTAAGAAGCAAAAGAGACTACAAAAGCAGCACTTAGTCATGATGTTTCTAAGCAGAGGAGCAAACAGATCTACAAAAAGCTCAGAGATGACTTACTTTCATGATGTCCAGCTTCCACTAACTAACAGATTTCCTACAGCTGAAATCAAAACTTTCTATTAAATTCCAATTTTAATCCTTATGTTGAAATTTGAGGTGCACATACTAGTTAGTTGTAAGATTGTGTGTGCATACACACATGCAAGAGAAAGACAGAGTGTATGTGAAGGAGAGGGACTGAGACTGTCTCCATGAATAAGGGAAGGAAGCTCTTCATGCCCAGAGTGCTATTGGGAGAGTCATCGTGAGCTGATGGAAAAATCCCTTAAACTCAGGACACCTGGATGACAGCTCAAATCTGCCACTAGCGGTGCAATATGCGTGTGACCTTGGGAAAGCCACAGGACTCAGGGAGTCACAGAATCACAGAATGTAGAGCCATAAGGGATTATAAATCCTCTTGTCGCGCCACTCCCCTCACTTTTACAAATAAGGTAACTGAGGCTGGCAGATATTAAATGACTTGTCCAGGGCCAAGTTGTTTAATCTTTTTTGGTCTACATTTGTCTATCAGTAAAATGTGAAGTTGAATCAACCAAACTCTAAAGTCCCCTCCAGTCAAATGGCTGTTTATATTCATTTCTCCAACTAAGAACAAAGAATAAGTGGTTATAACATCATGGAAAGAGTCCTGTACTTTGCGTAAAAGCTCTGGAATTCAAGGAAAAAAAGATTTATTAAGAGCCTACTATGAGGCACTGTGCTAAGCTCTTTACAATTATTACTTCACTTGATTCTCACAACAACCCCTAGGAGATTTTTTTCTAATTTGATGCTGAGGAAAATGAGGAAGGAACTTGCCCAGGGTCACATGGCTAATAAGTGTCTGAAGCCAAACTTGAACTTGAGTCTTCCTGATGGCAGATTCAGTGTTTCACACGCTGTGCCCTCCCCCACCCCATCTGCCTCAGGTTCCAAGCCTCCTTCTTCACCTGCTCTCAGCGACTTTGGGCATGTCAGCTGACCTCCCTGAGCCTCCGTTTCTTCATCTGTAAAATGATGGTGTTAAACTAGATCATACGTAAGGTTCGTTCAAGCACTATGATGGATTGATGATCTCTGGTGATCTTTAATTGGTTACTCCAACGTCAATCATTCATTTTTCCTTCTGTTCAGAGCAAGACAAAACCAGAGACTGTGACATTTTGAGAAATGTCCTGCTGTATCTCATGGCCAAGAATATCAATGACCAGACACTTTTCAGTGGGCAGTGATAAAGAATTTTGCAGTCCTGGCATGACTGTCCACATATCAAAGGCTAGTTGTGTCACAGCTGAAGCAGATGAGGATTTCAGAGTCCTAAACAATGGCAGCCCTTCCAGACAGTTCTCATAAACAATGGGTTTTGACTCTTCAAACTAAAGCAAAAACACATTTTTGGATTCTTACGTTCTCTCTCAAAAATCTGGACAAGGTACATTGTGACAAAGCATAAAAGCAGAGAACAGCCATAATGCAATGTAGCAAATGATTCCCATACACAAAGATGGCTGCAGTCTATCATCTGAACAGACTGGAGAACCAGTGCAGGAACACAAACTATGACTTAATTAAAAGAACACAGAAGAGATGCTGGAGGCACTAGAAGGTGAAATGATATGCTCAGGGTCACACAAGGCAGTATCATAAGTAAGACATGAACCCAGGTGACTTCCTGACTTCAAGCTCAGCACATAATCCTGGCTGCCTCCACTAAAATTTTCAACTCAATTAAATTTGACAAGCATTTAGTAAGCGTATTATGTATGTACCAGGCACCAGGCAAAAAAAAAAAAAACCACAGGCAAAAAAAGCTACAGTTCCTCTTCCCCTCAAAGAGCTTATTGTAAAGGAGGTGAGAGACATACACAGATACAGTTTTAAAAGCCTCTCTCACTGACACTTTGAATATTGTTACTGTATCTTCAGGAGAGAAGGAATGCAATGCTGGCAACTTAAACTGCCACAGCAGACATCCCATGGCGCAGACATCCCATGGCGCAGACATCCCGTGGCGCAGACATCTCGTGGCGCAGACCTCCTGAGGAGAATTGCTAAAAGACTTTATCTGCCATCCTGAGAAAACTGAAGGGCTGGATTGTGGTTTTAGTATCTGTAGGGGAGTGAGTAGTGGATGCTAATGGTTAGAGGTGAGTGGTTATGGCTTTTCTCATATCTGAAACAGTACATATCATTACATATGTGTTATATACGTATGTACATGCATAGGATAGGCTTAAAAAATACCATATATTTAAAATATTCCATATATATGAAATATATAAATGTATATACAATGTACCTGTATGTGTCAAATATTTCTATATGAAAATATAGCAATGAAAGTACAAAAAATATATATTTTTACATTATCTGTTTTTGGTAATAATTATATAATTAGTAAGACCGATGTTTATCCAAGCCAATAATATTAGACTTTACTCCCCAAAGACAGTGTATGGTGAAATAGGCGTATCCCAAAGCAGAGGCTTGGAACTAATTAATTAAAGGGATTTTTGCATTTTTATTAACTTATAAGGAAACCTCAGAAAATATCCTTTATTGATTCTGAACCCAATATGTGAGACTAACATAACGGAGCCAGTAACACATGAAAGGTCATTGCTACATTAGTTCCCAAGAGCCCAGAGAGATACACCTGACATGTGCACAAGAATTCTAAAGCTCAGTTAGCAAAAGCCCTGCCACACATGAGAGGGAAGGTAAGGGGAAGTCTCATCCTTGCTACACTCATGCCATGGCATGATCAGTAAATGAAAAATACATACACAAAAAAAATACAAAGGAATTTCAGGGAATGGGGGCAGTGGTAACTGGTGCAATCAGCAAAGGCAGTGGTGCTGACCTTGAAGGAGGCCATGAATTCTAAGAGGCGAGGGTGAGGGAGCACATTCCAGGAGTAGGATTCATGGAAAACCATATGTGTAGAACATCAAGGAGACCAAATGACAGGCCTTATGTTCATATGATACTTTGCTAAAGAGGGAAAACTATGAATCACTTAACTTGATCATAGTACATTCAAACAACTTGCCAATAAGAAAAGAAATACCCAAAACAATGTAACTAATTCCTAGATTGGTTTATTTAGCCATTCTTTATGTGCATTGAGGGACAGCAAGGGCAGCTAGGTGGCCCAGTGGATAGGGCACTGGAATCAGGTAGGCTCATGTGGATGAGTTCAAATCTGACCTCAGACACTTACTAGCTGTGTGACCCTGGGGAAGTCACTACACCATGTTTGCCTCAGTTTTCTCATAGGAAAATGAGCTGGAGAAAGAAATGGCAAAGCACTCCAGCGTCTTTGAGGAAAAAAACAAAACAAAACAGCCAAATGGCGTCACAACGAGGATGTGACTTAACAACAAGCACACAGATCTCCTAAGAATCCACCTGAAGAGTATGTACCACAGTCAGTGGGTGGTGCTCCGCACTGGTCTTCCAGAAGCTCACAGGGTGGATGGAGGAGGCAGATGAGGATAGAAAATGGAAATTTTCAATTTATGTACTAATTACAAAACATGAAGGACATCACTGTCTTTTAGCTTCCAATTAATACAGTCAGTGTTCCTAAATTTGAGTGTTTTATACATCTTACTAGACCCCTCTGGGCATATTTAATAACTAGCTCTCATTGAAAACAGAAATTATTAATTTGTCTGTCTGAGAATCGGCCTGTTTAAATACGACTTTTCAGTCTGAGTCTTAGCAGCGCTACTTCCACTTCCCAGTACGTTGCTTCAGGCCCACGACAGGACTGGGCCTTTCAATTACTTCAGTCAACTGTGATTACTGGCCAGCTCCATTGATCCTTACAGCTGCTTCTCTGCATAAGCAGAACCTTGTAGGAATCCATCTGTCGAGTCCAGCATGAATGAGGAAACTGAATGAACGCTCATCTGAACCATGACACACCCGTTCCAGCCAAGGCTGGTTTCCTAATTAAATTTTTGTTTCTCTGCCTATGGATCACTGGCAATAGTCAAAGGGAAACACATGAAGCAAGCTACAGACAGTACCAAATCATTCAAACCCTATACAGGTATATAAGTCACAGAAGAGTCCCCAAATCTAAGCATACTCATGAAGAGGACGTATAAGGACATCCACAGTTTAGACAATATCAGACTGAACTTCTCCAGGGTATACATGAGGACGTGGAGACAGGGCTAGTCTTAGTGTCAGAAAGGCATGGGTTGAAGCCCTACCTTTAACACACACGAGCTGTATGATCCTGACAAGTTATCATACCTCTCAGTTCCACTTTCACACCCCTGGGACAATTTTCTAAGACAGGCAGGTAGAAAATAGGCAACAAGGATTTAGTAAATGCCTACAATATGCAGGCATCATGCTAAGATCTAGGTATACAAATACAAGCAAAGTTCAAAAAAAGAAAATCCTTGCCCTCAAAAAGCTATAAAATCACAAATGAGTTACACATCTGCAAAAACAGATGCTATTTCCACACTGGGAATTTTCTATACCAGTGGTATTACATTCAAATAAAAACTTCCTATACCAGTGGTGTTACATTCAAATAAATACATATATATATGTATGTATATGAAATACAATATATAATAAAATAATAGCACATAATACTCTATATAGCATAATATATTAAAAAAATATATATTCCATATATAAGGAACCCTGTTGGCTGCATATTGACCTAGAAAACCACATATTAACATTATCTATGTTCTACTATATTTTTATTTATTTTGTTAAATATTTCTCAATTACATCTTAATCTGGTTCTGCATTCCTGACATGTTTGAAATCACAAGTCCTGGCTAAAAGAAAAAAAAATGTATGTAACTTACTAAGGGACCAACCAGGCAGGAGGATATAGGTTCATGGTCAGCAGAATGAAAAGAAAAGAAATTCAAAGCTTGAGCTGCTGCAAAAGTAGGCAGAAATATTTTGTACATGTACCCTTTTTTTTTTGTATTCTTTCTTATTTGTATGATATCTTGGGGATACAGCCTAGAATCAATATTGCTGGGTCAAAGAGTATGCATGTTTTTGTAGTCCTTTGGGCATGGTTCCAAATGGCTCTCCAGAATGGTTGGATCAGCTCACAGCTCCACCAGCAACAAATGAGTGTTCCAACTCTCCCACATCTTCTCCAACATTTATCATCTTCCTGTTTTGTCATGTTAGCCAATCTGATACATGTACAAAGATATTTATAGCAGCACTCTTTGTGATGGCCAGGAACTGGAAATGAAGGGGATGCCCATCAACTGGGGAATGACTTACAAGTTGTGGTATATGAATGTAATGGAATACTATTGTACTATAGGAAGTGATGAACAGGAGGACTTCAGAGAGGCCTGGAAGGACTTACATGAACTGATGCCCAGTGAAAGGAGCAGAGCCAGGAGAACATTATACACAGTAACAGCCACAGTGTGTGAGGACTGTTTCTGATACGCTTAGCCCTTCACAGCAAAGCAAGGACCTAAAATATTCCCAAAAGACTCTTGAGGCAAAATGCCATCCATATCCAGAGAAAGAACTACGGAATTGGAACATAGAATGAAGCAAACCATTTTCTCTTGTGTTATGTTACATTATGTTTTTTCTCATGGTTTCTCCCATATATTTTAATTCTTCCATGCAACATGACTAATGTGAAAATGTGTTTAATAGGAAGGTATGTGTAGAACCCATATAAGATTGCATGCCATCTTGGGGAGGGAAGGGGAGAAAATTTAAGACTTATGGAAGTGATTGTTGAAAACTGAAAACAAATTAATTAATTAAAATTTTAAAATAAAGTAGACAGAAATAAGCAGGACAAGATCCCACAAGGATGAGATTTCTCAAGAAGGAGTAACACTTTAACGAAAACAAGGTAAAAAAGTGAGTAGCAATAGATAGGTTAGTGTGGATGAAAGAATGCTGGATTTGATGCCAGATAATGCAACACTGGCCAAACTGGGAGGGCTATCTAATTCTAGGATTACAGTCAGGACACACTCAGTTGTGAAAGTCAAGATCTCACCATGTCATCCTCCTACTCAACAAACTCCAATGGTTCCCTATCACTTCCAGAAGCAAATACAAAATGCTCTGGCATTTAAAATGCTTCATGACCTACCTACCCTTACTTTTCCCAATCTTCTTACAAGCTACACCTCTACCATGTAATCTCTGATCCAGTGACATTTCTTTCCCTTCTGTTACTTGAACATGATACACTATTACCAAACATCAGGCATTTTTACTGGCTATCGCCCCCTTGCCTGGAGTTCTCTCCCTCTATCTCTTCCTCCAGGCTTCCTCCAACTCCCAGAAAAAAAATCTCACCTTCTTTAGGAAGCATCTCCTGCTAGCCCTTAATTCTAGTGAATTTCCTATGTTGATTAATTCCATTTAATCCTGTATATAGCTTGTTTGTACATAGTTGTTTGCCATATAGACTATAAGCTCCTTAAGAGCAAGAACTGTCTTTTGCCTTTCTTGTATCCCTGACATTTAGCATTGTTCCTAGCACATAGCATATGCTTAACAAATGTATACTGACTGACTGATTCAAAAAGGTTTTGACGAACTAGCATGGCCAAATCTAATACGATGGAATTTATTAGAGACAAATATAAACTTTTATACTTAGATTCAAAAAATCAACATCACTAATACAAGATGGTGAAAGTTTAGACAGTACTTTTTATGAAAAAAGATCTGGGGTTTTCAGGGAAACTTAAGTTTTAATCTATATTAATAATACAAAACAGCAGCCAAGAAAGCTAATGTGATATAAAGCTGTGTTAATATTTTCATGTGTGTAATGGGTATATTGTTTGCCTTCTCAAGGGGAGGAGTGGGAGAGTGGAAAAGAATTTGGAACTCAAAATTTTTTAAATGAATGTTAAAGGGCTAATATGGAAATGTATTTTGCATGACTGCACATGTATAATCTATATCAAATTGTTCACCATTTAAGGAAGGGGAAAGGAGAGTAGGGAAGAGAATTTGAAACTCAAAATTTTAAAAAAAAACAAATGTTAAAAATTGCTTTTACATTTGAAAATTTTTTTAACAAACATTTTAAAATTTTCATGTAATTGGGGAATAGAATAGAATAGAATAAATAAAAATTTCTCAAAGATGAGGAAAAAGCTACAGTAGGAGGAGTATCCTGTCCAGGAACAGGGAGGAGAGAATCTCTCTGTGTTATTCCATGGTCAGACCATATCTCCAATATTCAGTTCTGGGTTGGAGAATATCCTAAAGAGGGGAACCAGGAAGGTCCAAGGCCTTGATATCACAGCAAAAGAGGAGTAGTTTAAGGAAACTATAAAGTTTAAGTCTTATAAAAGAAGACACAGGGGAAACAGAGGAGCTGTCTTCAAGTATTTGAAGGGCTGAGACAGGGTAGAGGGAATGGACTTGTTTTGCTTGGCCCCAAAGAACTTAAGTAGAAGACATGGAGAGATGTCACAAGGAACAAAACTGATATTTGATACTTTTTTTGGGAAAAGTCCCTAACAACTGTTGTTGTTCAATCATGTCTGATTATTCATGACTCTACTTGAGGTTCTCTTGGCAAAGATACCAGAGTGGTTTGCCATTTTCTTCTCCAAATTATTTTACAGATGAGGAAACTGAGGCAAACAGGGTTAAATGACTTGCTTAGTGTCACTCAGCTATTAAGCTGGATTTGATCTCAGGAAGATTAGTCTACCTGACTCTAGACCCAGCACTCTATCCATTGTGCCACCTAGCTGCCATTCAAAAGTGAAATTGCCAGACTATAGAAATAGTGGGCTCTCCCTTCTTAGAGTCTTTAATCAAAAGTTGGATGACGCCTTATCAGGAGGATGGTAGAAAGGAATCTTTATGGAGCATGGGCTTGATTGGAAGACTACTCAACTCAGACTCAGTGGATGGGATTAGAACCGCAGCAGCAGGGAGTGAGGACCTGTCTCAGTCGAGCTGCTCAGTTAAAAGCTGGATTGACCACCTGTCAGGTCGGATGCAGAGAGGATCCTTGTTCAAAGACGGATATGATTAGATGACCTACCTATGCAGTCCTTCCAACCTGGAGATGTTATGGTTCTGTGACCTTGGGCAAATTACCTAAACTTTGCTGAGCTTCCTCCCAAACTTATAAAATGGGAGTGCAGTGGATAGAGTGCTAGACCTGGTATGAGGAAGACTCAAGTTCAATTTCAGCCACAAATGATTATTGTGCTGGCTATTTGGGCTGGCTATTTAACCTGTCCGCCTCAGTTTCTTCATCTGTAAAACAATGATAATTGTTTTACATACCTCCAAGGGCTGTTGTGAGGATCAACTGAGATAATATTTGTAAAGCACTTAGCACAGTGCCTGGCACATAACAGGTTCTTAGTACATGCTGCTCTTAAGGTCCCTTTCAGTGTTAAGTCCTATGATCCTATGAAAGGCTTTGTAAAAGCATTAAGGGGGACAATCCAAGAAACTCAGAGAATAATGCTGACCACAATCCACTAAGCATGATGAATAGCAATTAAATACATTTTTTTAATCCATGTGCAACACTGATATTTATAAATAGGACTAGAGAATACAGGGATTCAGAATAAGCCTCTCAGAGTGGATCTCACCCCATGAGAGTCTCAGCAGTTTTACACAAAAGAAAATCCCAAGAGAGAAACCAAGATGATGAAAGGTGTGGCAACAAAGACTAAGGGGGAAAGTGAAAGAAATGGAGATTAATTGACCTCCAAATATCAAGACTGAAGAGGGACTTCCTGCCAGTCTTCACAGGGTTGTTTAGTGCTTTGTAAAGCCCTAAGTACATGGGAGCTCTCCTATTGCTGTTAAGTAGATGGAAGAGCTTTTACGGAAAAGCTTTCTCCAGTGAGGATCCAACAGTCACAAATGCTCTTAAACTGAAGAAATGAGGAGGTCAGGCAAAATTTGTCAAAGAACTTTTAAAAAATTCCTGACAGTGAAGATTGTTCCCTATTGGACTGAGATAATAAAGAAGTCTATGGAATCATTTAAGATTTTTTAAAGATAAGATGGTACTTCATCTTAGAGGCAAGTAGGAGACAGAGAGAGTAGACTAAGGAACTCAGAATCAGGAAGACTTGAGTGCAAATTCTGCCTCAGACACTTACTAGGTGTGTCTAGGTAAGTTGATTAACCTCTTCCAGACTCAGTTTCCTCATCTGTAACATGGAAATAATAACAGCATTTATCTCCCAAGACCTTTGTGAGAATCTAACAAGATAACAAATATAAAGCATTTTATAAACCTTAGGGCACTACATAATTGATAACTATTAGTATTTTATAAAGATTATTCGCAGGATTATAGAGTCCCTTTAATGGATTCATTTTACAAAGGAAAAAATGGAATCATTTTTATTGTTGTTGAGTCATTTCAGTCATGTTTAACTCTTTGTGACCATATTTTGAGTTTTCTTGGCAAAAATACTGGAGTGGTTTGCCATTTCTTTCTCCAGTACATTTGCAGATGAGGAAACTGAGGCAAACTGGGTTAAGTGACTTTCCCAGGGTCACACAACTACTAAGTGTCTGATGTTGGATCTGAACTCAAGAAGATGAGTCTTCAAGATTCCAAGCCCAGTGCTTTATCCACTGTGTCACCTAGCACAAACGGAAGGGTAGATAGGTTAGATAACTGCCCATCATCACACAGGTATAAATGAAAAAATACAGATTCAGACTCAGGTTGTATAACTCCAAACCCAGTATTCTTTCCTGCCTAAAAGTGAAAACAAATTATTCTAAATACAAATGAATTGAACTCAGTGATCATTTTTGAAGTACAGGGCAGACACTCTGATAGCAACTTGGGATAGAAAGACAAAAATGAAACACAACCAGGTCCCAATTAGGGAGGACAATGAATCCCATCGGGTGGTTGTATGTTTTCAAATTCATGCTACTCAAAGTTATAATTATACAAAATATGGTCACTGGTTCCAGACCAATGGAAATATGTGGTATAAATTAAATAATGTATCTACTTTCTAGGATTCAATACAACCACTAAGCGAGGACCGAGCTATAGTATCTGACTTCAAGGAGCTTACATCTTATTGGAGGTATACAACTTGGATGTAGATGAGTAAATATAAGATGATTTCAGGGGAGAAAGAGTACTCATTCCTAGGAGGATTGGTAAAGGCTTCCTGTAAAAGCTTAGCTTTAAAGGAAGCTAAGGTTGCCAAATATCAGAGGTAAGGATGGAATGAGTATCTTCCATCTCTGTGTCCAAAGACACAGAGGAGAAATGATCTTTCTAGAATGACCTTTAGTTGTTCAATCATGTCCAATTCCTTGTGACACCATCAACCATGGCACACCAGGCCCTTCTGTCCTCCACTATCTCTCAAAGTCTGTCCAAGTTCGTGTTAATTGTTTCCATGACACCATCTATCCATCTCATCCTCTACCATTCCCCTTTCCATTTGCCTTCAATCTTTCCCAACATCAAGGTCTTTTCCAATGAGACCTGGTTTCTCATTATGTGGCCAAAGGCATCCAGCCTTACTGGTCTCTACAACTTAAGTTTAGGACATGTGTAACAAGACTTCCTCACTTATTCATGTGTCTGCGTACAGACGAAAGATCATCTGTCTGTTGATGTAAGTCACAATCTCACTGTATCTAAGTAAGTAGCTATACACACTTGAAGGAAGTCACTTATGTTTTTGCAAAAATCAGTTTCCTCATCTGTCAAACAAGAGGAATTGGATTAGGTCACCACTAAGGTCCATCTTAGCTCTTAGAGAGGTATGCTCCTATCATATAGCATGTGTTTACTAATTATATTTATAAATTTACTAATTACACTTATATAATTTATTTAGTATTATTTATATAATATATTATATTATATAATTATAATATTATATAATTAATATATTAATAATATAATATTATATATAATTATAAAATGATAACAGTCACTACACAGTGAATATCCTATCTCTGAATCCTCAGGCCCTAGTTGAATAGACCATAGAACTATAATAATTCTAGTTGCCAAACCGTCATAGTTGAGGTAGATCCTGAAAAGTTGCTATCTAGTGGGCTTCCAGTTATCTCACAGAGGGCAGTGAGAAAAAACAAGCTGTCACATGTTGCTGGGGAAAGTAGGACAAAACTCCATAGCCTTTCAGAATTCTCCAGCCAGCAAAACTATTACCTTCTACGTTGAACAGAGGGGCTGCTGGGAAGAGGTCAAAACAACTCCTTTACCACTGAGTTTCTCATTCTCTTTTCTGTTGAAGGAAGCAGAGTCCTGGGGAGCCTCAAACAGGAGAGTATATAACCAAAGAACTAAAATGAGTCTGTGACCATAAGTTGTGTTCCATTTGAACTGAGAAATTATAGATTACAGCTGAGGCACAGAAGGTAGCTAAAAAGCCAGGCAGATAGAACTCAAAGAGCTACAGCCTCTCTTCTGTTAGGGAAAGGTCTATTAACCACAGCACCTCCAGTGATAGGTAGAGCTGGTGAAAGATCTGCAACCACTAGCATCCACAGGGGATGAGATGACCCTGAAAAATTACTGACCGGGATGACCAGGGAGCACAAAGAACAACATCTATGAAAAGTATGAAAGAAGGACCTGTTAGGAAGCAGGTCTAGAAGATGGCACACACCAGCTGAAGACACTGGAGATCTTGTAGCACCAACAGCATGACTTGTTGGTATGGATCTTAGCCGGTTTCCTACATGGGGATATCCCACACATAACTGCCATAAAGTTCACCCTTCCCATTGAGTATATGTGTTTTCATAGGCAATGAGCTCATGCTTTATGGAGAAAATATTATTATTTAGTGAATATTTTCATTTAAATAAAATGCCTTCATTAAGGAAGGCATGTTATACTAATGCATTGTTGGGAGAGTTGTGAACTGATTCAACCACTCTGGAGAGCAATTTGAAACTATGCCCAGAGGGCTATAAAACTGTGCATACCCTTTGATCCAGCAATACCACTATTAACTAGGTCTGTATCCCAAAGAGATCGCAAAATATTTGCACAAAAATATAGCAGCTCTTTTTTGTGGTGACAAAGAATTAGAAATTGAGGGCATATCCATCAATTGTGGAATAGCTGAACAAGTTGTGGTTCAAGAATGCAATGGAATACTACTATTCCATAAGAAATGGTGAGGAGGTAGATTTCAGAAAAACCTGGAAAGTCTTACACACACTGATTCTGAGTGAAGCGAGCAGAACCAGGAGAACACTATATACAACAGCAATGTTATTCAACGACCTACATTGTTAGACTTGGCTCTTCTCAGCAATGCTATGTTCTAAGACAATTCCAGTGACTTGATGGGAAAGGGTATCCATATCCAGAGAAAGAACTATGGAGTCTGAATGTAGATCGTGCATTTAGGGTTTCTCTCTTTTTTTTCCCCATGGTTATCCCCTTTGCTCTGATTCTTCTTTCACAACATGACTAATGTGTGCAAATATGTTTAACATAACTACACATGTATAGTCTATATCAAATTGCATACTGTCTTGAGGGTGATTTAGAACTCAAAATCTTATAAAAGTGAATGTTGAAAACTAAAAATAAATACATATTGTTATAATATATATTAAATTATATTGTAGCATAATATATACTATATTATACTATACATCACATATTATATTGTATTATGTTCTATATTATAATATATTGTAATAAATATAATAATAAAAAAGAATGGCATGTTCTTTAGCTTACTGGTAAAGGTAAAGCACATTGATGAGGGTTCACAAGCCTTGGTTTGAAAAGATTCTGAGCCACCAAATACCTAGAACCTGAGCTATCCAACAAAAGGCACAAAGTAGGAGGAAGGGCAGGTTACATCTCCATATCCAGTGACTGCCACACAGCAAATGTGTTGTTCTCAGGAGCAATGCTGGCTCTTGATTTCCCAAAATGTTTTCCTTTTCATCGCTCACAAAAATAAACAAATAAACAAAACGTCCACCCATCTCCCTAAATCAATAAGCCAAGAATTGCTGTGCTAGCATCGAAGCAAATCGTAAATATGTATGTGCCTGTTTGGAAGACAAAACATTAAAACAAGCAGTCCCACGATGGTTTAGGCCAGCCCATATCACACACGTTTAAAGAAATGGCCAAAATGATTTCAGTCATGTATCTATTTCAAGCACAGCCTTAGTCCTGAGGAGATGGAAGAAATCAATTATTGTGGAGGGCTTGGGGCGTTTCTCTCTGACATATTTATGTGAAACTATTTATTGAGTAAAACACAAACAAATTCTCTTGGCAAAGCAACATAGAGGGCGGGGCAGGCATGGGGGGCCCATTTAAGGTCACAGCTATTGCTGTTACGGATTGTGAATGATTATTTTCCTATTTCCCTCCTATTTTATTTCTCTTTGATTTCTCCTTTTCCATTATCTGCTGCACCCCTGTTCCTCTGTGTCATCCCCTTATGGATCCCCAAACAAAAAAGTAAAAACTGTAACAATAAATGCCTGGTTCTTGGTCGTATGCATTTAGCGGTAACCAAAGCAACCTTCCTCTTCACAGATGTGATAATTCTGGAATGTTGGACCCAGGAAGACAACTTAGGTATTATCTGGAATCCATCCCCTTCATATTAAAGATGAGGCAACTAAAATCCAGTAGGGATAGGTGACCTGCCAAAGGTCACAAAGCTAGTGAGTGGCCAAGCTGGGCCTAAATTCTCACCTCCAGTACCAGTCCTTTCTGGCAAATCATCAAAACCACTGCTAGAGCTGTCTTTTCTGCTCACTGCAATGACTAGACCACTGCCGTCTTATATAGGATACTATGATGATTTCCCAGACAGAATATTTACCCTCCATTTCCGAACCTGAATCCAGAAGGCCCCTATCTATTTCAATACTTCTTCTCTTGCCCCCTCCTGGCTCACCCAGTAAATTTATTCACTACCTTGTTCATTCTATTTTCTCACTCTACCTCTAAGACTTTTTCAACTATCAATATACATTTACTAGAGTCATGGGATCTGAGTTTAATTCCAAACTTTCCATTAAACTTTTAAACTAACTTTTCACCTGCATGACCTTGAGTCAGTCCAGGTCTCAGTTGCCTCATCTGTAAAAGAAGACTTGATTTATATGGTACATGTTTTCCCCCTTTAGCAAACTCCCTAAAGGGATTGCCTCATTTTTTGCTTTTGTGTGTCCAGTATTTAGCCAGTCAGTCAAGAAATGTTTATTAACTTCTTAAGACTATTTGTCAGACCCTATGCTAAGCACTAAGGATACAAAGAAAAACACTGTCCCTGCCCTCAAGGAGATCACAACCTAGTATGGGAAGATACCATATAAAAGAAGCTGAAAAGGCAAGGTATGGGACAAGATGAAGCCCACAGGAGTATAGCTGAGTGGGAAATGAAGAGATGATTCCCCTGAACACTCCCCTTAAATGAGCATCTATGAGGAGCTCTCCACACTCTGTACCCAGGGAGAGGTCACAGGGTCAAGGGTTTCTGGAGAGGTTTTAGGGTTGATGTGCTCTTGCAAGATGATGAGATTGAGAATCTAATGAAAGCCAGGAATCTGTCTCATCACCAGATAGGAAGAACAGTTCTTGGCACCCAGCAGGTGCTTAATAAATGCTTGTTCACTGACTGAAACATCTAATATGATCTTCCCAGTGACGTAGATTTCTATGGCACAGGCTAGGTCTAGTACTTGTAAAGATATGTGTTACATTTGAAACCAGTCAGATAAAATACAGAAATGGCAAAGGGAAAGAGGAAGCTAAAGCTATCACAAGGGTTTCCATCTTCTTTGTACAAATCAATTTCCATTTATACCAATTATAGATCAGATGCAATTTGTGTTCATTACCAATAATTACTACAATTTATTACTAAATACCAATATCAAATAACTGACCTTATGGAGAGCAGGAGCCAACACTGGCACTAAGAACCCATTGTAAATGTAGTTGACAAGCTGGTTACGAATCAGGGGATGGGCAACCTAGGGAAGAAAGATCTTGTCACTAGAAAAGCAAGACTCAATTGTTAAGTTTGGGGTTTTGGCTTTATCTGGGGGTTTTTTTTCCAGTAGAATCACATCTCCATATAGGCTCCAAGTATGGGAAAGAAAGTTAAGAAAAACTGCTAGCTCTTGATAAAGAAAAATATTCAAGCCTTAAAATTCTGCACAATATTCAGCACTGATGGTACTTTTCTTGCCCCAGCACTGTTTCTCAGCATTAGCAAAAATTATATTGCCACACCAAAAAATCAGGATATTTTAAGGCTCTAGTAGGAGAAAAAGAATAGATTAGAGAAATAGGTTGATATTTATGCAGAACTTTACAGGTATTAAAATTCTGCATTCTCTAAATTTTGCTGCCCTGGGATAAAGCTTTGGTTTTCCCACTCTAGGTAATCTTTTAGCACAGAACAAACTACTGCTTGACTAATTTGCCTTAATTACTTCTCGTGTTATTCTCATATTATAGAATGTAAGCTCTTTGAGACTCCAGATTGTTTCATTTTTTAATATTTCTATCCTTAGCACTTAGCACCACGCCTGGGACAGAATCATAAATATTGCTGACTGACTGATTGATCCTGAATTTTAAAAATGTTTGAGGACATTTTCTGATACTAGCTCCAGGATATTTTGCAATTTGTTTGAGCAGCTTTATGTATCTATATATCTTCAAACTAAATCAATGAATCATTTGTTCCATGGCTTCCTCAGGGTTCCTCTAATGTTAGCATCCCATAAAAACACTTCCTCATTTACATCGCATTTGAAGGTTTACAAGGCATTTTCATCACAAGAACTGGGACCATTTATCAGTGTGATGGCGCTAAAGCTGGAGAACTCCTTGCATGTTAATTTGCTGCTTATCGAGATTATTACTCAGCTCTCCAGCTACCCAAAGTTCCTTAGCCACTGTTTTTGTACAGCATTAACAAGGTCTTTCCACCTTCAATCTTTTTATCAGCTTTGTTCTCCCGCGTCTCATTTGTATCTGTTGGCTGCGCTGGCTGCTCATTTGTAGGAGACTCCCTCTCTTTTCCCTTCCACTCATCTGATTTTGTTTTCCTTCTCTTGTTCTGATTCATTTGGCTTGCCACCATGACTAAGCAAGTCTTAGAGAATATTCCTGTGGGTAAAGCTGCTAAGCTTCACTGGCTTTGATGGTTTGGGGGTTGTCCTACCAAGAAGACCCAAGAATTTAAAATAGATCCAATGCCTCACACTGGAGAGCTTATCTTACCATGAGGGAGGCACCTGCCTGAAAGAAATGTGGGAAAAAGAAAATAACACAGGATTCCATCATGGAACATTAGACTTTATTCATTGATGCAGATATTTGCACAGATTCTTTACATATAACACTTCCTTCCTAGGCACTGTGGAAAAATGGAACATGTTCCCTTGACTTCAAGGAGCTCATCATCTTACCAAGTACGCAAATAGATAAAAGGCAGATGGATGGATGGATGGATAGATGGATGACAGAACATTTATTAGGCATGTAGCCATGTTTCAGGCACTGCATTAAGCATTAAAATACCAATATGTGGGGGAGTGGCAGGGAGAGATAGTCTCTTCTCTAAAGGACCTTACATTCTAATGGCAATACATAATAAGGGAATAGAAAAATGAATGGTAGTGGGGAGTAGAGAAGGTATCTGGTAGAGGCAAGGTGTAAAAGTTCAGAGAGACTGGAGTGGAGTAAGATTAGAAGTAAACATGGTGGCTTGGATACTTCCTCAAATGGAGGTGCAGGGAAAGAACTGAGCAACTGGAGAAGGGAGCTACAAGGGTGAGGGCATCACCAGCTTGACCAAGCAGCCAGGGCAGGGGTAGAAACAGCTAGAGAATCAAGAGCAGTCAGGCTAGAAGTAGACGGGAAAGACAAAGCATGTTTACCACTAAAAAGCAACTACAAGCTTGGGTAAATCAATTAACTAAGGTTACCTTCCATTCACTCCATATTTATCTTGTGTTTAACTAGTCATTTAAGCAATTTTCTCCACTATTCGAATGTGGGGTTGTTTTTGCCTTTCTTTGTATCCCTAGTGCTTACCAGACTGCCTGGCATCCAATTAATAAATATGTATGGACTAAATGACTAGTTTTAGTCTTTCATTTCCTCATTTATAAAATAAGTGGATTGGTCTAAATGATACCTGAAGTCTTTTCTAGATCTAAATAATAAAATATTATGTTCCTGGTAGATTGTAAGCTCCTCAAGGGTAGGAGCTATTTCTTTCTTGTCTTTACATCTCTACCACCTTGCATAGTGCTTTGCATATAGTGGGTACTTAATAAATGTTTCTTAAACTGAAATTTATACTGTGGAAAGCAAGAGTCAACACCAGTACACCTATTATTACCCTTATCTTACAGAAAAGGAATTGATTATATGCTTTGTCCAGAGTCACACAAGTAGAGTTAGGGCCAGGACTTGAACCCAGGACTTTCCTAAATCTGGTAATCTCTTGATTATGTATATATGTATGCATATGAGTATACTATCCAGGTATATGATTAAGCAATCTTACATTGCTAGGAGAAGGCATTAGTAACACAAAAATGGTCTCCTGAAACTGCATTCTGGGACAGATATTTATCATGGGGGGATGAGGGTGGCAGGAGCAATTCATTTAGAAACACAGTTTTGCAGAACAGAAGACCACACCTAAGCAGAGATCACTATCACTGATGCACAAGAGTCTGCATTATTCCTTTTAAAACATCTCTTGCATGCAAGAGCCCTGTGCCAACATCTTTTTTAAGTAATCTTTGAAGTACCATTAAAAGAACTAATCTAAACTATATGATTTCAATTTTGAAACTTATTCCAAAACGTATGGTTCTTCTGTCCTTAATGAATCCCATTACATGGCTTCTCTTTCTTTTAAAAAAATAAAATAAAAAGTGAAAACCAATTACCAGGGAATGGAGACTTGATCTTTAAATTACCCACACTTTCTCAATCAGAGTGCATTTGGGGAGAAAATAATAGGAGTTCTATCTTTTTATTTTTAAACTCATCTGCAAGAAAATGCTGCGAGACTGCAAGATGAGAGAGAAAAATAATTTAAGATGTAATTCATTTATCTTATGTATAAATAAAGCTTCCCTCATTTGAGTAATAAAAATGAGATGGGAATGTATGTAATTTACCCACATTTTCTTCCAGAAGCTATTTCTTCATTTAGCAAATAAATAGATTATAGCCAACATTCATCAGCCCACAATCACCGCTAAAGTAAATGATTTCTGGAACAAATCAAAAACTCCAAAACAAAGGTAATATTTATGAAATAAACCAATAAAACATTAGTGGGGCCCATTTACTGCCAAAGAAATATAAAATCTGATTTCTATCTGGAAACTGATGAAGGAGAGCAACCAAAACGCTGAGGGGAAAAATCTAATCAAGAGGCCAATATAGAGAGTTGTTTATTTTTTTTTTCAAGCAGACCAATTTTGAAGGAAATTTAATTTGGGTTGCTAAGAAGATACTTAACAACTCCTAAATTCAATTGGTATAACAACATTCTTTAGTCAGTATGCACCATTAAGCAAAATAAAGTGTTTTCCTTTGTAGACAACCATGAAAACCTTGAAGTAAAAATGGTATATTTTAAAGAACATGGACAGCTAAAAATATCCCCTTAATGAGTCAGGAATCAAATTACAGTTGAAAATAAAATGGATAAACAACACATATTTAGCAATTTTTGGAAGGAGGATACAGAAAGATCCTGCCCCCGCATTTTGCTTTTCCTTCAAACTTTCTGGGAGCCCATAAAAATTATATTTTATGTATTCAAAGGCATTATGCATAGTTTAAATTAGTCATGAATATTTATTAAGCATTTATTAAAATAAAAAATGCTGATGCATATCAACTCATCAGGAAATCGCTTGTCTCCTAGGTGAGACCCAAATGAATTGTTGGGGGTAGCAGGGAGAGGAAGGATGCTGGGCTAAGAGTCCGATGCCATGCCCTAACCCTTCCTACCTACCTGACCTTGGGGAACTCACTTTCTCATGACTGAAAAGAGACGCTCCTATTCCTGTCCCGGATATCGGCATGTGTTTGTGGGAAGGCACTTGATTACCCTTAAAACCCCAGATCAAGGTCACATTTCATTACGATGGTTGCTTCTTTCCAGTACCTGTATAACTGCATTGCAGAACTCCAGAGAATTCATGAACTGGACCAGGGACGGCAGAAGTAACCAGTCATCCTTCAGAAGGCAGTGCCACTCATCACCCTTCTCCTCCAGTTTTGTAGGCAAAGAAGAGTAGAGGCCGCTTAATCCTGTGGCTAGTACCTGCATTCAGAAACAAGACACATGTTGATTCCTGTTGCTTCCCCAGTTCCCTGGAGGGCAACAGTCTTCTCTTCTGATTATTCCTTTCCTGGTTTCTTTGTTTAGTTTTTGTTTCCTCAGGAACCACCATGGGTGGGGAAAAATGGAATAATCATTTTTCCCCATGGATTTCCAAGGCTACCTCTTCCATGAAGGACTTTTGGATCACTCCAGCCAAAAGGAATCTTCCTCCAAAGTGGCAAAAGTGGAAAAGGCTGGCTCCAGAAAGAAGGCCTGGGTTCCAATCTGCCTTCTGACGCTTACTACAGGCATGACCAAGGACAATCACTGAACCGCCCTAGACCTCAGCTTCCTCATCTGTAAAGGAGAGGGATGGAATAGATGTCCTCTGGGACCCATTCCAGCTTTAACTGTTAGATCCCATGACCCTCTAGAAATGACTGTATTATACTTCGCTGTATACAGTGCCCAGTCAAGTATCTTACAACACATTAAGGAGTTGGTCAACCCTGGCTAAATAAACAATCCTTCTCTCCTTCACAGTCTCTACTTTGATTATTTTTAAGACATGGCTAGTTTCAGGTTGAGTTGCTGACCACAGCAAAACACAGTACGGGATAGTGGACAAAACGCTAGACTTGAAGTAACAAGACCCTTGGGTTTGAATCCTGCCCCAGACACATACTGGTTATGTGACCACAGTTGTTGTTTAACTCTTTGTGACCCCATCTGGGGTTTTCTTGGCAAAAATACTAACGGGGTTTGCCATGTCCTTCTATAGATCATTTTACAGATGAGGAAACTGAGGCAGTGAATTACCCTATTACAGATAGTAAGTATCTGGAATTGGATTTGAACTCAGGTCCTCAAGACTTCAGGCCCAGGATTCTAACCAGTGCACTACCTGCCTGCCCTATGCAACCACAGACAAGTCATGTAATCTTAAATGGCCTCAGTTTCCCCAGATATAAAGTGGGAATAACTACTTAGTTTTAACTACTTGAAAGATTAGTCACAAGCTACAGGCTTTACAGACCTAAAAATGCTCTAGAAGTCTGAGACAGCTGCCATTACTATTCTAAGACAAATGTCAGATCGAGTCACATGTGAACAAACTCATACAGGAATCCCAGGATATATGTGAGGACTAATGAACGAATGCTTAATGTCCAAAGCAGAGAATAATACTTAGAAAATTCAAAATTAGCCTCCACTACACTTCTAACAAGCTAATTGTTGGCTTCACTAATACATTGTGCCCTAATTACAGAACATTAATGGCCATTAATAATGAAATTTTGTATGACGTTCACAAGTCTCTATTTCACCCCAGATAAGCTAGACTCATTTAATCATTTCCTATGTTAAAGCATGATAGCCACAAAACACTGCTTATATTAGCAATTAGCCTAAGGGATTAAAATATTAACAAAAAGACAACTTATGAATTTTTTCATCATTCGCAGCTGGGAACATCAGACAACTTGTGGACTAGAATTCTAGAGGTGGTCCATAATGGACCTCAACAATAATAATTCAGTCTTAATAAATGACACATATTCTCTCATTTCATCCTCACATCAACTCTTTGGTGTCAGATGTAGCCAGAATTATCTCCAGATTATATGCAAGGAGAACAAAGCATAGAGAACCGTAAGTTGTACAACATCCCACAATTTGCATGGAGGAGAGCCAAGATACAAACCCAGGTCTTCCTAAGTGGCCTCTCCACTAAGCAACAGCTTTTCCCTGTACCCAGAAACATGTTCATTTAAAACAAACAAGGTTGAAGTCAAGTAAAAATGAGTCCTCTAAATTTTCTCATCCTACTAGACTTCTCCAAGATTGTGTGTCTCAAAACTCTTACATCTAAAAGCACAGGTTATTAGTGCTGAAGGTACCTTAGACAGGACATCTAATCCAATAACTTCAAATAAAGATAGGAGCCACTAATTCACACATAAGGATCCCGATGGATGATGTATTGACTATTTTTTAAAATATTGTCTATCTTTTATATTATTTCCATTTACTTTTTAATTTAATATTTTATTTTTCACCAAATACATGTAAAAACAAGATTTTCTTCAAATTTTGAGTTCTACATTCTTTCACTTTCTCCTTTCCTTTCCCCCTTACTGAGAAGGCAAGCAATATGACATATGTTAAATATGTGCAGTCATACAAAAAACATTTCTATGTAAGTCATGCTGTGAAAAGAAAACACAAACCAAATGAAAACCAAAAATAAAGAAAAAAAAGTATCTTTGATCTGCACTCAGGCTCCATCAGTTCATTCTCTAGAGATGGACAGCACCTTTCGTCATAAATACTCTACATTTATCTTTCAACATTGCATTGCTGAGAATAGCTAAGTTATTCACAGTAGAACATTATACAATATTGCTGTTACAATGTTCTTCTGGTTCTGCTCATTTCACTTTGCATCAGTTCATGTTAAGTCCTTTCAGGTTTTTCTGAGAGCACTCTACTTATGATTTCTTCTGCACAATAATATTCCATCACAATCATACATACAAATTGCTTGGCCTTCTCCAATTGAAAGGCATCCCCTCAATTGCCAATTCTTTGCCACCACCAAAACAGCTGCTTAAATATTTTTGTACATATTTTTATTTTTTATCCCTTTGGGATACAGACCTAATAGTGGTATTGCTAGGTCAAGGAGTATCAATGACTTTATAGTCTTTTTATTTCCATTGTTTTATTAAACACTTGTCAATTTATTTTAATCTGAGTTTGGACAGCACTAGGGAATGCTGTGGGCCCTCAGGCTGTGTGTTGGACACCTCTGTTCCAGTTTAATCCCTTTATTTGTAGGCGAAAAGAAAGTGGAGCCCAAGGGAGAACAAGGTTAGTAAGTGTCTGAGGCTGGATTTGAACAGTCTTGGTAACTCTTGCTAACTCCAGGCCTGGCGCTCTGTCCACTAAACCACCTAGCTACCTACATTCTAATGTAATTAGAAGTGCTGATCTTAAAAGTCAGAGGATTTGGGTTTAGGTCCTGGCATTGACACTAGCTCTGTGACTTGAGGCCACTCACTCACTCTCCTTCAACTTCAGTCCTCCATCTGTCAAATGGGAATAATGACTGTATTACCTACTTGACAGGTTGTAAGAAAAAATGTTTCATAAATCTTAATGTGCCATGTTAGCTGCAAGCTATTCCATTCTGTTGCTGAAGTGAGAAACATCACAATCAGCCATTCAACAGACATTTGAGCATCCACTACATCTGAAAGCATTGAATAAATGGCAGGTGGGGCAGCTAGGGGGCACCGTGATAGGGTCAGGAAGAACTGCATCTAGATCCCACTAGCTGTGTGAGCCTGGGAAAGTCATTTAACTCTGCTTGCCTTGGTTTCCTCATCTGTAAAATGAGCTAGAGAAGGAAATGACATATCACTTCAGTATCTTTGCCCAGATGGGGTCACCAAGAGTCACGCATGACTAAAACAACTTAACAACACCAGAAGGCATGAACTTTCAAGAAGCTTACCATCTCAAACAAGTGAAGGAATAGGAATAACTCCTCCCATAGATAGGACTTTGGAGTTCACAGAATCACAGAACTGTCAAGTTGAAGTGACTTCAGTGACCAGTTTGTCCAAACCATCCAACATGGAGGTCATCCAGCCTTTCCTAAAGTCTTCCACTGAGAGAAAGAAAACCCACTAGCCACACCCCACCCCACCTCCCCAACCAGGCAGCCAATTTCATTTCAAGATAGCAAGTAGCTCAAATTTATTTACCATTGTGCAGTTCACACAGGGCATTCTACCACAAGCCTGTGAGGTCAGTAGCGCAAATTCCCATTTTATAAATCAAGAAGTAGAGACTGAGTGACCTGCTCACTAGGCCATGACTAGTCACAAAGAGATTAAGCGACCTGCCTATTATTACCCTGCAAATTCTGGACAATGTCAGGAAGGGAAGGCTTCTGGAGGAAAATAGCAGAGGCATTCAGCTAGGGGACACAGTGGATAAAGCACTGGACCTGGAATCAAGAAGACTCCTGTTCCTGAGTTCAAATCTTGCCTCAGATATTGGCTGTGTGATCCTAGACAAGTCACTTAACTCTGTTTCCTTACTTGTAAAATGAATTGGACAAAGAATGGCAAACAACTTGCTGTTTTTCAGTCATTTCAATTGTGCCCAATTCTTTGTGACCTCACTTGGGGTTTCCTTGGCAGACTGCAGTGGTTTGCCATCTCCTTCTCCAGCTCATTTTACAGGTATGGTAACTGAGGAAAAAGGAAGTTAAGTGACTTGCCCAGGGTCACTTACCAATAGTCATAGGTGTCTGGCGCCAGATTTGATCTCAGTTTTTTCTGACTCCAGGTCTACCCACTATGTCTTCATAAGTAAAACAGGAAATAGGGACAGAAACTTGTGTGAGGTTAAGATAAGTCCTGTTTTAGACATGCTGAATTTCAAGTGTTGGAAAGATATAAAGCAGGGGGTAAGAATAAACCTGGACCTCAGGAAAGAAGTCAAGATTAGATATCACAAACTTGGATTCATCTACAGAGATGATCACTGAATCCATGAGAAGAGAATATGGAAAGAAGAGGTCCATAAACAGAACTTTGGAGGACATCCAAGAAACAGCATTAGTATAATGGAAAAACTGCTGGGTCTAGAATCTTTTATGTAGAATCCCAAACCTATCTGGATGCTAGACAAAGCACTTTCTCTCTTTCTTGGACTTAATTTCCTCACTTGTAAAATAAGGCGCAGGGGTTGGACTAGCAGCAGAAGTTCCCAAACTTAATTAGACCATGCCCTTTTTAAAGAAAATACTCAGTGCCCCCCTGAAAATCTACTTTCCAGGTTTTTTTGAAAATTTTCAGCACTTCAAAAGAATATAAAATATTTTTTAAATGACACATCTTAAATTTAATACTTTATTGTAAATCTGTGGGGTTTTTCCTGCATTGAAATCTTGATGATGCAATATTGTGTCATGTAAGCAATATAGTATATTATTACAAACAAGTCATTACACGCCAATTCCTGCCAATGCATACTGGACTTCCTGACAAGGCACAACATACTGGCCTGCCAACCCTTGCTTGTTAAGACCTGTCAGCAGACTTGACTACTGACTAGTTATAACTTGCATTTAGTGTGTTTATTTGGAAAGAACGGTTTTTCAAACTTTTCTTATCTTCTCTCCTTTCCCTATGCTTCCACAATCCCCTTATTTTTATTCAATGTCCCACAACTGCACCATGGCTACTACTGCCTCCCCCACATTGTTTCAGCACCCCCCAAGGGGCAGTATCACTCACTTTGGGACCTACAGACTAGATCAGGAGTAGGGAACTTGAGGTCTTGAGGCCACATGTGGCTCTCTAGGTCCTCAAGTGTTCTGTGAAGTTTGGATTCAGTCAAAGCACCATAGTTGAGGTCCTTAAGGGTCACTTGTGACCTCAAGGCCTCAGGTTCCCCACCCCTGGACTGGAATACCGTAAGGATCTCTTCCAGCTCTAAATCCTAGGACTCCTAGAGGACAGAAAAAAGAGAGGAGGGGGAATTAATAAAGACCAGAGAAAAGGTAATAAAGAACAGAGAGAAGGGATTTCTTTTGGCTCCCAGCCCAAATGCTCTTGTCAAGAATCTCCAGCCAGTCCACGTTAGCTACAACCCCTTGAACTTCCATTATGAAAATAACATTTAGTGAGCTATTTCTCTTAAATTTAAAACCTCTGTCAGGCAAGAGAGAACAGAGAGCTCCAGTTCTCCTTGGAGGGGATGCTCATCTTGATGCCACGTGCTTAAAATCAATTACATTTGCTAACTCCTGCTAAATTAACCACAGAACAAAGGGTTTGCTTCTGCGTACCCTTGACTCCTTAAGCACTTTAAGGCTTTCAAGATGAATTTATCCAGACAGGCATAATTTATCTGACTCAAATGCTGGGAATAACTATTCACTGTATCAATATAATTAGAGCAACATTAATTTTCAAATTACGTACATCAGAGACAGTAATTAACAATAACATACACCTAATATTCCACCCTCTCCTCTTTTAAGGGTGTTCTACATTAAGCAACGTGAGCTGGCTCTATAAGGAGCCAACGTGTGAGGAAGGACACTAGGATACAATAGAGAGACAGACTGATATGGCAGGGTGAGCAACGGTAGGGGAGTCCTGGGTTCAAATCCCACCTAGATACGCCGTGGCTATGGTGCCCTCATCTGTAAAAGGGAGATAACCATATTCAAATATTTCCCTCATAGGGTTGTTGTTCATAAAGTCGATCCACAAAAAAATATTTTGCAAATCTGAAAGTGGTTTGTGAACCCAGGCTGGTTCTGGGCTTCTAGTCCTTGACCAAATGATTTAACCTTGGTAGGTCTTAATCTCCATTTCTGTTAATGTTACTAGCATGTGCACATGTGCACACACACATACATTCACACAGACACATACACACACCCTCACATATACACACTCACACATGCATACACCTACACACACATACACATACTCGCACACACACGTGCACACACACATACATTCACACAGACACATACACACACCCTCACATATACACATACATATATACATATACACACTCACACACATACACATACTCGCACACACACGCACACACACACACGTTTTTACCCTCACCAGGGCAGAAAAAACTATTCCTTCTAACAATGCAAATTAGTGATTCTTCTGTAATCTAGTCTCAGACAGTTGTCTAGGGCACTAAAAGGTTTAGATAACAATATGACCAGGTCTCAAGCCTGATAATCTTCCTGGCTTCAAAGCTAACCTTCTAACAACTATAACATTCTATCTTCTGGGTGCAAGAGTCTTGATAATCAGTATCTTTATCAAATACCGTGGAGAGGAACAAATGAGAATATATGTGTGAAAATGCTTAAAAGAGTATAAAATGCTATGCAGATGTGATGCCCACTTGGTAGGAAGGCGACTACAAAATATTCAGCCATCCTAGACCCTGCTTTGACATTCACGCTGTGTCTTCCCTACACTTTGCTTAATTGGGTTCAGATATCAGACATTCACAAAGTCATAAAAAATTTAAAGGGTTTCCTCAAGCTAAGACAAGATGTCCAAATTCTAGGTGAGAAAAGCAGAAGAAAGGCAAACCTTAAAGCCCTTTAGAAATAACACTTGAGTTGATTTCCATGATGAGACACTCTGGTCCATCCCCAAACTGACACACATATTGCCTCTGACATTCAAGGCCCTTCATGACCTGGTCCCTTCCTACACTTCCCACCTTCTTACACTTTACTGAATTCCCACTACTCAACAACACTGCCACTAGCCTCTTGTGTTCCTCACGTACAACCCACCATCCATCCCCCGACATCTCAAGTTTTCACTGTGTCTCATCCCTGGACACTTCCCTCCTCATCTCGACCTCTGGTCTTCCCTGGCTAACTCCCAAGTCTCCGTTAAAGTTTCATATTCTGCAAAAAGTCTTTCCCAGTCCTCATTAATTGTAATGCCTTCCTTCTGAGGCCATACCCTACCCAATTTATCCTGTGGTACACATACACACATGCATACATACACACATACATATATACATGCGCACATATACATGTATGTATATTTATATTATGTATATGTGTGTATATATTAGGTGTGTGTGTGTCTACACAGGTAAATCTTGTTTGTAGACAATTGTTTCCCTCATTAGACTGGGAGTTCCGTAAAAACAAAGAGTGGGTTTTGGTATTTTGGGGTTTTTTATCTTCTTTATGTTCCCAGGGCATCACATAATGTGTACCTCACAGGCAGCCCCTACAAAATGCCAAATGACTAACTGTTGGGAAGATGATACAGAGAGTTCTCACTTTACATAAGTGCACAGTTCCACAGACCTCCACTAAAGTGATTTTTATGTAAAGAGAATTTGCCTGTGGATGTGGGGAAGGAAGGGAGGGAGGGAGGAAAGGGATCCCCCAAGCTGTCTGCAGAGGGGAGGGGGCAGGCACATGCTCAAGGATACCTTGGGGCTAAGACAGAGAGGGAATGTAAAAGGAGGAGAATGTGGGGTCTGGGGACAGACTCCAGCACATACAGTGGGGACGCAGAGAAACGGGAAGCAGGCAGAGCAGCCAAGACTCCTGTCAGGCAACAGTGCGGGGTGGCCTCACTGGACACCCACTCTTCTCCACATGTCCATTTTCCTGCTGTCATCCAAAGGCTTTATTTGTTGTTGTTGTTTAAGGCCTGAAGGGAAGGCAGTGGGGTAAGGCTGCAGAGCCAAGGGGTAAGAATAGAGAGCACTGTACTGTACAGTTAATAAAGGTGTTTTTTGAAATGCAAATTTCTTTCAGAATTCTGTATCAAGTCAAATTTGAAAAATAAGAATTTACATAAAGCAATAACTGCCTGTACACCGATCTATGTAACTACCATGTATTCCTTTGGAATTTTCATTTTTAAAAACTGATAGGAGTTTTGTTCATTGAAAAAATGTTAAAAAAAAAAAACAAAACAAACTAATGATGCAGCACCCTAAGTAACATAATGACCAATCTTGATTCCAGAAGCCCTGGGAGAGAGGTGATCCTAATCATGGCAAGCCAGTGTGTTGGCTTACTTTACGTTATACAAAGCAGGGTTCTATCTGGAGAGAGAAAAAGTAAGGCTTAGAACAGACAATAATTTTAAAAGCATCATTTTTTTAAATTTTAAAAGCCTCTAGAAGCACAGTGGGTAGAGCACAGGGCCTGGAATCAGGAAGACCTGAGCTCAAATATGACCTCAGACATTTAGCTACATGATCTGAGCAAGTCACTTAATCTCTGTTTGCTTCAGTTTCCTCCACTATAAGATGGAGATAACAGCCCCTACCTCCAAAGGTTGGTGTAAGTATCCAAGAAGATAAATAGTAATTATAAAGTGTTTAGTACAGTCCCTGGCACGTAGATGCTATTATAAATGTTACCTATTATTAGTGGCATTAATTGATAGTGGCTAAAAATGAGTAACTCTGGGGAGATAAAGCATGACATAATGGAAAGAGTACGGACTCTGGAGGCTAGCCTCGTTTGTAAATTAAGGGGCCTGGCCCAGATTCTGGGGCTCTAAAGTCTTCCCCACTTCTAGGTCTATGATCCACTTAGTAACAAGAAATATACTTGAATAATTAGCTCTCTTTTAGGTCAAAAAGTTTCATCTATTTTTAAAAAAAATACATAAATTCCACCTCTTGGTATAGACAAGGCTGTCACAAGAGAAAGTAAACAAGCACTCTGTGACTTGTATGAAACCACAGGAAAAATGACCACTTCTGACAAATACTTCAGATAAAAGCAGAACTTTTTTCAAGAAGCAAATGGAAATATGAAAGTACCAGGCTCTGTGTGGGAGGCTTATATATCTCCAAGATTACTTTTCAAAGAAGTATAAATAAGGGAAGCATTAACTATGATTTAAAACAACTTAAAAAAATAAACATTTCTGTTTTCGGAGAGGGCCCCCATGGCAGGAGACAGTGATTAACAGTTTAACTTGGAATGTTTCCTTCTGGGGCAAAAACAACTTGGAGGTGGGAAGGAGTCACAGAAGACAATCATATGATGGTACAACCATGACTTCCTATGGAGTGTGGAAGAAAAATGGCCTGGATTCAAATCCTGATTTTGATGCTTGCTACTTTGGGTAAGTTATTTGATTTCCTTGGGTCATGATTTCTTCATCTATAAAACGAAGGGACTGGATTGGAGGGTCTTTGAGGTCTCTTTGAAACCTAAGACCTAGGGTCCTAGGATCCTAAAAACAGCCCTGGAGAAAGAGACAACATAGAAAAAGGAAGTTGGAAAGGAATAGTAACGAATTAATGATGAAACACCCAGCCTGGAGTCAGGAAGACTCATCTTCCTGAGTTCAAATCCAGCCTCAGATATTTACTAGCTGTGTGACCCTAGGCAAGTCACTTGACCCTGACTGCCTCGGTTTCCTCATCTACAAAATGAACTGGAGAAGGAAATGGCAAACCACTCCAGTATCTGCCAAGAAAACCCCAAATGGGATCACAGAGGGTGGACATGACTGAAAAACAACTGAAAATCCTATGCACTGAGTTCCTATGCACTGAGACTAAAAAGACAAAACATCCATATGACGTGACAAAGACAGGCCAGGTTTTCCTCATCATCAATTACGTTTGTACTCCACCAATCATATGTCGTGATATCAATCATTGAACAAGCCTTTATTAAGTATGTATCAGACACCAGGCTAGGTGCTATGGATTCAAATAAAAAGAAAGAGTTTCTGCTCCCAAAGAAATTACATTGCAATAAAAGAAACAAGTACTTATATATAATACATATGGAATAAATATTAAAAATTCTACTGCTTTAAAATGTATAAAAAAATGTATACAAAATTCATCACAAACTGAGCCTGTAAATGTATTGCAATGCCTTAGTGAGGCTAGCTTCTTACACACACTAACATACAGTGTAACTGAGGATAACAGAGAATTGAGTCAAATTTATAAGACTACAAATCACTCTCCATATGAGAAACAGTCAAATGATAGGAGCAGGAAGTTTTAAGAAGAAATCAAAGCAATTCATAGTCATATAAAAAAATGCTCTAAACCATTACTGATTTCTGAAATGCAAATTAAAACAACTCTGAGGTACCACCGCATACCTATCAGACTGACTAATAGAAAAAGAAAACAGCAAATGTTGGCAGAGATATGGGAAAACTTGGACACTAATGGAGTACTGGTGGAGTTGTGAACTGATCTAAATATTCTGAAGAACAATTTGAAACCATGCCCAAAGGGGTGTCAAATTGTGTATAACCCTAGACCCAGCAATACTGCTACTAAGTCTATATTCCCAAAGAGATTTTTAAAAAGAGGACCTACATGTAAAGAAATATTTATGGGAGCTCTCTTTGTGGTGTCAAAGAATTGGAAATTGAAAGTATGTTCATCAAATGGGGCACAGTTGAACAAATAAGCAGTATATGACTGTGACGAAGTACTATTATGCTATAAGAAATGATGAGCAGGCTGACTTCAGAAAAACCTAGAAAGACTCATATGAACTGATGCAAAGTGAAATGAGCAGACTAAGAGATCATTACACACAGGAACAGCAATATTGTATAGTGAGCAACTGTGGATGACTTGGCTATTTGCAGCAATCCAATGATCGAAAACAATTCTGAAGGACTCATGAAGAAAGAATCTATCCATCCCCAGAAAAAGAACTGATGTAGTTTGAATGTAGATTAAACAGTACTTCTTTTACTTTTTTTGTGTTTTTGTTGTTGGGTTTTTTTTGGTCTGTATTTCTTTAGCAACATGACTAATAAGGAAATATATTTTGCATGATTTCAAATGTATAAGTGATATCAAATTGCTTTCCTTCTCAATGGATGGGGGAGGGGTTAGAGGAAGAGAGAATTTGGAAGTCAATTTTTTTTTTAATGTTTAAAAGACTTTTTTTTTGCAATATGTTGTGAGAAATTTTTAAAAACTAAGGATATTAATGGTACCTACCTCCAAGAGTATTAAATGAGATGATTGTTAAGCACTTCTCAGCTCCTGACGTACAGTGAGCACTATATAAATGTTCACTAATACTGCTGTTGCTCTTATGCTAGCTTGTAGAATGAGAAATTATGCTAAAAAGAGAATCACCTTGTAGGGTAAAATGAATCGTATCCTCTCTTGAGCTGCCATCTGCCATCTTCTGAGAGAACAATGTTCTTCCAAATCATAGTTTATGAAACTGATCATCAAATATTTATTAAGCTCCTACTATGTTCCAAGTACTGTGCTCTGCGCTCTATAAATACCGAAAGAAAGAAAGAAAGAAAGAAAATCCTCTCACAAGGCATATATGTCCTAATAAGGGAGATAATAAGTACAGATAAAAAATGCATACAGCATAAGCATAAAGTTGATCAATGTAAAGATATACAAAGTAGGTACATACAAAGTCTTTTAGAAGGGAAGGCACTAGCAGCCAGGAGGATTAGGAAAGATTTCATACAAGAAATGACGTCTGAGCTACATCTTAAAAGAAAAGCCCCCCTCCAAAAAATATTAAAATAATCTTCTATGATAAACTTCCCTATATAAGCATTGTGAATGTAAGCATCTAGAGTAGGAATGGTTTTATTCCTTTTATCTCTCTCTCTCTCTCTCTCTCTCTCTCTCTCTCTCTCTCTCTCTCTATATATATATATATATATATATATATATGTATATATATATATATATATATATACATATATATATATATATGTATATGTATATGCCTGGAACACATTAGGCATTTAATACTTACTCACTGATTGTTAGCTTCTGTTTTATTTAGCTATAGAATTAGTTGACAATTAAAATATCAGAAATTCTCTCATGAATTTTTTGTTGACAAAAGTACAGGACCCCTCTGTCCTCCCCTTCCTCCATGACTCCGTCCATGCTGTCCTTCATAGACTATTCCCTTCTTAGTTTACTCATCTGTTAAATGAAGAAATTGAAATAAATGACTTTGAAGGCTCCAATTAGCTCTAACTCTATGTTATTCTGACCCATATCTCTTTTAACATTACCCTTTCACTGCCTTTAATGCTCAGCTCAAGTACGATCCCCTTCATGAACACACTGACCAGCTAGAAATGATCCTCAACTCCTTGAATCTCTCAGGTCACTCTGCTCCACCTCTCCTACAGACTTCATCATTTGTCACATGAGCAACATGATTCTTGGACTAAAAGGTGTTGTATTTTATTTTCTCAAATCAATATTTCCAAATTTACATGATAACTTTATTATTTAAAAGAAATAGCAAGTGGTACATTACAGATTCACAGTTTCATGTGCAATCATCTTTTTTATTATACTGTGTTATGGAAATGCTTGTTTTATTCCATAAATAAAAAATAAAAATAATTTTAAAATCAGTATTTCACAGGACCTGATGCTTTAATGTGTAAGAATCATAGAATTGTCAGAGCTGGAAGGGACCTAGGAGATCATCTCTTTTGAGAAGCACTATGCTAGGCACTAAGGGCAGAAACAAAGCCCAGTGTCCCTGTCGTCAAGAAGCTAATTTCCCCTCTCCACTGCCACTCATATGAACTTTATAATAGTTTCCTAACAAATATTCCTACTGCCATCCCCAATCCATCATTTATATCATTGCCAGACTGATCTTACTTATAAAAGAAATGTAAATGGAACTCAAGAAAATGAAGTCAGTCAGGAATAACAATTAGACCATATCAAGTACAAACAGAGAAAGTCCAGGCTGAAGTGAAGGCATCTGTAAAAAGAAAAGATATAAAGAAAAAAAGAGATAAGAGGCAATACTTGTATGAAAAAAAGGGCATCCACCCACCATCTGCCTTCTCCATTCATACCAGATAAAGTCACAAAAACACGCTGATTAGGGGCCACTACAAATTCATGTTATCTAGCCTCAAGCAGGCCTTCATAACTGCCTTCCCTGCTACTGATTTGTAGCAGTCATTCTGACAAGGTTTGGATGAGCTGCCTTTTGAGTTGCTAAAGACCATAAGAGTTGGATTCCTTTTCAGCTCAGAAAAAGACAAAGTTTTCTTGGGATTGGAACTGCCCTGGCAAAGTCTTCCACTAGAGTGGCACTTTTAAATTCCCTCTGGAGAGGGACACAAGGAAGTAGGGAAAGAGAGAGCAACAGCAAAAAAGAAGCAAATGTGGGACTTGCCAAAGGATTGACTCTATGCCTGGTAGCAGCTAGAGCCTTTCCCTCTCCCACCCTCACCCCTCCAGAAGAGAGTGACAGAATTTATGGCTCTTAAGAGAAATCAATGGAACGATGGTGAATTTACTCAACTCCCTGTTTCTCTCTTCTGTTTTGGTGTTAAATACAAAAACCAGTATGGTTCATTAATCAGTATTTTCTTTTAAATTTGCTTACTGCTTCTTTGTAATTTTTAACGACAGTTTTCCAGATAAAGATAAAGTTATTTTAATTGCAACCTGAAGAGACTTTCTTTTTCTATAGAGACTGTGATGGGAGTAGAAGATAAAAGGAGAGAAAAACCTATAGATCACTGCCTACACAAAGACAACTATCAAAAGTGCTGGTGTAGATGAGACTTTTCTATTTTTTGACCTTGGAGTATCTGCCTAATAGAGAGATCACTGGTTCAAAGGCCTTGATTACTTATTATAAAAGCCTCCTAACTCGTCTCTCAACGTCAAGACATTTCCCTTGAAGTCCATCAATTGAGAAAGGACTAAACAAAGTTGTTACATACGATTGTGATGGAAGATGTGTGATGGAAATGACCAGCAGGACACTTTCAGAAAAACCTGTGAAGATTTATATGAATGGATGCAAAGTGTAATGAACAGAACCAGGAGAACATCGTACACAGTAACAGCTGTATTGTACAATGATCAACTGTGAATGACTTAGCTATTCTCAGGAATACAAAGATCCAAGACAATTCTGAAGGAATTATGATGAAAACTGCTATCTATCTCCAGAGAAAGAAGAACTGGAGTCTGAATGCAGATTGAAACAGACTTTTTCTTTATCTTCTTTATTTTCCTTTTTGTCTGTGCTTTCTTGAACAACATGACTAACATGAAAATGTTTTGCATGACTGTACATGTATAACCAATATCAAATTACTTACCCTCTCAATGGGGAGGGGGGAATAGGAGAAATTTGAATTCAAAACTTTTTAAATGAATGTTAAAAACTGTTTTTACATGTCATTGGTGAAAAATACCAATTTTTAAATGGACATTTTTCTCTTCTATTTTATCCCTCATGTGATTGCCAAGATGATATTCCTAATTCAAAAATCTGACCCCAAAGTCTTCAGTGACCCATAAAAATAATATATATGTATATATGTATACATATATACATATACATACACACACACACACACATACACACACACACAAGTTCCTCAGTCAGGCCCTTCCAAGATCTGGCGCCAAGTTATCTTTTCAAGGTTATCTCATACTATTCTCTCTCTCACACATTACATTCCAGACAACATGGGCTCCTAATTGTTCTTCAATTTCAACTTGCACTCTCCCATCTCTATACATCCATGTGACCTTTCTCTACCCCTCCCACTTGGAAAATACTCTCTATATCTCTGCCTATTGAATTTTTTTTTTACTCCTTTGAGATGTAGCTCATATGACCTCTTCCAAACAGCCTCCCCAGAGCTGAAAGTGATTTCTCCATCCCTGAAGTTGCTTATGGTACTGTGTCTATAACTTGTCTTTGACTTCATTTCCTTCTACATTGTTAACATATTCCTTGGTGTTATATCCCCCCCCCCCCATTTCTCCTGTTAGTTTTTGAGTTCCTCAAAGGCAAGGGCTGAGTTGTTTTTCATCTTTGTATCACTGGGTCTTAGCACAGCTCCCTGTACATAGCAGACACTTAATAAATGATAACTGAATAGAAATAAATTATAGAATGGGAAGGAGTGGATGAAGTGAGACAGAAGGAAGATGAACCATTCCAAGAGAATGAATAAAGTTGTGAAGGAAATGGGAGGGGTTGGGATAGAATGATTAGGGAGAAGGATTGGTTTGAACCAATAAAAGAAATTCCCTTACCATAGACAGGTGGGAAAGAAGAAATAAAGAGCCATGACATTTTTAACCTCTGAAGTATAAAAGAAGGGGAACAGAAAAGGCTGCTGAATTTAAAATCATAGACCTGAGTTTGAATCTTGGCTTGGACCATTTGCTACCTGTGTGACTATGGGAAAGTCTCACCTCTCTGGATCTTAATTTCCCAATCTATAAGACAAAGGAATAAATGGCCTCTAAGGTCCTTTCCACTTCGATTTCCATGGTCCTAGGATACTTTTGTGAAACTTGGGGTCAACCATGGCAACACTGAGAGCAGCAGCTTATATTACAGTTTACAAAGTCTTACAAAAAGAGAATGGGGCAGTCCTGAGGGGAAACAGCTGGAAGGCCAATGAGCAACTTGCAAGTGTTGCCAAGTTTTGGGAAGAAACATGACTGAGATTTTTGTGCTTTGATACATAAAGTCCTTTCAATCTTATTCCCACTTTACTGTGTGTTCTACCAAAGCAAATACCTGGGAACAGGGCTACAGATATTTTTCTGTGCTAGGTTGGGTAAACAAGACTGCTATAATTCTCAAGTTGATTCACACAATTAAGCCTTTCATACACAGCACACCCCACCTAATTATGTTGACCAAGCTCTTAGCTTGGCCTCTTAATCCAGTATCCTACTAACAAAGTCTGTATTTTGGCCTTCCCCAGCGCTCTGTGGGAGGCAAAGAGTGAAGGACAACTACAAGAGACCCACCTCCTGCTATGACAGTCAACTGGTTGCTTAGCCTTTATCTTGTGTCTATAAAAGGAGCTATAACATTTAGGAGATTTTGCTCTACTGACACACTTTGCACAAGGGGCATTTAGGTGTTAAAAGCAGAAGCCTGAACAGGTTCCTCTGATTCTAAATGATATCTAGTTCCAAAACAACATATTTCATTCAATTTAAACAGGATTTTCTATGAACCATGTATGATTTGGGAACTGTGCTGGGGGGCTGGGAATACAAGGAAAAAAATGAAAAAAGGTTCTCACCAACAACAATCTTGCATTGCACTAAAATATCCAGAATTTAAATACATTAATAAATATGATTTGAAGAGAGAGTGTACTAACAAGTAGGGGGACTGGGAAAGGTTTTCCAACGGAGATGGTATACAAGTTGAGTTTTGAAGGATGCAAGGCATTCCCAGAGGTGGAAGCGAAAAAGTAGTGTATTATAGACTTTGAAGACGGTCTATAGAAAGATCTGGAGGTGTCAAGTTCAAGAAATAATAAAAAGGCCAGTTTGGGACTGGAATGGATAGGATGTGAAGGGAAATAAAGTGAAATGAGCCTGGAAAGGTAAGAGATATCTAGATTGTTGAAGGGCTTTAAATGCCAAGCTGAGGAATCTGTATTTTATTCTTGAGTCAATAAAGATTCTTGGACACAGTAATTGATATGTGGACCATGCTTTAGAAAAATTGTTTTTATAGATGTATGGAGAATGTACTGGAGAACTGGAAAGTGAAAGTCCAATTGGTAGACTATTGCTACAGTCCAGGAGAGAAACGATGATGGTCTTGTCCTAGAACTAGAACCACAGCAATGACCCTGGGAATAAAGAGACAGGAAACAATGTAAGATATACTACTAAACATAACTAACAAGAAACAGCAATCATGGACAGCTCCAAGGCTGTGATTCTGGATGACTGGAAGGACGGTGTCATGCTCAAAACAAACAGAGAAACCTGAAAGAAGGATGAGTTGGGGAAAAGGAGAAGATGCATGTCTTTTTGAACATGGGGAGTCTCAGGTATCTATGGAACATGCAGGTGGAGATGTCTAGCAGGCAGTGGGTGATACAGAAAAAAGGAATGAGAGCTTGCAAGTGGACAGTTACCCTCAAGATAACATATTTAAAAGAGAACATTTTCATCACAAGAGGCTTGCACATAGTGGGAGCTCAATGAGTATCTATTGATTTGATTTTTCTATGCAGGAATGAATTAGAGCCGGCACTTGTATGAAAATTAATTCAGCGTTTAAAAACTTGACACACCATAAAATTTTCTCTTTGAATCTTCTAAGGAAAATTATTTTTTTCCCCAAGTGAAGAACTCCTGCAGTCCTGACTGCAAAACAGACTAAGCTTTGATGACAAATCAGCACACCTACAAAAGAACAAGTGGTAAAGAACCTTCTGGTCCATGCACAAGTACGACAAAATCTCCCCATCACTCCATTCATCCTTCCTTTCAGAATCACTGTGACAGAATTACACAAACTTTGTTTTAGCTTAAGAGAGCTTTAAGCTTAAAAACAAAAGAAAAGGAGGTAGGAAGGAAAAAGTCTCTACATTTACCTACCAAGTCAGACACCACAGTGAGTAACAGCTGCCAGAAAGGATGAGAACCATTAAAAACACACAATAATATACAGGAGACAAAATCCAACAAATGAGGCAGCAGCAAGAAAGTGCAGGACTCAGGAATGTGAAATGCCCAGAGTATGAATAACAAGTAAGGTGAATAAGAGAGGCTAATGTACAGAGAAAAATGTGACCTCACCTGTACCACCAAGGCAGTAGAATTGTATGTTTTATTGAAAAAGAACAGATAAAAGAGCAGAGATGGGGTGAAATGGCACTATATATTTAAAATGCAAGGATATAAGCAAATCAAGAAAAAAGAAAAGAGAATCATAATAGAGTCCAATAGAGAAAGAAACAAAAGAGACAGTCTTTGATTACTCTATAGACGACTTGGACAGAAGGAGAAACAAGAAAGAAACATTACGGAAATAGATGACAAAAATGGAACAGAAACAATGATCCCCTGAACATCTGCTGGAGTGTCCTTTGAACCCAAAGTGAAGAAGCAGCTCATATCATAAGTTTGCCTTAATGACGATTTTGCTCTCTAAAAGATGGAAGGTGAACCAGTCATCCGCACTTGATTCTAGAAAATAAGGGAAAACTAACTGCTGAAATAGAAACAGTATGAAAGCTAAGAGGAAGCAACACTTTCACCTTTTTGTGGTTGCTGTTCAGTTGTTTCAGTCATGACAGACCCTTCAGGAACCCATTTGGAAACTGAGGCAAACAGGGTTAAGTGATTTGCCCAGGGTCACACAGTTAGTAAGTGTTTGAGGCAGGGTTTAAACTCAAAAAGATGAAGCTTCCTGACTCCAGACCTGGTGCTCTATCCAATGCACCACCTAGCTGCCCGTAACAATTTCACCTTAAGATTTGTAATAGGGGAAGAAAAGAAAGCCAGGCAGTCAGACATTCTACTCTAGGTTTTCAAAAGAATGGGTTTTTAAGGTTTCACAGAAATGAGGGGAAAGGTTCCATAGCCTAATAGTCTGCAAGAAAAGTCAGTTGAAAAGGGATGGGAAATTCTCAAGAATAAAATTCTCTTTTAATATTCTTTATTACAGGAGATGACTGTCTGGAAAAGGATTGGGGAGGATACAAGAGAAAATGGAGGCAATACAAAAGATAATAAAATTAATTTTTTTAAAAAGTATGCAGATGAAATCATCCATTATCCTAGCTTTTCCTTCATTTTCTTCTGTGTGGTTTTTTAAGAATTATCTTTTCAGTCTTTATCATTTCTTTTCAGCTTCAACTCATTTTGAATATTAATACTTCTCATATAGTCCCTACAGGACTGTGCCATGGGAAGGGAGTGATAATATGTGTGTGTGTGTTTGTATGTGTATATATGTATGTGTGTGTCTACACACGCACACATATAAAATACAAATTCATTTAGCACTTTAAGGTTTGCAAAACACTTCATATATGCTATCTTATGTGGTTGACATTAATAATGCTGTGAGATATGTGTTATCCCCACTTTATAAGAGAAGAAACTAAAGCTGAAAGAGGTTAGGTGACTTGTCCAGGGTCATGTAGCCAAGTCTTCCTGACTTCAAGTTTAACCCTTTCTCCATGGCACACTGCTGTAAGGATTGAATCAGAATCATTAGTATTCAAGATGAACTGAAGCTGGTAATTGTTAAATAATTCTTAAAACTATATAGAAGAGAAAGGCTGAAAGAAAAGGTAGCAAAAAAGAAGACAGAAATACTCAACTCTCTTGTTTTATTTCTGTTTTCTCTGACAAGAAGGAAGCACTTTGAATTGAAAAAAAGCATAGAAAAAAATTATTAATAGCGACCTGAAACTCCCTAACAAATATTTAGATCAGAGGTTCTTAAGCTGGTATCCATGAACTTTTCAAAAACCATTTTGATAGCTATGCATCAATATAATTGGTTTCTTTTATAATACTATATTTTTTATCTTATGCATTTAAAAACACTATTTTAAGAAAGGATCCATAAGCATCACCACAAAAAGGTTAAAACTATTTTTGATAACTATACATGAAGATAATTGGTGTCTTTTGTAATTATTTCTGAAGACACATGATGAAGCATGCTACTCACCTCCTGAAAGGTGACAGACTCAGGGGACAGGTTGAGACATATTTTTGTGCATGGCAAATATGGGAATTCCTTTTGTCTGATGATGCATATTTGAAACAAGGGTTTTATTTTTCATTTTCTCCTCAGTGGGTGGGGGGAGGAAGGAGAAAAAGAAAATAGACTTTTGTTGATCAAAAAAACCATATGATTATATTTTGAAAAAAATATTTGGCAGGTGTGGTTGCTGAGTTATTATTTTCAGCTAAATGAATTTTTATGAAAGGTTAAAAACTCCATGATTCATAGGATCTACCCTATCAGTTACAACAGAAACAGGCCACTATGTAATTTCTTTGTTTGTTGGGTTGCCATGACCAAAAGAAAATCATCACGAGTCTATTGGAGATAAGCCTTTTCGGTCTTTGCAGAGCAGACTTAGCCCTATTTAAAGCCTTTCCAACACTGAAGAAATTTCCTACTGCTTATGCTTTGCAGGTATGCTCTTTGGGAACCTCCACACAATGAGACACAAGGGAAAAACTTCTGTGGCATTAGAACTGTTCAGAAATAAAAGGGGATGAACTTGAGAAGTAGCAGGGTCCCTTTTTCTGGGAGATCTTCAAGCAAAATTTGAGTGACTTCTTGGGGATACCAAAGAGGGGATTTCTGTACAGATATTGGTTGAATTAGCAAGACTAAGAGGTATCTTCCAGCCTAGAACTGAGTGATAAGCACCAGTTTAACAAAGGAGAGGATGATGATGATATGATAAGTATTTATTAAACATTTATTATATTCAAAGCACTGTGCTAAATACTAGGGAGACAAAAAGCAAAGTGCTCTCAAGGAACTCATAGTCAAATGGAAAAAATATAACACCTATAGAAGTTATATAATAGTAACATGCATTTATATAGCATTTTGAGTTTTACACAGTACTTTACATATATTATTTCATTAGATTCTAACAACAACTCTGTGAGGTCAGTGTTGGTATCAGCCCATTTTACAAATGAAGCAACTGAGGGAGAAAGAGATTAAGTGACTTGCCCTGGGTCACACAGTTAGTAAGTGTCTGAGGCAACACCATGACTTTGGAGTCCTCTTAACTCCCAAGTTCAGCATTCTATCCACCATGCCACTTGGCTGCCAGAGAAATATGAAGGGCCCCCAATTTCACCGATCTGCTTATAGATGCATGATAATTAGATGTTGTTATTTACCTCCAAAAACCTCATAATAAACATGAAATACCAGAAAGTTTAGGGGTATTCCACAATGGAAGGCCACGACTTCAGAGAAAGCATCAGGTCCAGACTTCCTAAGCCGCCCAGCACTAACACCTGGTAGGCAGGCTTCAGCTCTACCGTCCACAGTAAATGAACTGCTAAAGAATCAAGGATACTACTAACATACATCTTAATGATCTAAGAAAAATACTGCTGTCTGAAAAACAACAACAACCGGGATGTCTCTGTTGGGAGACTGCAGGCAGACCACAAGTCTAAGGTAAGAAACTCAGTTAAATTTCAGGCTCTGACATAATGGACAGGATTTAACGTCCTCAGTTCCGATTCCTTTTCTGACATTTATTAGCCATGTGATGATGGGCAAAAATCTTCATTTCTCTATGCTTCAGAAAATTCTCTTAAACTCTTAAGTTATAAATTGAGTGAAAACTACCTCCATGAAGGGAATTCCCACACTGGGCACTCACCAATGGGCAAAAATCACAGGTCCTTGATAGAATTGTGGCTTTATGACCAAACATTAGGAAACTTTAATCTAATCACATAATTCATCAATATCTTGCATAATTTCCTCATATGGGAAATAGCCTGTAGTAGCAATAATAGCATCACCCAACCGTGGCAGCCTGTGGTCTTTCTCTGCTGAGATCTTGTCTTTGAACTTTAAAGGTCTTCTAGTATCCAATTCATTTTTAGCAAAAGAGCATTAAGATATTCCAGCAGATGGTTTCAATGAAGTTGGCAGCCACACACCTGGTGGGAACTATTTGATACAACTCACCAAAATAAAAGGCCTCATAAATTTGGGATGAGATCAACAACTTTCTACCTGCATCCATGCACCTAAAGGTCAGCTGTTCTCATATGCATGTCTTGATTTACAGATCCTTTTTGGGAAACAAATTGCTGGGCTAAAACAATTTCTGTTTGATTTTTTTCTTTAATTAAATCTGCTGATAAGATCATCTAGTCTCCCAGCCATGTGCTAGCACTAAAACGTTTCCTGTAGCAGAATGGCTGGTTTCCTTTCCATCTTTACTTGGGAAAGGACAGACAAAGAATATCTTGAAGGTAGGAGCAGGTGAGTGTTAAACTCTTTCCCTTAGCCTCCTCTCTCCCCTTCAAAAAAAATGTTCAAACAGCGGCCTGGTTTTCTAAAAGAGCCATTACTCTTCAAGAAGGCTGATGCTAACCCACTTTGACAATCATACTAATTAGGGAAAGCTTTTTGTCGATTGTGGTCCTCTGCTCAATGGTTAATAGAGTGAGCTTTCTATCTCCATTGTAAAGAGACCTTGTTTTCTAAATTAAGTGTCAGACATAATTATGGAAGCCAGAGTACAAATCAGATTATGGGATCTATCCTAAGGGGGCACAACTCAACACAACCAAGCTCCACATTCCTTGATGGCTTTTATTCAAATGAGCTAGCCCACATCCTCACTGCCCTCCCGGTTATCCCCCCTTAAAAACAATTTTAAAAACAATAGGTACAGTGTTTTAAATACTTCTTTTAAAATAGCAAGGCAATTCTGAAAACCAACAATGAAACTTGGCTATCGCATAAGACTGGTTTCACCACCAGCCCAGCATTATACATGCAAGGAAGTGCTGTCTGCCCATTTCCAAATTTAACCACCCACATCTACACATACACAATTGTAATCCCCCAAAATATGGCCTATTTGAGGCTTCAAACGGCCAAGGTAAAGAATGAACTTTCTGTGAATCAGGAAAAGAATGTGGGGAGGTAATAAGGGTCTGTCTGAAAACTGTGCCTGAAAAATGTAAATAGTTACTACTGGAAGTAGTGGACAAATTCTGAATCTATCCAGTTAAAATCCTCTTAGTGCTCAAAATGTCACCACATCCCCCACATCCTACATGAATCCAAAGAAGGCTCATCCTTAGATCATCTTTAGACGTTATTTGATTACTGTGTGGAATTGCTACATGGAGTGTCCCAAAAGTTTCATTGCAATTTTAAGCTATTAAGTGTAAGTAATTTTAGCTTATTGAAGATTTATGGAACGCTCCACAGAAGAGCTGGGAGCCTTCTGTCATTTCCTCATTAACAGGTGAAGAGGGAGCTGGAATGGGTCAACTCTAGTCTTAGAGGTCTATGCTTTGTTTCATTTTATGTCAAGAGGTGAAACTGCATAGGGAAAATTACAACAGTCTCCTCCTAGAACACAGGTGTGACTATAGAACTTCCTTGGTCATGAAACTTTTGTGGTTCCCCATTGTTTTTAGGATAAAATACAAACCTGAGTTTGACATTGAAAATCTCACAATTTGGCTGCAGCCTATTCTGATTAAAAATTAAATGTGTCAGATCAGATATTTGTAAAGTGCTTGGCACATAGTAGGCACTTAATAAATGCTTGTTTTCTCTCTTTTCCATTCCCTCCTTCAAACTCAAGGCAAAATGGCACATGTACTTGCAGGTTCTACACATGACGTTGCATCTCATCCATCTCCTACCTCCATGCCTTTGCATAGGCTCCCTCCCATAACTGAAATGCCCTCTCTTGTTAGCTCCTTCCCATTGGAACCTCAAGATCCCTTTAAAGCTCAGTACTATTTCCTCTGTCCAATCATTGTGTATTTATTTCATGTATATCCTATACTTAACTTATATATGTATAACTTATCTGTTAACACATATCTCCCAAACTCACCCCCCTTTCCACTTCCCAAGGAGAATAAAAGCTCCCTGGGGGTAGGGGTGCTCTTATTTGTGTATTTACATCCTTAGCTCCCAGAACATGGCAGCAGTTTAATAAATCCTTGTTGATTGATTAGTCATTGGTTGATTGATAACCTATTATGTTAAAATTTTGAAATATTATTTTTTTTTGTTAAAACCACAGTGCTATGGCAAAACTTGGATTCAATGAGTTTGGGTTCAATTTCCCAGTTCTGCTGCCAGTGTGACTTCGGGCAATTTACTTTTTCTTTCTAAGTCTAACTTTTCCCACATGCAAAATGCACTGGACTATGTGATCCTAAAGCCCAATGAATTAGGGTCCTCATCGTGAAATGAAATCAACTTAAACAACAAATATTTATTAGGGTCTCACATATGCCAGGAATGAGGTAGGCACTGAATAGACAAAGACCAGAATGAAACAGTCCCTGCCTGTGGGCGAAACTGTGGTTGTGTGGAGGCCTCCCCATCCACCATTGTCTGCTGGCAGAGAACTCCCCCAGAGAAGTAGTGAATAAAACAATAGAAGTTTTATTGATCTTTCATGATTTGCACCACTGGAACAAACTATAAACTGCTTGCTAATAGAATATATATGAAACTTCAAAGCCAGGAGGGGAAAATGGTAACACAAATCTCTCCTTTTCCCAGGTTGTTGTGTTCAGGGAAAGATTTCTCAGCCAAATGGCAGGTGGATTTAGCTCTTTCTGCTCTCTCCAACACTATCTGCCCCAAAGGCCCAACATCTTTCAACACTGGATGTAGAGCAAGAAACGAAGTAGATAAAAGAAAGAAAGGAAAGGAAAAAACTAATGAGAACTAACAATGGATGGGGAAGAATGAGCGGAAACGAGAGTGTGGACCACATACACGAAACTTACTGGACAAAAGTAGGTGTTCTCCACAATGTGGTTGGCCACCATGCTGTTCTCCGCTGAGAGGGCCATGATGAAAAGGAGAGCATCTCGTGCCTGCTGTCCCACTGTGCCCTCACGGTGAATGAAGGGAATCAGAAGGGAGAAAATGAGGAAGTTGGCAGCTCCTTGATCCTCACTAGTGTGGAAAAAGAGTTCCAAAATGGATGGGTCTTTGGCTAGGATGCAACAGAGCTGGTTGAGCAAGACCACCAACTCTCCCTCCACGGCTGGGGTGGCTGTCCCTGAACAAGAGCTCAACAGCATCATGAGAGGTTTTAAAATGGGCTTATGGTGCAGCAGAGGCTGGTGGGACTGGGTCACCAGCATCTCATACATCTTCAGCTGTTCAATCTTAGTTTCATCAGTGAACTCTCGCCTCAAGCTCCAAAGGAATAGCTTTTCCATGATGTTCTCTGAGACCACAAACTCCAGAATGGGTCCCATCGCAGCATCCTTAGCCTGCTCCTCAATCAGCAGGAAAAGCATATGTTCTACATAGTTCTGGACAGCACTGGCCTCGTCTGGAGGGATAGATCCATATTTTGCCTGGGCATTTTTCAAAGGGTCATGTTTCTCCAAGATTTTTACAACCTGTACCAAAATGAAATACAAATCATTATACTTGTGGAGAGAGAGCAACAGAGACAGAGAGAAAGACACACAGAGCTAGTCGGAAACAGAAAGACAGAGAGAGTGTGTATATGTTGGATTTTCATGGTTTAGGACCTTGTAAATTCCATTATCTTGACTCAAAGCATAAATATGACAGACTCTCTTCAGCATACACGCATGCCCTTGTCCACAAGTCAATAGTCAAAGATATATAACATTAGAGATGTATGGTAGAAAGCCCACTGGACTCTGAAGCCATCACATTCCCCTAACAGACAATGAGCTCCAAGAGGGCAGGGTTTGTCAGTTTACATTTATGTAGTACTTTAAGTTTTGCAAAGCAGTAGATATAATAATATTATAACATTATTATGTATCTGCTTTATGCTATGTATGTACAATGAATTCTTTGAGGACCTATTGGTGGGGTTTTTTCCCAACACAACTGGTAAATCTCTACTTACAAAATTGTGCACTAAACAGGCATCTATTTCCCACCCTTTTCTCTTCTCATGATATCCTACTCATGGCTGCCTTTTGTCCACCAAAAGGCAAACAAGAGAGGCAAGGAGATATTGAGGAGAGAGAACCACCTAGGAATTAGAAACGTTCAAGTCTCACCTCTGACACATATTGGCTGTGTAAGCCCTGGGCAAATCTCTAAGATTATAAACTAATGATCAACAGCTAATCTGCTATATTAGAAGAAGATTCTCTACCAGTGAAATCACAGGTCCAAACTCAAACAATCAAAAAACTCCTAGAATGAGCCACACTCTGAACTTTACTCTCATCAGATTTTGCTTAAGGAAAGAATAACATACACACTTAATTGGGAATGGAAATCTATCTTACCCTACAGGAAAGGAGGACAGATTGGGGGAGGGGGTAATCAGACACAAACACTTTTGAGGAGAACAGGGTCAAAGAGAGAACAAAATAAACAGGGAGTGGGATAGGATGGAGGAGAAGTGGTTTGAAGGTGGGGTGATCCGAATGCACGCTTTCATGGAACGGGCAAAGAGAGAGATGAGGAGAAAATTTGGAACTCAAAATCTTTGTGGGAATGAATGTTGAAAACCAAAATAAATAAATAAATATTTTTAAAAATGAATCACACTCAGTGAGGAGGAGAGAAAGGAGTGAAACAAAAATAAGCTAGGATGTCTATAGCTTAAGGCTGCAAAGTCCTCTCACATGTTATGTCACTGGATTCTCACAGCTCCGTCGGGTAGATATTACTAATATCCCCATTTTACAGACAAGAACCCTGAGATAAAAGACATTATGCTAATTGCCTAGGAAAATACAACTAGTAAGTGTCTCAGATCTTCCTGACTCCCAGTCCAGTATTCTCACCCACGGTACCTACCACCACCACCACCACCACCACCACCACCATCATCATCATCATCAACATCACCATTTTTTTTGTTATCATTACAGTAGACCAATCTATTCTGGACCTGGGATTTTCAAAGATGGAGCATGCTATGCAATTACCTTTACAGCGGCCCCCAGCCAAAAGGGGAAAAAAAGTTGGAAGAGTCAACCGTAAACCAGTTTTACGCTCACGTCTTCTTAAAGCACAGACTCCCAATAAGGCTTAGTCCGCCCAAGGCTTTGATTTAATTGGTGACTTTTGTCTTGGAGCTATACCAGTTTGCCTTCTCAGCATCTTGTTAATTGGGGCAGGCTAATTTCACTACTCACTGGCACAATACTATATCTGATGCTTTGTAACAGATTCTCTACCTAGGCTAGAAAATTAGAACAGATGACTGAGAAGCAGTTTGACACAGTAAAATGAGTTTTGTACTTCACATCAAAATCCAGCTCTGCCACTTATTACCTGTGTGACCTTGGGCAAACCTTTCTGGACTTTAGTTTCCCCAAATGTAAAAAAATTAAGTGTTGGACTTGTTGATTTCCTAAATCTATGATCCTAACTTACCCCAAGTGTTAAGTTACTCCAAAATCTAGAAGAGGTGAAATGTACTGTTTCCTATGTGCTACACCCCTAACCAGAAGGCCACAGGAGTCTCTCCTATGCCCAGTATGAGAATTGATTCAATCCTCAGAATTCCTGAAAATTTTCTTTCCCCTATTCTTTCTTCATTCTGAGTGTCTACAAGACTAAAAGACAGATCACATGACCATTGCATTCCAAAGAGTATTGTCATGATAAGTTGGACTGAGCAGAATCTACGGCTCCTTTTGGCTCGAAATGTTATGTTTGTTTGGTTTTCCATTAATGAGCTTTGATTTCATCTGTTATAGAGAATGCCTGGTAAGGAAACTCTCGTTATTAATGGAGATTGCCACCTGTTCTGCAATTTACAGTGTTAGAGAATTTGCCCTGGGCATCAAATTTTAAGTGATCTGCCCAGGGTTATCTAACTAGGCTTCAGGAGCAATACTCAAACCCATAGCTTCAGACTCTGAGGTGCTTCCCCATCCTATGGATGCCACCCTAAAAATTTCTGACCTTTCAAGACTTCAAGGAAAAATTCAATGAAAAAATTCCCTATTGTAGCAGCTCTTTTGGTAAATTTTACTTTAGACTGACACCTTTAAAGTTCTGCCAAAGGAGGGAGAAAGGACCTCTTTCACATAGGTCTTCCAAAACAGCAGCGTGCAAGATAAACTAGCTTAACCACAAAATTATGCCCGAAAAATAGATATGGACAGGTTTTTATAGATGACACTAGGTCAGAATTTTTTTAAAAGTCAGACTGAAAATCACTTCATTCTTTTCAGATTATACCCCTTCATGTAAGTATAAGCATTTATAGTTGTATCATGTATACACACAACCATATGTGTATATACATATACATGTACATACACACAAAGTAGTTCACATAGTAAAACATCTTAGTTATTTATTTAATCATGACTTACATTTTCCCAAGATGTATCTTCTTTTAAAATATCCTATGCTATTAAATGCTGAGTTCTCAACAACTGGCCCTGTTCCTCAAAATTTTTTATTTATATTTTAGGGGAGGGCAGACCTGTGATTTCGCCTCCACAGGGGTTGTACCCCCCTCTCCTGGTATGGGAACTCCTTCCATGGCTGATCTGCCACTCCTATGCAATATAAAATAATTGAAGATTTACTTGCCTAGCGTATGGAAAGTATAAATGACTGGCCCATGCTCACAAAACTACTATGAAATAGAGACATGTCCCTCCTGATGCCAAGGACAGACCTCTACCAAACTGGGCAGGCTATTTTATTTTCCTCCTAATCTACTTCTGTGCTAATATACCTATCCTTTGTCTGGGCAAACCTAAAAAGATTGATTAAAGTGCAAACAGGAGCTGCTAATGACTATATAATACTTTAGAGATGCAGCCCTACAGCACACCCTGCCATGCATGCAAAGCCCCTAAGCTAATGTTGAACCTCTGAAAGACTTACACACCTAGCCTGCCCAGTACCACCCACCCCAAAACGGTGAAAACTGAGTCTAGAGCATCAGGTAGGCTCTGAGCCCAGATCTCTCTCAGCGTCAAGTACAGGTCTATTTGTACCACATATCACACTGCCAGCTGCTATCATCGTTACAACTACTACTGCTACCAGTACTACTACTACCACTACTAGTAATATTTTTACTACTACTACTATAGTTCCTACTACAATAACTCCTCCTACTACCAGTCACATCTATTAGCACCACTTCATGAGAAAATCAGCAAGGGTCTAAAAAAACAACCCTTACAGCTTGGCCAATGGTTTTTCACCACCCCAAGTCAATGTAATGTATACAATTAAATGTTTTGAACCTATCTAGAAGGTTGGTCAGCCTTAGGATAAACATACTCTGCCATCAAAGCCAGAGAGCAGTCACAACAGGAAGAATGATGAATAAATGTCTAACTTAGGGTACCCTTTATACTTCCATTAATTGCTCTAATTTGTTTGAACTTGGTGCACTGCCCTCATTAGTGCCAATCATAAATGATAACTACCTGAATTCCTGAAGCATGTTTATGTTTCAGGAACACCTCAGTAAGGAGTTCTCACAACATTTTTACATAATGACCAACACACTCAGGTCACAAGGTGCTCACTTAAGCCAACAGATGATTATCTTGCCTGATTAACTTGAGTGTAAACAAAACCATGAACCAAGAGTTTACTCATCCCTCTTCCCAGTTAGGGAGATGAGTGTCTGATTGAAGAATTCCCTCATCACTCTTCCCTGCTGGCAGATGAGACTCTAGGCAATCTGTAACCCTGCTGTGTACAAGCATGTGTGCATACATATGCATAGAAGCGTACACACACCTGAGTATCAGCAGGGGATTATTTATATACTTGATTTGCTATTTCATTGAAGCCACTACTGAACCCAACACATACTAAATCCCCTGAATTGCTCATGCTAAGTAGCATCATGGGAGGAAAGAAAAGTCACTAAGTGAAGCATTCACCAACTGTGCCTTTCACCTATGGACATTTCATTCACACTGAGTTCCCCCTTGTTAGACTTTTACTAGATGGTTCTTCCTCTTAAGAGAAAAGTCTTAACACATATTTTGCGTCGGCTCTTCAGTATCAGTATAAGCCCTGGCCCTCTGAAGTTTGCCTGATCCTGGAACAAAGCTGGACTTTTTTACTGCCAAAGGTACTGTAATAATTAGAGCAGCCCCATCTGTCATCAACATCATTTATAATGAATCCATTACTTAAATTTAGATATAGAACTAAAGAGATTCACTCATAAAATATCAGAGCAAGAAGAGATCTTACAGGTCAACAAATCCAACCATCTCATTTTAAAAATAAGAAGACCAGTAGGTGACAGAGGGGCAGGAGCACAGCCATGACAGGAATGAAGACATCACTAGCTTGGACATTTTCCTAAAAACTGAAGACCTGGGATAGACCAGCCAATCTGAGGATGACGCAACTGCCCAAATATATTCCTAAAATATCCATCTAACCATGGCACTGTCCTGATCAGTGAACTCCAGGGGTCAGTTATCACCTCAAGGATCAAATACAAAATCCTCTGTTCGACATTTAAAGTCTTTTCCAGCCTCATTCCAAACTACCTTTCCAGCTTTATCATATATTATTCCGCTTCATATACTCTATTGTCCAGTCTAAGTAGCCTTTTTTCTGTTCCTTATGTGATACACAATTTCCCAGTCCTACCACTTTGCAGAGGCCATTTGCTCCTTTCTCCCTCCTCAACCCTACCCTCATCCCTGGAATGCCTTCCCTCTCCTTATCTCTGCCACTTAAAACCCCTTCCTTCTATAAAGGTCAGCTCAAGTCTGGCTTCCTACAGAAGGCCCTTCCTGATCTCCCTACTTTAAGAGCCTCACCCTCAAAATTAGGAACATATTTTTCTACATGTTATCTGTCTCAACAGAACATAAGCTCTTTGAAGGAAAAGAATCTTTTATTTTTAACCTTATATTTCTAGCATTAAACACAGGACCAGGCACATGGAAGACACTCAGAGAAGAAACTGAAAGACATAGCTCATAAGAGAAAACAGCAAAGATTGGAGAAAATCAGGAGTTCTCGAATGCAGGTCCCTGAGTGCACCGCAGAGTCACTGTGAAGCACACGGCCATGAACACGTAAATCTAAATAGAAGCAAACCTACCTTCTATAGACAGACAGACCCTCCCACCCAAACACATATTACTATTTTCAAAGTTAGGTGGATGGTCTTATGATTAATAATAAATTCATCTAAAAGCATCAGGGGAAAAGATATCTCACAGCTATGCAAAGGTTGTTCACACCAGCAACAAGCCTCGGCTCTTCTAAGAATAATAACTTGTGCCCTTCAGAGAATGTTCTCCCCTGATGTTGGAAAGATGGTTTTTATTTTGTAAAGAAATCTGAGTTATTTCTTTTTTTTTTGTTGTTAAAGGAGTTAGAGACAGGAGATCTAAACCACCGAGATCTTCTATACAAGCCATTCTTAAGCAAAGAAATATAAAGGCATACCTCAGAGAGACCGTAGGTTCAGTTCTAGAGCACCATAACAAAGTAAATGTCGAAATAAAGTGAGCTACACAAATTTTTTGGTTTCCTAATGCATATGAAAGTTATGTTTACACTACACTGTAGTCTATTAAGTGTGCAATACTATCATACTATCATACATTACATGAAATGCAATGTACATACTTTAATTAAAAATACTTCATTGCTAAAAATCTCAGCCTTCATTTAGTTATAACAGTTTTGCTGGCAGAGGGGTCTTGTCTTAACACTGATGGCAGCTCACTGATCAGGGTGGTGGTGGCTATGGTCATTTCTTAAAATAAGACAATGAAGTTTGCTTCATCAATTGACTCTTCCTTTCACAAAAGATTTCTCTATACAATGCAGTGCTGTTTGATGTATTTTATCCATAGTAGAACTTCTTTCAAAATTGGGAGTCAATTCTCTCAAACTCTGCCACTGTTTTGTCAACTAAGTTTGTGTAATGTTTTTCAGCATGGTGTCTTGGGGAACAGAGAAGCCCAAGGAGAGAGAGAGAGATGGGGAAAGAGTCAGCTGATGGAGTTGTCAGAACGCACATGAATATCAATTAAGTTCCCTGTCTTATCATGGTACTACAGAACAATCACAAATGTAACGCCAAAGATCGCTGCTCAGAGATTACCGTAACGGAGAAGTTTGAAATACTGTGAGAACTAATGAAATGTGACCCAGAGACATGGTGCGAGCACACGCTGTTAGAAAAATGGCGCCAACAGACTTACTCATTGCAGGGTTGCCAAACGTACAATTTGTGGGGAAAGAAAAAAGGAATATCTGTGAAATGCAGTAAAGAGAAGCACACTAAATGAGGTATGCCTGTAACGGAAACAGTCCCAGATCTGGAGTCAAAGGACCTGAGTTTGAGTCCTCTCTTGGCTACTTCCCTTTGTTACTGTGAGCAAGTCATATAATCTCCTTTCAGAAGATTTGAGGTCATGTGGACCTCAAGTTTCCTCATCTATTACATGGAGGGAGGGGAGGGGGAGGCAGCTAGATGGTGCAATGGATAAAGCACTGGCCTTAGAGTCAGGAGGACCTGAGTTCAAATCTAGCCTCAGACACTTGACACTTACCAGTTGTATGACCCTGGATAAGTGACCCCAACTGCCTTGCCAAAACAAAATAAAAAAAATGGGGGGGGGGAGGGTGTCAGACTAGATAATCTCCAAAGTTTCTTTTGGTTCTGAATTGCATTAAATCAAATTTGGAAAACCTCCTTGATCAAAAACAGCGTTAGTGTTCAATAACTAGCTTTTACTTTGAGCTGTTAAAGAATAATTAAAACTAATTAGAGGAAAAAGGGCAAGAGAGCACACTCACATTGTGATTTTTTCCTCCCTGCTTCAATTCCTCCAGGTTATCATAACAGGCAGATTTATAAGCACCAAAGTCCAGAAAGGAAGACGGGCGAATGCAGAGTGAGGAGAACAGGCCCAGGAGGTCTTGACCTAGAGTAATGGGGCTGCCCCTCAGTTATCACCTCACCTTACCTATCACTCCTCCAAAGAGGACAAGAAAGTTAGTGGAAGAATGAACGAGAACAGAAAAGCAATCTACTAAAAGATCAGATCATTCCGACAGGAGCAGCGGGAAGAGAACTTGGTACTATGAGAGGCAGGCCAACGAGGTGGTGCAGCCGACCAAGCACGGGGCCGGGAGCCAGGAAGACCCATCTTCCCAAGTTCAAACCTGGCCTCAGACACATGCTAGCTGTGCGACCCTTGCCAAGTTACTTCACCTCTGTTTATCTCAGTTTCCTCATCTGTAAAATGGGAATAATGACAGCTACTTTCTAGGATTATCACAAGAATCGAATAAAATTCTCATCATCAAGGGCTTAGGATGTGCCTGGCACATGGAAAGCTCTATTTATGTTAACTATCATTATTAATAGCAATAATACTATTTATAGAGTATCTTAAGGCTTCCAAGTGTTACCGAACTAGGTACCAAATTTCTTCTCATTTGAGAGGGGAAAACAGGCCAAAAAAGGATACAAACCCAGGTCTTTTCAACTGGAAGCCCAGCACAATATTCAATGCACCACTTAGCTGCCTGCTAAGTTACCAGCTTCATCTCTAAATTGCTAACCACACTGGCTTTTCTGTCCTTATCCTTTTCACTCTCTCTGTAGCACTGGATACAGCTGACTCTCCCTTACATCCCAACATCCCTTCCACCGTGGTTTTAATGCCAATACTATGTTGGTTCTCCAGTTTGTCTAATCTTTGGGTCGTCCTGGCTGCACCATTGTCTATGTTCTAGCCTCAGTCCATAGAAAGGGTCCAAGTTCCATCTGGGGCCTTCTTCTCTATTTTTCTTAGTCATTTCATAGGACTTAGGGCTGGAAAGGACCTTAAAATCCATCTAGTTCTCACTGTTGTTCAGTCATTTCAATCATGTCTGACTCTTTGTGATCCCATTTGGGGTTTTCTTGGCAAAGATACTAGAGGTTTGTCATTTCCTTCTCAAGCTCCTTTTACAGGTAAGGAAACTGAGGCAAATAAGATAAAGTGACTTGCAATAGTGATAGATAGAATTATCTATCATTGTGAATTATCTATGTCTAGTGAATGTCTGAGGCCAGATTTGAACTTATGAAGATGAGTCTTCGTGACTTCAGTCTAGTGCTCTATCCACTGAGCCACCTAGCTGAAAGAGAGTCTAGTCATCCAAGATTGGGAAATAGGTCCATAAAGGCTAACTGATTTGCCCAATGTCACTCAAAAAAACAAAGGAAAGTTTTAGGATTCAAATCCAAGGCCTCAGATTCCAAAATCAATGCTCTTTTCAACGCAGCAAGATGCCTCTCACCAGCAACTATGGGATCAGCCATTCTCTCCACCCAGATGATACCCAGATTTATTAGAGAGCTCTAGTCTTTCACCTGAGCGCTAGTCCCAAATCACCAACTGCATTTGTGATATCTATAGTTGGCTATCTCCAAGTAGATGTTCTGTAGACATCTCAAACTGAGTGTGTCAAAAATGAAAATCATAATTTTTCCTCCTAAATCCAGTCCTTCTCCCAATGTAGCATTTTCCACTAGGGCACCACCATCTTCCAGTAACCCTGGTTTGAAATTTCAGGGTCTAACCTGACTTTTCCCTCTAATCACTTGTTAAACCTCCTGAATTCTACCTCCCTAGCATTCCTCACATCTGTTCCCTTCTCTGTGCTCTCTAAACTCATGACCAGGAGGGGAATCAAAGCATTTATATAGTGCCTACAACATGCCAGTGTTTACGGATGCTATCTCATTAGATGCTCACACTGTCCCTAGCAGGTAGATGTTGTTACTATCCCCATTTTACAGTTGAGGAAACTAAGGCAGATAGATTGAATGACTTGCCTGGGGACACATAACTAGCATATGACCTCAAATCTTCCTGACTCCAAGCTGTGCACTATGGCCCCATCTAGACTTCTTACTCACATGGCTCACCTCTTCCATTTCTCACTGAGACTCCTGCAACAACTTTCTATTTAGATTTTTGGCTTTCGGTCTGTGATTCATCCTCTCCAAAACTGCCAAAATAATCTCCCAAAAGCCCAAGTTTAACCATGTCAATAAACACTTATTAAGCACTGGGCACTGTGATAAGTACAAGAGCCTATTGCTCCTTTCTGTCAAAACTAATTCCCTTGTTTGAAACCTAAGAGGCTTTACAACCTAGATTCCACCTAACAGGTTTATTTCACATGACTCCCTTTCACACCAAAAAGACCTAATTTCTGTTCCCTAAATATATACCACTTCCTTGACTTTTCCCAGGCTGTGCTCCATTGCTGGATGGCACTCCCCTCTTCAATTCTAGCTGAGAACTAGTATAACCATTCTGGAAAGCAATTTGGAATTATGCAAATAAAGTGCATGAATTCTCCATTTCTGTTCCCTAAATATATACCACCTCCTTGCCTTTGCCCAGGCTATGCCCCATTGCTGGATGGTAGTCCCCTCTTCAATTCTAGCTGAGAATTAGTATAACCATTCTGGAAAGTAATTTGGAATTATGCAAATAAAGTGGATAAATTCTCCATACCCTTTTCTTTAAAGGCTTCACAATGAGGCATATACCAGAAGGAGATCATTGACTAAAAATAAGTCACAAAATACACCAAAATACTTTATAATAGCACTTTTTGTGATAGCTGGAAACAAAATTGATGCCCATGACTGGGGAATGACTAAACAAACAAATAATGGAATGGAATATTACTGGACTGGGTAAAATGAGGAAACTGAGGGGATATGCAAAATAGGTTCACTAATGCACTGCTGGTCAAGTTGTGAATGGTCCAACCCCTCATTCTGTAGAACTA
>CM053772.1:157035352-157047523 GCA_028658325.1 Potorous gilbertii
GGGATCAATATAATGATGCAAGAGCGTTAAAAGGACTCATAATGGAAAATGTGACCCACCTCCAAAGAGAGAACTGACCAACTCTGAGAGCAGAGTGTGCCACACTTTCTTCACTTGATTATTATTTTTTTGCAACATGACTAATACATAAATTTTTTTTCATGACATCCTATGCATAAATGAGCATCATGTGGCTTGCTTTCTCAGTGGGTGGGGAGGGGCTAAAGGCAGGGAAAATTTAGAACTCAAATGTTAAAAAGAAATAAATGGCAAGTAATGTTCTAAAAACAGATATTTTTAAAAAAGAAAGAAAAGTGCACTGAACTGAATTGAAACAAACAACAGCAAAAAGATGGCTAGCCACTCTAGGAATATTTCCGGCAGCAAGGATCAAGCGTATCATTGTTTGTTTATCATAATCCCAAAGGACCTGACAAATATATGAATCAATCTGAACATCTGAAATTAAATCTCACTGAAAAGAGCAATAAATGTCGGCTGTAGACATGGTTGTACACAAATTTTTTATCTTTATGATCACTTAATTACTATTAATCATCGACATTACAGAATTTCAAAGTCGAAAGATATTTCGTCTACTGGCTCATCCAACACACGCTCAGAAAAGAATTCCCAATGTGATACACGGACGGTGGTCCTCCAGCTTCTTCTTGAAGGGAGAAGGAATCTACTGCCTCGTGATTCAGGCTCGTTCCACCTTTGGATGGCTCTAAATTGTTCTAAAATTCATCCCTGCACCAAGCCCTACATTTGATACTTTCGAACTTCCATCGACAATGCTAGCTGACATTTATATCACACATTGAAGCAACATACATTCATTTTCTCATTTGGTCTTCAAACAGCCATGTGAGACAGGTGCTATTCTTATCCCTTATTTATAGATAAGAAAACTGAGGCTCGAAGAAATTAAGTGACTTGATCACATCTAAATATTTGAAGATTCAGAAACTGTAACAGTGGAACTAATACATGATAGTGCTGGAAAAAGACATTGCTGTCTAATATGTTTATGCTACCAGTCCCATCGTATACCAACAATGCCCTTAAGGGAAGGAGGGGCACAGGAAGGAAAGGAGAGAGATGAAATGAAGAAGGAACAGAAGGAGGGATGAAGAGAGGAAGGAAAAGAAAAAAGGAGTGAGGGAGGGAAGAAGGGAGAAGGCAAGGAAGGAAGGGAGAAAAGAAAGAAGAGGAGGAAAAGAGAAAAGAAGAGAGAGAAGGAGAGAGGAAGAAAGGAAGGGAGGGAAAAGAAAAAGAGGAAAGGAAGGAGGAAGAGAAAGAAAGGATGTAAGGAGGAAAGGAGGAAATAAGGAGGAGGGAGGGAGAGAGGAAGGGAGAAAGAGAGGGAGGGAAGAAGAATGGAAAGGGGGAGGTAATGAGGGAGGGAGAGAGGAAGGGAGGGAGGAACAAAGGAAGGGAGAGAGGAAGGAAGGAAGGGAGAAAGGAAGGAAGGGAAGGGAAGGGAAGGAAAGGAAAGGGAAGAGAGGGAGGGAGGGAAGAAGGGAAGGAGAGAAGGAGGGAGGGAGGGAGGGAGGGAGGAAGGAAGGAAGGAAGGAAGGAAGGAAGGAAGGGAGGGAGGGAGGACGGAAGGAAGGAAAGGAGGGAGGGAGGAAGGAAGGAAGGAAGGAAGGTGTTCTTGAGAGGCTTTGGTTCATTCATGAGAGTCTGGATTACAGACAAATCACTGATGTTACAAACCCTCAATACATACACCATTCACTTTAGTCTTTTTTTTTTCAAATCTGTCATTTATTTTTGACATTCATTTAAAAAATTTTTTGAGTTCCGAATTCTCTTCTACTCTCCTGCCACCCCTCCCCCCCATTGTAAAGGCAAGAAATGTGATATCAACTGTACCTGTAAAAATATGCAAAACATATTTCCATATCAACCGTGTCATTGTTTTAAAAGCAATAAAAGTAAGATTATAATTCAATTCAATAAATTATTCTTCAATCTGCATGAAAATTCCATCAGTTCTTTCTCTGGGGATAGATAGCATTTTTCATCCTAAATCCTTTGGAAACATCTTGAATCATTGTATTAGTCAGAATATCTAAGTCATTCACAGCTGATTATCATACAAGCAGTTACCCCCGTACAACTTTCTCCTGGTTCTCCTCGCTTCACTTTACATCAGTTCATAGAAGTCTTCCCAAGTGTTGTCCAGTCATTCTTCAATTGAGAGGTAATCCCTGAATCTCCAATTATTTTCCACTACAAAAAGAGCTACTATAAATATTTTGTACATGTAAGTCCTTTTCCTTTTTCTTTGATCTCTTTGGGATACAGATCCAGTAATGCTGGGTCAAATGGTATACAGTTTGATAGCCCTTCGAGCATAGCTCCAAATTACTCTCCAAAATGGTTGGATCATTTATAACTTTACCAACCATGTGTTACTGTCCAAATTTCCCCACATCCTCCTCCAAAATCTCTCCTTTTCCCTCAACTCTCAGAACCTTCCCCACCTTTGCCAGATACCCCACCCCCACCCCCAGCCAAAAAAAAGGCTATCCCACAGAAAATTCTAATCCCAACCTTGATAACATCAGGGCCCCTGCATAGAATATCTATCTGCCCTTTGCTCTCCATCTAGCCAAACCCTATATACATCCTGCAAACTTCAACCTAAGTGTTCCTTCCTTCAGGAAGACTTCCTTGACCACTGAACACACAATCTCTCTCTCCTCTCTGCTCTGAAACCCTCTACCTGTATATGTAGCACACAGTCAACAATCGTGACCATGTAGTACCTCCTACATTAACTGCTCTGCATGTCTGTAGAATGTATACGGTTGGCTATCATGTGCTTGTCAACCAATCAACAAGCATTTATTGTGTGTTTATTTACAGTTAGATTTAAATTTCCTTGAGAGCAAGGGCTGAACATCCTACTTCTTTATATCTTACAGCCCATCATAAGAATATGCATATTGTCACTAAGTTATAATAAATCTAAATGTGGAAAGGAAGGGAACTCAGAGACCATCCAGTCCAACTACACCATTTAACAGATGAGTAAACTGAGACCCAGGGAGTTAAAATGACTTCTCCAGAATGACATGGCTAATCTGTTTCAGGGTTAGAATTTGAACTCAGGTCCTCTGACTGCATAAATAGCACTTCTTTTCCTACACTATTCCGTTCCCCACAATGTTTCCACTCAATAAATATTTGCTAAAGGAATACACAACTTATCCCGTATAAATGAGTAGTTCTTACCCTGAAACCTTAAGAGGTCCATGGAGAAATTTCAGGGGATTAGTGAATTTGAGTGGAAAAAAAATTTCACGTTTATTTGATAATAATTTATTGCCTTTGTAATTCGATGTGTTTTCATTTCAAAGTTGAGGCCATTTGCTGAGAGCTCTAACTGGTGCAGCTGACAAATGACACTTGACTAAATGCATTAATGGCAAGACCAAAGATATTAGGTAATCCACAATGACAGATAATCCTAAAATCATTTCTATTACATGTTGAAGGAACATTACATTATTTTTTTTATTTACACTAATAATTATAGTGTGTTTGTTCACCTTTCTGGGGTAAAGGTGAAAATCTGAATACATCAGGAAAATGGGAGGAGATAAGCAATCCAATAGGTTCCTCTGCTTTTAGAGAAAGCAGGCCTTTGTCTCCTAATTTGTCCTGGGCTAGCCATAGGGTTGATTATCTACACAATTTAATCAAGAGTAGACTTAATATTTTATAGAAAAGAAGTGGAATGAAGAGAAACTACGAGATCATTTCCCTTCCATTCGGGAAAGAAAAATCCTATCAGTAGGTTGTTAAAAAGAAAAAAGGATTAAATGAGAGACAGATATACATACAGGAAGTACAGAGCGAGAAAAGAATATCAAAGCCAGCCTTCATGAGTAAAGAAAAGGAAGCAGGAGGGAAAATGATATTTTCACCTTAGAATACCCAAGTAATTACACCTAAGACTGAGTTCTTTGGGGGATTTTCTTTTGAAAATTTGCTTAAAAACTACCTCAGTTCTCCATTTCCCTTTGCTGAAATAGATCTGCCCTCAATTTCCTGAGCAAAGCAGTTAGAATTTGACAGTAAAGAACCAGGCAGAACTGCAAGCATACAAGAAATACTGGTCGTCTTTCTCCAGATACTGGCAAGGAGCTAAAGTGTAGAAAATGCTCAGAAACAGGATGGATTCTGCTCATTTTTTTATCTAAATTGTGTTCTCTGTAATTGCAGTGATTTGCAGGCTTGGTGCTTTCTTTCCCCCTACATGCTGTTTCCGGGACACAGGAAGGTAACTAGGCAGTCATTAAAAACCTGTCTCATAAATAGCCACTTACCAACTCAACTGGGGAGAGTAATGCTGTACAAGTAGTAAAGAAAGACAATTTTATTTATTTTATTCCCTGTCTGTGGAAAGGGTGAGCTGGTAAAGAGCAGGTAAGACCTTCAGACCATCCCAAACAGATAAGACAAAAAAAAAAATCATCCATCTGTCTTTGTAATGTAGACATTACATGCAAATATTAGATAACTTATACCTAAATCACTTAAATCTAATCGCACACACTGAGACCTGTTGCTCAAGACCTAGGATGAGACTGGGGCTGCTGTTCAGTCATGTCTGACTCTTTACGAGCCCTTGGATCATACTGTCCATGGGGTTTTCTTGGCAAAGATACTGGAGTGGTTAGACGTTTCTTTCTCCAGTAGATTAAGACAACCACAGCATAAACAACTTGCCCAGGGTCACACAGCTAATAAGTGTCTGAGATTTAAACTGATGTCTCCTAACTTCAGACCCAGCATTCTAACCCCTGTGCTGCCTCAGGTCCCATAATGCCTCTACTTCTCCAAGGAAGATTTTAAAGTGAGAACCTGAAAAAAATCTTAGCCTAAAATGGCCAGGACCTCCCATTGCATGCTGGGCCATCTCCAGTCCACCTGATGAATATCTGGTCACTGGACCCAAAACGCTCTAGAGAAGAAAGTGAAACTGGTGACTTTACTCAGCCCTCCCTCACTCAAATCAAAGTTACTTTCACCTCCCTGATATCATGGTCCTCTTCGGAAACAAAGGACAAATAACAATCTTTCCTAGGTGCCTCCTTGAGTTTGGGGTAGGAAAAAAGAAAAAAAAAGAAATGGAAGTATCTGATGTCTATGAAAAGGTGGGAAGTCATATACAAGCTAACTCATTTCTTCTGTTCTCAAGAGCTAATATTTTACTTAAGAATTATTTCACAATCTTCATCTTTTTTCACGGCTCATCTCAGCTGCCTCTATGAAGCCTCCCCTGATTTTCTCCAGCTTCCCTTTTTCCTCTTCAAAACTTCCTATAATATTTTGTCTGGTACTTTCCCTTGCCCATATTATCTTGTACTACAATTTTGTGTATGTGTTATGTAAGGCAGTGAGGTGAAACAAGAATTGAGTGCTCGACTTGAAGTAAGGATGAGCTAAATTCAAATCCTGACTGAGACATTCACAAGCTCTGTGACCCTGAGGATAACACTTACGTCTCAGCTTCAGTTTCTTCATCTATAAAATGGGAAAAAGAATAAGATCATTCTCCCAGGATGGTTGAAAAGATCAAAGAAGAAGACATGGAAAGTGTTTTAGAGCCTTGAGGAAAGAGACTGATTTTTGATCTGTGCATGCCTAGCACGCTGCCTGGCACACAGCAGACCTTCAAGAAATATTTGCTGAATTGAGCTAACCTAGTACCCTTGCTGTGATCTGAGCAATGTGCAGCCCCCTAAGGACTAGACTTGGAATCAGGAAGACCCGGGTTCAGATCTCACCAGCAACGCGCATCAGCTCTGGTCCCTTCTCTGAGCCTCACTTCTCAATCGGTAATTTTTTTAAACTGGGACTGTGATGTCATTGGTACAACTGTGATGTCATTGGTACACAGATTTCACAAAAACCAAAATGCTACCTGGCTTTGCATTCTACATAGCCTTAGAAAGCCATGTAAGCCACTGTGACTAATTAAGGGTCATGGAGACATTGTGTTGGCTTCAGGTCTTCCTGACTCCCACGTCAGTCACTCTGCTGCCCTCCTCCACAAATTAGGGATAACAATTTGTTGTTGTTCAGTCTTCAGGAGTTTCCTTGGCAAAGATACTGGAGCGGTTTGCCATTTCCTTCTTCCGTACATTTTACAAATGGGGAAACTGAGGCAAGTAGGGCTACATGAGCTGCTCAGGGTCACACAGCTGTCTGAAGATGGATTTAAATTGGCACTCAATTCATTGTATCACCTAGCTGCCCAGTGTTAATAACACCAGCATTATTTCATACTTGGTGTAACTATCCAATAAGGCAGCTAGGTGGTGCAATAGATAGAGTACCAGTACAGGAGTCAGGAGGACCTGAGTTCAAATCTCACCTCAGACACTTGATACTCACTAGCTGTGTGACTTTGGGCAAGTCACTTAACTCCAATTGCCTCATCCTGAGTCATCTCCAGTCATCCTGATGAATATCTGGTCACTGGATTCAGATGGCTCTGAAGGAGAAGTGAGGCTGGTGACCTGCACAGCCCTCCCTCACTCAAAGTCAAGTGCAAGTCATGTCATTATTTCTCTGATGGCGTGGTCTTCTTTGGCAATGAAGGACAAACACACACACACAACTATCCAATGAGGATGTATGTAAAATGCTTTGCCAACCATCAGTACTATGTACAAGTAGACTGCATTATTTTTGTTACTCTTTCTGGTTGATCCAGAGACCATTCTGACGCAGAAAGAAAGAGAAACCAATTCTATGCCATCCCTGAAGAGAATGGTTCCATTTGTTTGTAAGCCCAGCCCGGATCTCTGCTAGATAAGTATAAGAGGGACCTGGTTCCTATGAAGTAGAACCTTATAGCTATCTCAGCCACCAAGAATATACAGTTTTTCCTTAAATATATTATTACCTGTGCCCAGTGATTTTTAAATACTATCATGCATGTTTCTGGGTCAACTCCCTGCAGGCTGACAGCCTGCTGGATTTTGCTGCCCCTGGCAACCGATGACATCATAAACCTTCCTAAGGTTTGATGTTCCTAAGTCATATTTAATTTTCGGTGAAAACTTGGAGTGTCATCGCTGAAATTCAAGTGTCACATCGGAAAAGACGTCTCGTCACATTTGTCACTTGTAGAAACCTGGAATGACAATAACAAAAATGCATCTCATTATATTCTGTCTATCGAAGTTTGACCCCACCACCACACTGAACTGGAAGGTCCAGTTTCTGAGCATCGTGGCTCAAATTGCAAAGAATAAACAAATCAGCCGAGAGAGAGAGAGAGAGAGAGAGAGAGAGAGAGAGAGAGAGAGAGCACATCATCCTTAGCTGGTTCTTAAAGTTTCCTCTTAGTTCATACATGATTCTTGTAACCAAAGAGAACAGAATGATGATGTATGTCAGCCTAGAATTCCCCTTCATCCCTGCTAAATAACAAGTGAGAAGCACTGTGGCTCAGTGGCTAGAGGACTAGTGTTGGACTTAGGAAGAGCTGGGTTCAAGTCTCATGTCTAACACATACTGACAGGGAAATCTATTTGTGGTTAACACCGATTCTCCCAGTCCTTAGTGTTCTACCTCTGAACTTATTTTGTATTTATTTTGAGTAACAAAACATCTATTCCTCATTTGTGTATATCTTGCTTCCCTCTACTAAAAGGTAAGCTTCTTGAGGGTGGGGATTGTTTGGTTTTTATCTTTGCATGCCCAGTATCTAATGCCTGAGATACAGAATAGAGGAAGGAACTCCATTAGTATAATTTCCCAAATGAGGAATTCCCTATACTGACAGAGGTTGACACTTTTCTGCAACTTATAAAGAGAGTTGAAGAGAGTTTTAAGAAGTCAGGTGGCTTGCCCAAGGTCACACAAATAGCATGAGTCAGATGCAAGGCTTCAAACTAACTCCTGCTCTATGTTATGGAGAACCCCCTCTTATCTGACATGGTAACTAACAAATGCCTATGGAACTAAATTAAAGTGTTTACCACAAAGGATTGTTGTGAAGCATTATGTAAAGTGCTATATTAATGTTAGGTAATAGAATTAATACCGAGCAACGTGGCTCAGGGAATACAGTGCCAAGTCAGGAAGACCTGCATTCTAATCTGGTCATAGACATTCACTAGCTCTGTGACCCTGGGCAAATCAATTAACCCTGCTTGCCTCAGTTTCCTCATCTGCAAAATGAGCTGAAGAAGGGGATGGCAAACTACTCTAGTATCTTTGCCAAGAAAATCCCAAAAGAGAGCTGGACATGACTAAAACAACTCAACAACAAATTAGGATTATCATCAATGACTTCGCAGATTTATAAAACAGAATCCCAGACTCAGATTCAATCCAGCTCTGACTGCATCTAGGTGAGGTTCTATCTGGGCCCACTTGTCAATACAAGCATCACAAATGCTCCAGCTTCTTAAGAGTCAACCCAATATAGCAAGTCTTTAATAAACTTTGTTTTACTTTGGCTGAAAGAAGTCGTGAGTAGAATTCATTTGAAAAGACCCAGAGTGTCGGTATTTTTTGGGTCCTGAGCACCCCAAACCTCAATATTATGGTTCCCTAATCTCATCATATGGTTCCCTGACCAGGAAACACTGTTAATCTCAAGTTCTTCTCCAGCCAAGACTAGAAGATGAGGAAACTGAGGCACGATGACATTAAGTGACTGGCCCAGGGCAATAAAAGTTATAAATGGCCAAAGGATATGAATAAGCAATTTACAAAGAAATGCATCCAAGCTATCCATAACTATATGAAAAAATGTTCCAAATCATTAATAATTAGAGGAACTCAAAACAACTTTGAGGTTCTACCTCATACCCATCAGATTGGCCAAGATGGCAAAAAGGAAGATGACAAATGATGAAGGGGTTATAGGAAAATGGGTTCACTGCGCACTGTTGGTGAAGCTATGAATTACCTAGCTATTCTGGAAAGCAGTTTGGAACTATGCTCCAGAGTTACTAAACTATGCATACCCTTTGATTCAACTATACAACTTATTTAGGCCTATATCCCCCCCAACCAAAAAAAAAAAGGGAGAAAAAAAAAGAACTGGATGGATAAAAATATTCATAGCAACTCTTTTTATAGTAGCTAAAAATTGTAAAACAAGGAGTTTGCCTTTGGGGGAATGGCTAAACCAATTGTGGCCTATGAATATAATGTAATATTATTGTGCCAAAAGAAATGTAAAATGGACAGTTTCAGAGGAAACTGAGAAGAGCTCTATGAACTGATTCAGAGCAAAGAAAGTGAGAAGAACTAGTAGATAAGTCTATATAATGATGACAACATTATGGAGGAAACCACTTGATGACAATGATAAACCATGAATCAAAAAGGATTGAAGATAAAACACACTACTCCCCTCCTGCCAGAAAGGCGATGAACTCAAAAAGTGAAAACATTCTTGTACATGGTCAATGTGAGAATCTGTTTTGCCAGACTATACATGTATTTATCATGGCGGTTTTTTTTAATTTGTTTGACAGGGTGATGGGGAGTGTTGATGGAAAGGAAAGATTAATAAAAGAGAAAAAGATAAGTAGGGTTTTTAAAATTATGAATAGCCATGTTTTCAAAAATTTTGTACCAAAAAACCAAAACATTTTATTATGGTTCTTTCAACAAGTTATAAATATCTATGTATGTTATAATATTTTATTTTGTGTTTAATATTGGTTTATATTTTAATAAGATTGTAATAAGTTCTAAAAAAAGACTACATAATAAAAAACTTTCCTGAGTAAAAAAAAAAAAAACAAACAGCATCCCACACTATTTACTATATTTATTGATGAATATCAGAGCACAGCTAGTGGACTCAGCAGCTATATAAAGCAGAGTCACTGACACTTCAAATTCTAAATGAACTTACAAATCAAAGAAATGGTCCCTGAAGAAAGGGATGGAGGAGAGGAGGAAGGGGAGGCAGGGTCCACTTTTGTTTACCAAAGACAAGCAAAAAACAGTCAAACTAAGATTTGTTGGTTTGGTTTCTTTGGGATTTTTTAAATGGACTTAACAGATGGAACACAAGGAGGTGCTTGCTGGCACACATGAAGAAAAAGAGAATAAGCCAGTCTGATACTAAAGTAATCCAAGCTACAACCTACCCAACAAATAGGTGCTCATGGAGACTTTGACTGAAGATGGACCTACAGTCTCCTGAAGCAGCTTATTTCATTTTTGGAGACCTCTAATTGTTAGAAGGTTTTTTCCTTCCATCAAGCATGAATTTGCCTCTGTCCAGAAACTGAAGGCAAACCTAACAGCCAGAGAGCCAGGACAGATTTTGCACAAGCTCGGTTGGTTTTACAAAGTCTTTAGAATAGTATGTCACATTTTGAAAGAACTATGAACTATTTGAGGAGGACTGCTAGAAAAGCAGCTATATAGAAAAGTAGAGAAGGTTAAAAAAACAGGACCCATGAGAACAGGCTTGAAGAATTCAAGCTAGAACAAAATAAATAAATAAATAAGCAATTTTAAGCTGTCCAAGCACACAAAGGTTCATTGGAAGGCAGGCACGGCTTGGTCATTCATCCCCAGAGACACCAAAACAGAGAAAATGGGCCTTACCTGCCAATTTAGCCTAAGCAAAAGGAATAATATTACGGCAGCAAATGGAACTCCGTTTTAGAACACGTTTACCACAGAAGGGGTAGGGGTATATAAGACAAAAAAACCTTAAGTATCTTCAGTATTTAACACTAGGGTTGAGGGAAGAAGGGAGAGCGGGGTTACATTCTTTCTATTCACAAGTAGTAGACTAAGGACATGAGGCACATCTCCAATATGACATATTGGGCTGATGAATTTGTTATTTTTTCCCCTCTTTCTTTTTTATGCTTGGTTACAAGGGTTGGCTCACTGGGCAGTGGAAGTGGGAGGGCTACTAAGAACTAACTGAAGGTGATGCTTTTGACAGAGAGCTGTTTAAACTCATAATGTTTAAAGAGCTATATATTTTTTGGAAATGGTCAATACAGGAATTTCTTTTGCTTGACTATGCATAACTATTTTAAGAGTTTTCTCTTCTTTTTTTCCCCAAAGGGGGTGAGAATGGAATGAAGAGAAAATAGATTTTTGTCCAATGGAAAAAACAACATGATTATAAAAAAAAAGGATATAGGTGCTCTTAGAATCAAAAGCTGCCCATAAAATTGGAACATTTAAAAATAAAGCATCAGAGGGATGAGAAGAAACAATCTGCTCTCTTTGAGAAGGTTGAAAAGGAGAGAATTATATAGAAACTTCAAAGTCAAAAAAGATGCTTTCCCATTTTGAGAAAGGACAGTGTATATTTTAAAGAATTAGAAACATAATTAACGTGAAAGAAATGCAGAAAAATAGAACTTTAAGAAGTAATAATTAACATATTAAGTGGCCTTCAATGGACCTGTTGCCACAGTATATTTACAGCTGATATGGGTCTCTTTGTTGTCACTAGAGTCATGAATATTTTTAATTCTTATTAAGGGATCATAGGATCATAGATTTGTATCTGGAAAAGACCATAAACATCTTCTAGTTCAACACCAGAGAGGCTAAATGATTTGTCTATTCCCACAGAACCAGGATTAAAATGGAAGAAAGGATAGGGAAATAAACAAGCATTTATTAAATGCCTAATGTTTCAATAAATGAGTAAATATTTATATATATAAATATATATATATATATATTTTATATATGTCTATATATATATATATATATATGTCATTTATATATATAGACATATACCTGTCTATATGTGACAGGTACTGTGCTAAGGGCTGGGCATATATATAAAAGAAGGCAAAATTCAGAGCCTGCCCTCAAGAAGCTTAAATCCAACTGAAAAAAAAAATCCCAATTACTAAAAGAAAAAAAAAATCCCAATGATGGTTTTCTAAGGCAAAATGCCTTCCACACTCAGAGAAAGAAATATGGAAGTCATTCACAGAATGTAGCAGATCATGTTTGTGTGTGGGTAGGTTTTAGTGTATTATGTTTTGATTTGTTATATGATTTCTTCCATTTATTTTAGTGCGACTAAATAGCATGACTATAATGAAAATGTGCTCAATAGGAAAGTATATGTAGAACCTATACAGAATTGTATGTTGTCATGGGGAGGGTAGTGGGGGGAAG
>CM053772.1:157047623-157065744 GCA_028658325.1 Potorous gilbertii
CTGACTCCAGACCCAGTAGTCTATCCACTGTACCATCTAGCTTGCTGCCTGCTATTCTCAATCCACTGTCCACTCCAACATGATGCCTGTGGTGTTCCCAGATTGGCAGCCACAAAACATAACCAAGAGAAAACTGGTATCACAAAGATGAGTTTCTGCAGTGGCAAGAAACTCAGGATTTATTGAAAGCATTAACCAAAACCACCAACATTTAATTTCTAGTCCTTAAGTTTCAAATGAACTTTTTGAAGGTATGTGATTTCTACAAACATACTTTTATAAGGAAAAAAATTGTATCATTTCTGACCTGCAGTCATTGGTTAAGTTTTATTGTTTATACCAATGGTTCAAACTCAGGTAGAAACGGGGACCACTAAATTACATGACAGGATCCCTACAGTACACATATTGACTTAGAAAACTATATATGTTTACATATTTCTTTTTTATTACTACATCAACACATTAATATCAGATAGGAACTACATTTTAACATGGTTTGGGCCACACTTGGAAGTGTTTGACACGTTAGACACCTCTGGTTTACACCATAGCCATTTGCCAATATAGTCCCCATAAATAAATCTCTCCTTTGTAACAAAGAAAAGTAATTTAGCAAAAGCAACCAAAATTTCGACTTCACTGGATAGTGCATGTATTACTCTATATCTATAGTTCCCCACCAATGGAAGAAAATGAAAGGTTGTTTTATATCTTGTCAAGTGCCTTTCACTTTTCATTTTAATACATAATTTTATGTTTTTTAATTTCACATAAAAACAATTATAATTCATTTTTTAAATCTGAATTTGAAATTCTCTCCTTTCCCATCCCCTACCTTGAGAAGGCAAGCAACTTGATGTAAGTTATACATATGCAGTCATGCAATACATATTTCCATATAGTCATGTTGTGAAAGAAAACAGAGACCAAAAGAAAAGAAAAAGTTAAGAACAAGTTCAACCTGCCTCCTGTCTGTTTGTACTACTTCTAACTGCCCTAATAACGATCAATTTCTCAGGAGTTACAAGTATTCGCTTCCCCAAATGTAAACACTTTAAACTTACTGAATCCCTCGGGATTTCTCTTCTCTGTTTACCTTTTGGTGTTTCTCTTGAGTCTTGTATTTGAAAGTCACATTGCCTAATCAGCTCTGATGTTTTCATCAGGAATCCTTGAAAGTCCTCAATTTAATTTTGCTAATTGTCCATATTTTACTCTGAAGGATTACACTCAGTTTTTATGGGTAGGTGATTCTTGGTTGTAATCTTAGCCCTTCAGAATATCATATTCCAAACCTTCTGATCCTTTAATGTATAAGCTGCTAAATCTTGCCTTATACTGATTTTGGCACCATGATATTTGATAAGGGGTAATTTTTAAAAGCCTTTAAGTCTAGAAAGCATTTATTCCAATTTATTTGGAATAACTGCCCTAAACATTATATAACTACGCAAACTTCAAAGTATTTTTTTTTATTTCAATGAAGATGAAAACGGGAACCATGTCTACCATCTGGAATATTTTTGTTTGCTTTAAAAGCCAACCGTAAACTAGAAAACACTTTCCTTTCTCAGCACTAGAATTCCAAGGTTCTTCCTCAAAGGTTCTTTCTGAGACTTATAATAAAACCTCACCTATCCAGATAATGTCCATTGTCTCTCCATCAGTAACCAGATTGCATATCCTCTATCAGACTAGTTAAGGAAATACTTGAAAACTTCACACAATGAGAGTTGGCAGAAAAGATCTCACATACTCCGTCCTAAGGGGGAAAAGTAGAAGTAACGATGGGGAAGCGTATAAACTGGAACTTACAAGGGAGAGGAATATCTGGAGATTCTACAAATTAAAATGATAGCATAAAAGATATAGGCACAAAAATACAGATCAAAGAGCTGGATATTTTCCACTTTCTATTTTATTCCCATCCTAACAAAGCATTAAGGTACTGAAATATCTCTAGGGTAATATAAAACTGAAAGAAAAAGACCGATTCTCCGTATTTATGAGAGATTTATGGGAACATATTTCCTCGAACATCAAGTTTTCCAATATATTTTCTATATTCTGCTGTTACCAGAGTTTGCCTCTTTTTTCCTTTCCTTTTTTGCAGCTATTCTGGGACTTTCATTTAACTCCCAGGAAGATCCCAGCTATAATTCTCAAGGAAAGTCCAAAAAAAATCAAAGCCATGAAAAAAAAAGGTATAATAAGAGGAGATAACACTGGCAGGTTCAGAGGATCACAGACTACTGCAGGAAGGGTCATCTCATCCAACCCCCTAGACATGGAAACTGAGGCCCAGAGGGGAAAAGATTTGCCCAAAGCTATACAGGTCCGAAGCCACATGAATGGTAGCTCAGGCAAGCTCTAGGTCCCCTTATCTCAACTCCAACTCTCACAGATAATGCACTGGGTCTCCAAAGTCTGGCAGCTCCATCTCCTTCTCAGGGTTTGACAGGGTACCTCGAGGAGTCAGGGGTGCTTCTCTAGAGTCAGCTCAAGTACCCATGGGCCCACCACAAAGACTCTCAGAGAAGAATCAATTGAGTTTTTACCAAGGTGATACCACAGGAAGAAATAATGCAAGTACACCATTTTCCCACAGGTATATAGAGCATCCAGGAAAAAGTGAGGTAGCTCTTAGAAAGCAAAGGGGCAAAGGGGTCGCTCATAGCTCCTGATTGTTGGAAGTCATTTTCTCCCATTTGTGGGATGCTCAAGTTCTCCTCAGGCATGGTGGAATTTCTTTGCTGGGTTCTTTTTGTTGAGTCTTAGGTCAGGTTTTATCCACGGCTCTCAGGGTACATAATGCCATAACCCTATCCATTCTCAGGATCCTTTGGTGCTCCCAATGTCCTCCTCTGGTTAAAATTAGGCAGGGAAAGAGATCTGGTCAAGGAAGTTCTCTACCTCCATGAAATTCCTCCTTAGGAAAGTGCTGGAAAGCTCTATTTTCTCCAATTTCTATCTATTGAGATATAAGAGATTTATTTGAACATCAATTTTCCAATATATTTTCTATATTCTGCTGTTACCAGCCTTTGTCTCTTTTTATCCTTTCCTTTTTTGTAGCTATTCTGCAAATAATACAGTAGGTGGAATTCTATTCCACCTACCTTAATGCTTTTATAAAAGACCCACAGTGCAGAATGAAATCCCTAGCCAATTGGAAGAAACCTTTTATCTGGTATCATTTGGGAAGGGGGGTGGTGATGGAGAATAAGCATTTATATAGCACCAACTATATGCCATGCAACTGTGCTCTGCAGTTTACAAATAATATTACTGTGTTGACCCTCACAACCCTGAAAGGCAGGGGCTCTTATTGTCTTCATTTTACAGTTGAGGAATCTGAAGCAATTAGTAATTAAGTGACTTACCCATGGTAAATGTCTGAGGCCAAATCTGAACTTGAGTCTTTTTGATTCCAGACCTAATGCACTGTGGTACAGAGCTGCCTCAGCCTTTATTTCACCAGAATGCTTTCAAGGACTTTTCATGCTTACTCTAAGGCTCATGCTGAAAGTGATGGGGCATTTTTCACCTACTCCAAGAAAGGGTGGGTTGAGTAAATGATTCACCTCATCCTTACACACACACACACACACACACACAGAGTTGATTTAGAATATCTAGGACCTGCAAAGACTTGTATGAGCTGATGCTAAGAGAGCATCGTACACAATAACAGTCACACTGTGCAACGATTTTGATAGACTTAACTTGTCTCAGTCATGCAAGGTTCTAAGGCAACTCCAAATGATTCATGATGGCAAATACTATCCACATTCAGAAAAAGAACTATGGAGTCTAAATGGCGAATGAAGCAGACCACTTGTTCCCTGTTTGTCGTTTTGTTTTGTTTTTTCCTTCCTGTGATTCTCCCATTCAAATTCTTTTTTACAACATGACTAATGTGAAAATATGTTTAATAAGAATGTCTATACAAAGCCTGTATCAGATGGCACATCATCTTCAGGAGGGGGAATGGAGGGAGGTAGAGAAAATTTAAAACTTAAAAGTTTTTGGAAGTGAATATTGAAACTAAAAATAAATAAATTTTTAAAAAGAAACTGGGCCTGATGCTTCAGGATGTAAGACAACTATCTATAGTGAGGAAACTCTATTGCTGTTAGCATGTATCTGAAGTGAGGCTTGATCTCAGGTTTTCCTGGCTTTGAGGCTGGCTCTCCACCCACTAAGACTACATACTGACACACACAGCACAATTTCAATGAGTGTTACTTTTATGAGCTATTTCCACCATACCATACTTCAATAAAACTGCAAAGACAGGCAGGAGGCAGATTTGGGGGGTTTCCTTGGACCGGTCTCTTGATTTCATGGGTATAGGGGACTCTCAATGAAGAAAATCCTTCTACCACCAATGCAAGACAGCATCATCTCTTCAGATGCAGTTATAGACTTGTCTGCAGGTAGCTAAGGCCACAAAGACTCTATTATGCATAAGGGGTAGGAATTAAGACTGGGTCTTCCTGACTCTGAGATGCTCCTACTCCACTGGATTGCCTTTAAGCCCTATTTGTAGAGGGCTTTAAATGTCAGACTGAAGATTCTGTCTTTATATCAGACACAGTGGGAAATTGGTGTCGTAGACATCAGTATTATGCTTCTTACCCGAGCACAAGTATTCTTTCCTATCCTCTCCAGTCCCCCAGTCCTGGAACCATGAACCACAGTCAAACCAACTCTATCATTCATTAATGGGATGCATCAATCTACTTCTCGATGGCCCCACTTGACATCCCTGGAACTTTGCAGGTCCAAGTACTCCTCACTGGCTATTCCATTGCATGTGCTGTTTCCCCCAAAGGATCTTGAGGGCAAGGACTGTTGTTGCTCTTATACTTGTATTCCCAGCATTTGGTACCATGCTTGGCATGTAGTAAGTTCTTAATCAACACTTGCGTTTTCATTCATTCATTTAAATATACCTGGGCATAAAAGATAGTTGCTTTGATTCCTTATTCCATATTTTCCCCCCAGACTCAAAAACCCTAATGTGATCTACTGTCACATCTAGAAAAATAGATCACTTTTTAAAAATTAAGTATGTAAGTAAATATATAAACACAGACACAGAGAGATATAACATCTGATTTGATATAACATGATTCCCAAATGTTTCTACTCATTCTATCCTCTGCTATTTTTAGTTAAACTGTCCTGAAATGTGAAATCTTAGGACAAAACTCTCTATTATAAGCTCCTGTTAATAAGCTTTCCGGGCCTATAGATATGCAGAACTCCCATGAAAACCAGCTTTATTTTTATACCTGAGCCCTCCACCATAGAAACCTGAAGAAGAGGATTTCTCTCTCTATAAAAAGAAATCTTAAACCACTGAAAAATAATTGTTTCTTTTCTAAACACTAGGCTGTTAGAATGTTCAAAGGCAGACCTGAAAAAAAATTATATAACTGAGAACCTGAGATTTGGGCACAGATTTCATATAATGGTTTTATATGCTCAAATTAATAGCATAAAACAAGAAAAAAGGGAGACCTATCTAAAGAGATCATGTAATTACCTCCTCTTTTAGCCCTCTTTATCATCATAAATAAAACACATTTCTTCCAATAAGGAGAAAATTATTAGAACAAATCCTGCTATGGAGATTTCTATCCCTGTCCTCAGAAGCTTATATTCTAATTGGAAGATTAAAAACTTTTCATGAGCAAATAAGTGCAAAGTAATTTCAGAAAGTGGAGAGTACTAACAACTACGAAGACAAGAAGTTTTTGTACAGGATGTAGCACCTGGATGAGCCTCTGAGGAAGCTATGAATTACATAAAGCAGCAACAAGGAGGGAATGTCTTCCAATGATAGATGGGAGTCAGTGCAAAGTCATCAAAGCAGGAGACAGGATATAACACACAAGAAACAACAAATGGGCTAATAGAGCTGAAATATAGATTGTTTAAAGGGACTAACATGGAATAAGTTTTTACAGAATGCCACGTTATGATTCAGCTCTCCTAAATATAAAATGAACAAAGTTTCAAAATTAAGTCCTTTGTCCTTGGAGACTTTGTCAAAAGAAAGACACTTCACACCGCCCAAATGGAATTCGTTATTTACCCCCATAATGGTCCCTTCCTCCTAACGTCCCTTTTACTGTCAAGAGAACTACTCTCCTCCCTAGTCACCCAACCCCACAAGCTTGGGGTCATCTTCAATTTCTCTCTCTCACCCCAAATGCCCAAGCTGTTACCAGTCTTGTTGCTTCAATATTCTTAACATTTCTCATATACCTCATCTCTCTACCCATACAGTTACAACACCCAGCATAGGGTTCAAACTGGGGAAAAGCCCTAAAACACAGTAATAAGTGAAAAGCCATAAAAACTTATACTTCGTGAAAGGTGCAAGCCTGAACTTGGTGACCTGTTTACAAATCATAACTTGGATACTAAGTCAAAACTTAAGATACTATGACCTATGAAAACCAAAACAAGAATATTGTGAAAAGGACGTGCTCAACATACAAGCTTATGTTTGGGCATAACATTGACTTAATTCCCAAGTTCATTACTAAGCAGAAAACCAAAAATACCCACCAATCAGTGGTGATGTACTCTCTAGCACCTCCTGCCTTTGTCTGTTTTTCATAATTACCACTGGGTTTTGTGGGCTTTTCGGCAGGGATTCACAAAACTGTCTGGCTGCCACCCCTGACTGAAGATTGCCCCTGTTTTTAAGTATTCATAATAACTGATTAGACTACTACCTATAATCAGTCTAGAGTCCTTGGCCCCTTCCTTTGGTATCAAAAGAACACCCCATGGTTATGGAGGAGGTACACAGTTCCCCAGCCAGGGGAATTCCACACCTTACACCTAGTTCAAGCCCTCATCACCTCTTGCCTGAACTACTGCAATAGCCTTCTAAATTATATTCTACTTGGAAGATAAAAAGTAATTTCAAGAAGTGGAGTGCACTATATCAGGCAAGATTTGTACAGGATGTGGTACCTGAGCTCAGCCTCCAAGGAAGCTATGAATTATATGAAGCAGCAGTAAGGAGAGAATGTCTTCCAGTGGGAGTCAGTGACACACACACACACACACACACACACACACACACACACACACACACCTTACCTCCCCACCCAAAGAACTCCTGTGGGTCCAATCACTTGCAGGATCAAATTTTAAAATACTTTCTTTGGCTACAAGTACTCTACAATCTGCCTGCAAATAGCCTTGTAGTTCCTCAAGAATGACACTCCATGTCCCTCTCTCATGCCTGGAATACTCTTCTCCATCTTTTCTTGGCTTCCCTGGCTTCCTTCAAGAATCAGCTCTACCTTCTGCAGAACATCCTTCCAGGTTCCCATAGCTGCAAAGGTCAACCCTTTTCAGGTCATCTTCCACTTACTTTATATATAGTATTTGTATAGACCAAGTTGTTCACAAGATGTGTCTCCCATTACAATGTGAGCTCCTTAAAGAGCCGACTGTGTTTCTGCCTTTCTTTGTATCTCTAACGATTAGCATGTTGGCATGCAATTTATTAAATACTTGCCAATTGATCAAAAATGCATCTGCTATATAGGATAATTCATTGTAAACAAATCAAAAAAGTGTTTCCTCTATGGAATATGGAAATAATTTTGTTATAACAAAATTCTCTTTATAACGCCATTATTGTAATGGCATTCAGCTTTTGCTCTTTTTTTAATGACAGTATTTCTCACACATAACTCAAAAGAATTAGAACCAGGCAAATCTTATCTAATTAAAGACAATAACTGGGTCTTTGTTGAGTGGACTCACTAGTTGCTGCCAGCACTAGCCAAAGGACAGCTCACTCAGCCCTGGGTGGGATAGAACTCTGCATAGCCTCTTGTTAGATCCAAACTAAACATATCAAAACTCTATTACTACAAAATCTGCTTATCATGTACAATTCCATCTAAAGGTGAAGCTTTTTCAAATACTGGGAACAGCTGAAGAGGAAGAAGTCTCACGACCTCAATTATAACTAATAGTGGAAGAGTAAAAAATACATTTGAGGTCAGACTACTGCAGCTAACCTCGGACTTGAGACCAATAAAATCTTATTATGCCTAAATTCTCAATGCTCAATAATTCCCTGGCCTAGTTTTTTTCTCCTTAAACACCAACATATCACATAGCCATTTTTAGCTATAAGAAAAATAGTTAACAACTAATATTGCCCTTGATAATTCCCCAGGCCTCCCTCAAACAACCCCAAAGATTGGATTTCTATATAGTCATGGAGAGCAGCACGGCTTCTACGTTCAGTCTGTTGTGAGCTTTTTTTGGTTGAAGTATATGAAGAAAATGTCGCTTCATACAGAGACGTACGAAAGGGGAGAAGTATTTAAAGAGGCAACTAATTTCTTAATTTTATTATAGAAATAGTTTTCACTTTGTATATCCCCTAAAAGGGTCTTGGGGAACTTCATATACTTTGGAGACTGCTAATCTATTCTAAACATCTCATTTTACAGAGGAGGAAACTGAGTCCTGGAGATGCTAACTCACTTGAGATAACACAAAAGATTACTTCTATATCTAGATATCTTTGGACAATTTTATTAACTTCCCAGAGTCCAAGAACCCTCAACTACACAATGAGAGGGTTGGAAAAGATGTATTCTTGAGTTTTTTCTAATTCCAGGTCTATGATCCTATGACTATTTTACTTAAGTCCTTCAAATACTAGAAGACAGACAGCTGGAAGACAGCATGATGTAGTAGATAGGGGACTGGGCTTGGAGTCAGGAAGGACCAGGTTCAAATCGCTGCTCAGACACTTGCTGGGTATGGGATCAAAGATGGGAATAACATGTAGCACCAACTTCACGTTGTTGTTAGGACTAAATGAGGTAAGGACACATAAAGCACTCTGCAAATCTTAAAGCACTGGATAAATGGTAATTACAGTCATAATTATCCATCATACCTCTCTGCCCCAACTCAAGTCTTTCCTTCTTCAAGAAAACATGTCTACTTTGTTCAATTATTCCTGATATGGCAAGACCTCCAGTCATCCACCATCCTGATCACCTCCTTGGGTTGTGATTCAACTTGTTAATACCAGTCTTAATCAATATGGAGCTCATTAGGTTCTAAGCATAATAGGCAACATAAATAGAAAAAGACAAACTAATATGCTAAGACTTTTTCAATCGTTTCCTGTTTTCTCCTGAATAAATATTACACCTCACACACTGCCCTTTGCCTATAACATCACCACCAACCCCGACTGGGCCCAGGTAATTCCTGCCTAACTTTCAAGGTCAAGGTCCATTAGATTCTCCTACAAGAAGTTCTCCTCTACCCATCTGCCTAGTTAGAAGTATTCTTTCCCTCTTTCCTCTAGATCCTCATACAGCTTTCTCTATACCCTTAAGCATATTCTCCCTTACTATGATAGCTATTTATGTGCACAGGATGAGAGAGAGAAAGAAAAAGAGACTAACAGAAACAAAGAATCTATGAAGCATTTACCATGTCCTAGACCTCCTGGTTAAGTGCTGGGGAGACATACAAAGAAAGAAGGCAGCCTCTGCTCTCTAGATTAGATTCTAATAAAGGAAGACAACACATAAATAATTAGGAGGGGGGTGGATCAAGGTATAAAGCCACAAGAGAGGAGGAAGAGATATAGAGGAAATGCAGAGAGGAGAATCGTGGTTGAAGGGATGCCTAGCTATGACTCTCAGGTATGAAGTTCACCAGTCAGAAGAGCAAAGCTTCAGAGCAGATGTTCCTCCAGGATTGGGAAAGAGTTGGTAAGAAGGAGAAGGCAAAGTTTTGATGAATTGAGGCATGGTTGGAGCACCTCCTGAAAAAATAGTTGAAAAGTCATTAAATTAAATTATCAAAAAATTATTTTGCTGAATTACAGAAAATAATAATAAAATTCATTTGGAAAAGCATAAAGTCAAGAATATTAAAGAAACTCATGGAAAAAATGTAAAGGAAGTTTAGCAGTACCAGATCTTAAACTATATTATAAGCAGTAATTACTGAAACTATTTGGTACTGGCTAAGAAATAGAAATGTCGATTGATAGAACAGAGTAGACATACAATTTACAGTAGCAAATAAATACCGTAATCTTGTATTTGATAAGCATAAAGACTTAAGGTTTGGGAATAAGAATTCATTATTTGGTAAAAATTGAAATCATAGGATGTAGAGCTAAAACAGTCTTAAAATATACTCTCTCCCACCTACCCAAGCTCCACTCCTGTCAGCTCCATGAGTGGGACCTATATCTTATCATCTTTGTATCCTTCATGATACTGATGGATTACAATGCCTTGCACGCAGCATTGCTCACTAAATGTTTGAATGAAACATTGAAATTCATTCCTAAAATTTGTTTTCTTGTCAATTTTTAAGGTATAGTTAAGAAAATGGGTCTCACAAAAGTACATTTAGGGTGCCCAGTTCCAGAATCTTGGCATGATACTAAGTTAATTAATGATTGGGAAATACTAGCTCTCCATCAAGAGGGAATGGCAGGTGTTCCTCATCTCTAATAATTTGTCTCTTTCAGTTCCCCATTTTTAGATCACTTCTTTGACTTTTTTCCTTTGCCTTTTCAGTGGGTCTGGAACTGATTCTTTTCTTGCTCCAACTCCAGCCTTCTTTTCGCTGGCTGTTTCCCAGCCTTCAAGTTTCCAAGCTCTATCCAAATCATGGGAATCATTGCTATAGGATTAGAAGAAAATTTAGTGACCGCCTAATCCAGTCTTCTCCCTCCTCCCTCATTTTACAAATAAGGAAACTGAGACCCGGAAACCTTGACCTTGGACAAGGAATAAATAACAGAGCCACGATATGAACCTAGGTCTTCTGCCTTGACATCCAGTGCACTTCTGACAGCACCATTATTGGTAGCCATCTCCCTTCACTTAGCAAGTAAGTTAAATAAAGCCTCTATGGGCCTGAGGAGGTGTCAACTGCTCACCTACCCCCCCAGCACAAAGCAAGGGTAGTAGCACTGTTAGAAAATGTGGCTTTTCAATATTAAGAGAAAGGAGGAAAAGAAGAGAATAGGGCTTCTTTTCTTCTCTAATAAGCCCTTATTAAGCACCTACTATTTCCAAGATATTGTGCTAAGCGCTTTACAAGTATTATCTCATTCCATCCTCCCAACAACCCTGGGAAGTAGGCACTTTTAATTATCCCCATTTGAGGAAATTGGGGCAAACAAGGATTAAGTGACCTGTCCAGAGACACCAACTAGTGAGTGTCTGAAGTGGAATTTGAACTCGCATCTTCCTGACTCCAGATCCAGTGCTCTATCCACTGAACCATCTAGCTGCCTTTAAGCAAAACAAGATCTGTCCTATTCAACCATTTCTGCTAACAAAGTTCTGTGATATCTCCAAGTACCCTTTCAATGTCTGTACAACCCAACTTGGCACTTTATTATATAATTTTCTTCATTTTTCAATGTGTGTGTAAATCTTGTCTTCCCAGGAAAACTGCCAGTTCATAGGGCCCAAGCCTTATTCCTGTAATATCCTAGACCCAGAGTTGGGACTCAATTAATGCTTATTTATTTAATGAGAAAATTAAGATGAAAAAGAAATTCTGGGTGTGATTAACTAGGAAATATTAGAATGAACAATATGTGAAACTCGCATTTACATTTTTAATAGGCAGGAGAAAACTTCTCACGGACAACAGAGTTACCACGCTGAGAACAGTCGGATAACTGACTCTTCAGAGATAAAAGGAGAATTTTTAATAAACAAGAAGGAAGAATAGTAATTAGAAAAATACGCAGAATACAATTAAAAAGATATAACCTTAAATTATCTAAATAAGCTATTAAAAATAAAAATGAGAGACAAACAACAAAAAAGACAAATATATCAAATACATAAATTTCATCCAGAATTCAAATCAATGTAAATTAAATTAATTACTATGAGATCAAAAGAGTCCAGAAAGGGCTTTATTTGAATGCAGAGAGACGGCTACCAAATACAACACCAGGTTAGAACAGACACTGATTTGGTAAATCTTACGAAGAGAGGGAGAGAATAAAGATGGAAATGTAGTCAGATGATCCAAGTATCTACAGTGGTGATTCATGCTGGATGAAATAAAGTTGTGTGAGCATTGAGGGATTAATTTACAAAGCACCTAAAGAAGGCGATTATACCAGAGTCACAGGGGGCGGGGAAATCTCAGACTTTACTAATTAAAAAAAAGCAACCAAGAAAACAACAAAAACTACCAACCTAAATGTCAATTCTCTGATCTATAGAAAAATCTTTATTTTAGATAAATCAAGACCATGCTGGATGATAGTATTAGTTAGAAACAAGCAGACTTCTAAAATATCCCTTCGTTACCATCTTACCTGTGGAAGATGTAGAGAATAGAAGATTCCATTGGCTTTTTGTTTGTGGACTACAAAAAAGCATAGCCTTACCTATACCTAAAGGAATATAAATTCTGATCAATGAAACTTTGCAAGATATCCTGGAGTGTACAGGCCAGATTTCCTTTTCCTCTTCCCTACTTATTTATTCTATCACTAAAAAAAAAAAAAAAAAAAAAAAAAAACTAGGACAGTTGATTCTTTTGTCCAATGTAGTTTCATTTAATGTTTCTTGAAATATAAATCCAGACTTTGATAAAATCCATTGGGATTCAATGGGGCTACCTGACCAAGTCTCAAACCCAAATCACTCTGGCTCTCACTGATTGACAATCAGTCCCAGCCCATGAATGACTTGGTCATTGTTTGGGTTTGGATGGCTCAGAAAGAGTATAAATAGCAATTGTTTCTGTTTTGGCCAGAAAAACCTTTGAGTGTTTCCCTCTCAGATTGAGTTTTTTTTTTTACTAAAGAAGCCAATTTCAGCCTCATTTTTTAACTACCCTTAATCAATGAAAGGGCATTGCCTCAGACAAACTGAGACCTGGGGAAGAACTTAGCTTAAAATGGCCAAGGTCTCCCACTGTATCCAAGCCATCTCCAGTCATTAGGAACTATATCTTGCCATTGGACTCAGATGGTTCCAGAGGAGAAAGTGAGGCTGGTGACTTTGCACTGTCCTGCTTCACTTAAATTCAATTCACTTGCAAGTCAAGACATCATCTTCCTGAATGAAAGACAAGTAGCAACAAACAACAAAAAAGTATCTGATTCAGCAAAATAAATCATCACCTTATGGGCTCTTTGCAGTAAGATACATCAAGATTGTTCAAGATTTGTAATAATTCAATTTTTAAAAAATATGTGTAACCAGAGACACTCTAATGACACATATCAAGGTAGGCACAAAATAGAAAGATGTTGCCACTAGGATGGAGACACCATTCAGTGTTCAGGTAGAGAAGGAATTCCCTGCAGTTGGGGAAGTCCTCCAGATGCTCCTGTTCGTAGGTGACGTTATATTGACTGAATCAAGACACTACCGAACCTCCTAGAAAAGAACTGAAATAACCCAATGGAGTTTAGCCTATCCATCTACACAGAAAAGACCAAGTGGATGAAGAACATTGCCCAAATTTCAATATGCATATGAACTGACATCCTAGAGCTTATACAACAGTATATGTGTGTACCACACATATCTATGTGTGGATACATATATGAGTATGTATATATACAAATACGTATAAATGTACACATACATTTGTTATGCATATACACACAAACACATAATGGAACCGTGTAGTTGTCTCAGATTGACAATATATAATAGAGGGCAAACTGGGTCCAGAGCTACAAAGGATTAGAGTGAGCTGGCTTAATATTGGGAAACTGAAAAGTACTTTTACAGACCCCATGCTTCCCATACGAGCAATCTTTCCAATCTAAACATTTTTCAGATATTTGCAGGTATGGCATTCTGACTACTGTAGAGGACTAAACATGAGCATTACATGGAAGGCAATGCAAAGGAATACCATGGGTGTGAGCCGGCTGCAACCTATAACCAAAGAGGATCTCTAAAGGACAGGAGCAAAGAAGGTCATCAAAGAATTTTATGTGAGAAAGAAAGAGTCTGTATTATCAGATGGAAAACTCCACTGGCCTCCTCTTATTGTTTTAAGAAAGCAAGGAAGGCCTCGAGCATGCCAAGTAGATACTTGGTGAAGAACTTTTTGAAAGACAAGACTGAGAGTTAGACAAGATATGCAGACATGGATGCAGCATTTTCATCTCTGAGTGAGCTCCTGAATCAATGACATAACAGGAGCATTTGAGTATTTATATAGCACTTTTCAGATTTACAACATGCTTTCTCCAAGGCAATCTATGGGGTAAGGAATACAACTATTACTATGTCCATATAAGAGACGAGGAAATGACTCAGAGAGCTTCAATATGCTAATTTTGTATTTATTTTTCAGGGGAGAAACGATTTTAAAGACAGCATGACAGAATTTATTAGCTAAAAGGGACCTTTTGGGTTACTAGGCAAACACTCTCTTTTTAATGATAAGGAAACTGCAAGCTAGAGAAGTTTGGTGCTTTACCCAAGGTCACAGAAGTTTTGCCCAAGGTCATAGGATCACAGGATCTGGAGAGTAAAGGGATCTTTAAGGTCAACTACTTCACTCTTCTCATTTTACAGATGCTGGCACACAGAAACAGAAAACACATGGAGAGGAAAATCGACCATTGTAATTCAATAAGAAGGCAGTCATCTGTGGATGAAAGATTAGGCAACCCATCATTCAGCAAATATAGGGGGGAAAATGAGAAGTTAGGTATTAAGTCTTTGCCAGAAAACTACTGTTAGGCTTTGAAAGGGTTTTTTGGACAGTATTTTTTTTTTAATGTACCAAATGAAAAATAATTCACAACTTTGAAAATTACTCATTTCCAAGGAAGACATTTATTTTCTATCTCACATTTTATTGTATTTATATGAGAAATCTCATCACATGAACACAAATAGCAAATGGAGAGACTTTTAGCATGATTTCACTTTGAGGATTTAGTGGTGGTGGTTTTCATTACTATTGCTACAGAGCATTTTTCACAAGATTTTACACACACACACACACACACACACACACACACACATACATACATACATACATACATACAACAGTCAAAACAAAACAAAAAAAAATCAATCTATCTCTGATTAAAGTGACCCTGGGCTATGAAAGGCTACACTACTGAAGCATAAGCTTAAGAAGTTTCTACCAGATGGAAAAGCTTTTGAAAAATGAAATGAGTTGTCTCTAAAGATAGTGGGTCATCCCCTTGATGGAGAGGGCTTCAAGCAAAGGGTGGATGGCTAGTCCATTATGTATGTTGTAATGATGATTCTCCTTTGGTATGGTTTGGCATCTGAGGTCCCTTCCCCCTCTGAAATTCTATGTGATTTTGTGTTTTAGTATCAGCCCAGAGAAGAATTCTTTCATCTGTTTTCTGAGATCAAATTCGACTAAGGTGAGGTGTAATTTTTTTTTCAACAATTAATGACAACTGTCTACTGAGGCACGGAATGATTGGACTCTACAGCATAGTGTGGGGAAGGCAGTAAGGTATGCCTATTAAGTACCAAAGAGTCACAGATTTCCAGTTTGAAGGACCTTTAAAGGTTATCTAGTCCAAATTTCTCATTACACAGATGAGACGCTAAGTGTCTGAGAAGTTAAGAGGGTTGCCCAGGGTCACACAGGGAGAAAGATTTGCCCGGATTTGAACACTGGGTATCTAACTCCAAATCCAACATTCCAGTACACCACCTTCAATAGAATACCCCTATACAAGAGCCCTCAAATAGCACAATGCGTGTGGGACTTATTTCAATTTCTGTTTGGAGGCTCAGGAAAATCTGCACCAGATTCTGTGGTCAGAGTTTTCAAAGGAAGAGAGAAGAAAGAGGAATATTTGATGTGTAAAAATCTAAATGGCTAATAAAAAAAAGAGATAGGTTTCCCCTGGCTGGAACTGGGTCATTAACCTAGATCAGAGGTTCTCAAACTTCTTGGTCCCAGAATCCCTGAGGACTTCACCCCTCAAAGCATTTGGAAGGGGGCTATTTCCAGGGATTTGCTAGAGCCAGGTTAAACTCTGGCTCATAAAAGTCAACTGTTAGATTTGTCAATGTGAGCATTTCCATCTTGGAAATCAGCAGAGGCTCCAAATCAGGGCTTGATGTGTTGTTTTGCTGACTGCCTAGGCTTAAGCAAATAACAGCAAAAATGTTAATGATGCAGTTACTGGTCAGTCATTTCAGTCATGTTCAACTCTTTGTGACTCCACTTGGGGTTTTCTTGGCAAAGATACTGAAGTACTTTGCCATTTCCCTCTCTAGAACACTTTACTACTGAGGAAACTGAGGTAAAGAGGGTTAAGTGATTTGCCCAGAATCACACAACCACCAAGTGTCTGAGGACACATCTAAGCACAGAAAGATGAATCCTTCTGATTCCAGGCCCAGAGCTGATATCCACCATACCAACTAGCTACCCCAGTGACGCAGATTAACCTTAAAAATCTGTCCTACATTTTTTTGTCTGGAGAGCCAGTTGTTAAATATTTACCAGCCTACTGTTGGTTATACCTATAGATATTTACTGTTTTAGTAATTAAAACATCTTAGTATTATTATGAAAACAGTTTTTACAGAGTTCCTGTAAGTAACCCAGAGACCTCAGGGGTTCTTCTGATCACATTTATAGAACTGTTTCCCTATTAGAATATATACACAATGCCATCTATATGTACATATACATATGCACACATGCATACACACACAAGCCCCATGCTTTCCTTAATCCAAAATACCTCCATACATTGATAGAACTGGCCTCAAGAAGAAATAATGAAATGGCACTCCCTCTTTTCCTTAGAGAGATGGGGCGCTATGGAGGTATAATGGTGTGTGCTGTCTGTGGTAGGTTTCGTTTCCGTGTTTTGCTTTGCTATTCAGAAGTTTCACTGGGATATACCCAGAAAAGATAATGGTCTTTTCAAAAAGCATCAACAAAAATCTAGAAGATCAGAATAAAAACAAGAGTCACCCATTTTTGTACCTGAGTATGTATGAACCTACACAGACCCAACACTGTTCCCTGATAGTTACTTTTTAAAAACTCGCTGGTTTAGTCAGATTGAGTCACCATTATTAGTTAGTTATTGTGTCATGTGTCGTTTTCTCATAAGAACAGAATTTAGGAAAAAAGATTTAAGCTTTCTACTTGTCTGGATTCTTTAAACAAAAAGGTGGAAATTTTCAGTATTAATAAATTATATCCAGCCCATAAAAAAATAAACAGAAACAGCCCCTACATTTTGGTGTTTAAATTCACAATTAACATAAGACGCCTTTCATTTCTACTTAGGGATATAGATTTTGGGTTTACCATTTTGCTCCTACAAGCAATGAAAGTAAAAGTTGAAACAACATATAAAATAACGCCAGTGACACAATAAGGATGGTTCATTGGCTGGCTGGTTGCCAGACCCCCAAAGCAAACCCCCTGAGAGGCTCTCTTCCCTGGGTGGCAGGCCTTAATTTATCTATAAGCCAACAGAAGCAGCTGGCTAGATTACAGCTCTCTCCTATTCTGATTCAGTTCCTCTAGAATCCCTGCCTTCTCCCGGAGCGAGTGGCATGCACTGGCATGGTTCAAGGCTAGCTAAACTTCTTTAATTAAAACTCTTCTCCCCAAAATTAACATGTGCCTGCCAAAGAGTGGCTGTATGAAGAAAAAAGAAAATAAAAAAGAGAGAAGAATGGAGGAAAAAAGGCAAAGACACATGTCCTAAATTTTGTCACCAATGAAGTATTTATTGCCATTATTCCACCCCACCCCCAGACCCAACCCACCTAAATCACTGCTTATGGCAGGCGAGAGTGTGTGGCTGTTATTCTCCAATTCTTCCCTGCATTAATTGTGTTTTTCCAAGGTTAATATCTTATATTTGAAGCATTTTTTTAAAAGGGGAATATTTTCTAAATTAGGATTTAGTATTCCCCTTTAAATTGGGATTTACAAAATATTCCCCCTTTTAAAAAATGCTTCAAAAAGAAGATACTAACCCTAGGGTTTTTACTTGAAAGATTTTACACACACACACACACACACACACACACACACACACACACACACA
>CM053772.1:157066244-157083111 GCA_028658325.1 Potorous gilbertii
TTCCATAGGGGGTCTTCTTATCTTTCTCTACACATTCTCACTTAAGGATCTCCTTAGTTCTCATAGGCTTATCTTTCCTTTGCAGATAATTGCTAAATCCATACATCCAGCCCTAACCTCTCTCTAGAGCTCCAACTCCCTTCACTACATATTGATATTTGAAACTGGATATTTCATAGACATCTCAAACACAACATGTCCAAAACACACTCATCTCCCCTCCCCTGACCCCTTCCCCACAACGTACCCTCTCCTGAATTTCTCCATTTCTGTTAAAGGGATCAGCATCCTCCTGCCACTCAGGATTTCAATCTGTGTCATCTTCAACTCCTCTCTCACACAATACATTCGACCCATGGCCAAATTGGGAATGCTTCTGCCTCTCAAACCTCTATTGTTCCATATTGTCTTCTCTCCACTCACAAGGTCACACTCTCCATAGCTCAACCCCTCAAACATCTCTCACTAGCCTGATCTACTGTAGGAACCTCTGCATTGGTCTACCTGTCCCAAGTGTCCTTCCACTCAGATCTTCTGTGTGAACTTCTCTGCCCCACTCTACCTTTCTTGTCTGAATGAACATTATTCCCCTTCATACATTCCATGATTCAATAAACTGGGTGCAACTGAGCATCTACAACATCCCATGTTCCCTTTCTGCATTTTTGCGCTGGCCATCCTCCACATCTGGAATGGATTCCATCCTTATCTTTGCTCTCTGAAATTCCTCATCTCAGCCAGAATGAGTTTAAGTATCTATCACCTTCTGCTTTAGGTCCTGCTGTCCTTGCCCCTAGGCTGGTAGTAACACTTCCCTACTCAAGGTTTATCTGCTTTATACAAGTGTTTTATGAATCTTTACTATTTATTCCCTATAGGCAGGGCCTTTTTTGCCCTTTGAATCTGCAATGCCTGGCATAAAGCAGATGATCAATAAATGTATGTCTATTGATTGCAATTCAAAAACATTTATCAACCCTGTGGTATATATAAGATACTGTACTTTGGGTGGGTGGGTGACAAAAATAAATGAGTCTCCATCTTCCTCGGGAAGGATGCCACTTAATTTGCCACTTAAAGGAAACCAACAAGTCAAGCAAAACTGGGTTTGAACCTGCTTGTGATACATTAGCTGAATACCTCTGGGCAAGTCACTGTACTCTTCTGAGACTCAGTTTTCTCACCTATAAATCTACAAGGACAATACTAATACTACCTAGTTCACAGATTGATTGGGACAAAAATGACTGGTAGACTTTAGAACTCTGCATCAATATGAGCCAGCAACGTAAACAGAAATAGCAACAAGACTGAATATGTTGGAGAGATTGTGGATATCATTTAGAAGAACTGCCATTTCTGGGGCTTGACATGACAAGCACAATGTCATCACAAAATGGAAAGGAGAAGGAGGAAAGGAAAGAATTCCCCTGCAATCACTCAGTCACTTAAGATTAAGTGTTTACTATGTGCCAGGGATTGTGCTAAACTGGAAGATCCAAAGAAAGGGATTCTTACTCTCAAGAAATTCACAGACTAACGGTGGAGACAAAATGCAAATAATTATCTAGGTATAAGATATAGATGGAGCAGATGGCCAGTAATCTCAGAGGCAAAGCATTGTGGGAGTGGGGGTAGGGGGTAGGAAGGACAATACTGGAAAAGCCCTCCGAAGAAGTGGGATTTGAGTTGAGTTTCGAATGAAACCTAATTAGGCAGAGGACAGGTGGGAAAGCATAGGGGCAGGCAATGAGAAAGGACAGAGTCTAAAGATGTTTGGGGATAATAAGGCAGGTATTGCTAGTTGGTAAAGTATGTGGGAGAAAGTAAACATGTAAGAAGACCAGAAAGAGGATACGGACAAGGTTGTAAAAATCCAAACAGAGCATTTTCCAGGTGAAGGAGATCCTGGAGGCAAGGAGAGCCACCAGAAGGCAACTGCAGGTGATGAGGGCCTGCACCACAGTGGTAGCTGTGAGTATCCTGAAGGGGTTTTATGGGAGAGACTTTCCAAAGGTAACAAGGCTTGGCAACACATTGAACGCATGGAGCACGTGTGACACATAATTTAAGGCTTGACACCTGACGTTGTGAGCCTGAGCTGCTAGAGAGGGATAGTCTACTCCATAGGAATAAGAAAGTACAGAAGAGAAGATTTGAGAGGGAAATATAATGAACTTTGTTTTAGACATAATGACTGAAGATTTCTCTGAGACTTTTTAGATCTGATTCCAGATGTGTAAGAGAGGAGAGCCTCCACAACAGTAGCATACACCTTTGGCCAGCCTAGGTTTCTTTTTTTTAATACATCGCTTAATGTCAACAAGAAAGTCAAACAAAGTCAGATCTATTGTTAAAACTTTTAGGGGATTTCTGTTGATCTTAAAATAGATACTGAGAGACATCATACTGGAAGGGAGGCTTTAAATGAGAGGAAGAGAAGTGAGAGGGAGAGCAGAGCCAATAAATAAATAGAAGAACCAGCGGAAAAATAGCCGTAGGTCAACAATCTTAAGAATTTTACAAGGTTTTCAGGAAGACCCAAATATAATGATACTAATGTATATCTTATTAATATAAGTTAACACAATAATTATGCTTCACTCCCTACAAATGTTATACTTAGTAATCAAGTGTTTCAAATTAAAATTATAGTATGTCTTTTCTGGTGAAGAACTGGAAGATACTTTAATGGTTTATATATCTAACCTTATCTAATTCTAAAGACATAGGAAACAGGTTTAGGGCTAGCATGTTGTAACCCATCCCCACCCCACCTCCATTCCCCAATTATAGGCCAAGAGCTTTTTTATTTCCTGGTATCTCTGGCACTCAGCACAGGACCCGACACACAGTAGGCACTTAATAAATATTTGTTGACTCAATTTGACTTAGCATTAAATGGGACCTTGGAGATAATCTCTTCAGAGAACAATTTTTTTAAAAAAGCTTTTTTAAAACATTTTTGTATAAAAAGAAAGTTGTTGCATTCTTACATAGCAATCACTCAGAAAATTCAATAATTGGCTTGTAACAGTAAACCAGATTTGCTGGGCCTTGCAGTTGAAACAGCTACATGGCACAGAAGACATTTAGGAAGTTCAAATTCAACCTCAGACAACTTACTAGTGTGACCCTGGGAAAGTCACTTCACCTCTGTTTGCCTCAATTTCTTCATCTGTAAAATGGAAATAATACCTCTCAGGATTGCTGTATGGACCAAATGAAATAATATTGTAAAGCACACAGTAATTGGCACATAGTAAGTGTTTATTAATAAATATTTGTTTCCTTCCCCTTTGATAGTTGTATAACTATACAATATAAATTGGAGAAACAGGACAGCTGCAGGTACAATAAGAAACAAAAGGTAAAAGGGTAAAAGATCAGTTAATGAAATGAGTAGACTACCCAAGTGACCCTGCCTTTGTTTGCAGAACATCTTGTGTTTGCACAATACTATTAAAAAGGGGGCCGACAAAGTCAGTGAGTCCCCAGTGCCATGGAACTCTACTGTGCTGTGAACTACATGGAACGTCCTCGCAGTCACAAGGGAATGAACAAGTCTCCCTTGAACCATATACAACTTAACAAGGACAATTGAGAAACATATCCTCGAATAACATGAGCAAAACAAGTCTGAGGTCTACTAGACCAGTGGCATCAACTTCAAACTAAAATGGGGGAGAAATGGAGAACATTACATAATACATTAGGGTCCTTGCAGGTTGCATACCGGCTTAGAAAATCACATACAAAGTTTATCTCTATCTTATTATTTTTTATGTATTTTATTAAAGATTTCCCAGTTACTCTTAATCTGGTTCTATGGTACTCAAGAGCACTTTGGGTTGTGTATCTGGGACTGTATCCTATGGTCACACCTCTGTGATGATATGGACATTCTGAGAGCATCATCCAACTTTACGGCAAGAGAATCATATACAATCCTCGAAGTGAGGGACTTCAGAGGCCACCCCAACAGACCTGATGAGTGGTCAGCTAGCCCCTTATGAAGCTCTCTAAAGAGGAAGAACTCACCTCCTTCATCTACAGCTAATTCCATGGTATAAATCTCGTTTTGCCTTCCTATAACTTCCATTAATTCTGCCCTATAGTAAAGGGGAGAAGGGGAGGGACAGTACAAGGAGAATATGGCTATGATCCCATCAATATGAATGCTGAATTCCTGAAGTGGTCACATGTCTTGGAATTTGCACTAGCTGAAGTTATAATTATGTGAAATATGGCCACTGGTTCTGTTTCAATGGAAATATGCAGTAAGAGTTCCAATAATTTAACTACTTTGGAGAATCATTGTTCTCACTAATTTCTACCTACCTACAAAGCTAATCCCTTTTCTAAATGACAGCCCTACAAATACTTAGACAGTTGTTTTGTATCTGTACAACTTCTCTTCATCATTCCCTCCCTGCCCCAGTTCCTTCACATCATTATCTTTTGGTATGACCTCAAGACTCTTCCTGACTCGGGGAATCCTCTCCTGAGCAGTTTATTAACATCCTTCCTAAAATGTGGCACCCAGAACTTTAGATGTGGTGGTAAAACGGTAATTTAAGGTTAATAGTGGGTGGAGGGAAAGTTAAAGATCTTCCCTGCCCATTAATAGACCTCAATATCTTTTGTTAATTTCTATTGAGGCACTGGGTCAGAGAGTCCTGACCTTGGCTCTGAAAAGTGTATAAATACTCTGAGGTGAGGCTTTGTTTTGGGATTTACTCACTGGAAGTGTCTGTCCAGAGGAGACTCTGGGTAACTGCTAAGGAGCCTCCCCAGCTTTGAAAACCCAAATACTGGTGCTTCTCTCTCTCTGGTAACTATGTAATGGTCAGACAGTTGGAAATGTCTGTTGATGTGTGATGTATGTATTGGTTATGGTCAGACAACTAGAAGCCCTGTCTGTTGATCTTTATTTCTCCGTATTTTCTCTGAAGTTTAGGGTGCTGACTTTTTCCCATGAACTAAGTGAATGATATATGTGCTTGGTTAAAGTAGATTGTTGACCCTTCAAAAGTTGCTTTCCTTTTAGAAAAGAGATTTAAGAACTTGTACAGCAGGCCCTCCTGTGTATGCCGGTCTCCTGGCTGTTACAGGTGGACAGATAAAACAGAAAGGCAGAGAAAAGAAGGGTCTTCCTTCTACAAAATAGTAGACCTGGAATTCACACCCAGGAATCTTCAATGTTCCTTCCACAATGTACCAGGCTGCTTCCCTGTCAACTGCAAAATTTCAGCTCCTCCCTTTGCCCAACTCGATAAAGCTATTTCCTTTGTGATTTCATTTCTTGCTGAACAGTGTGCCAGAGTGGAAAGGGCACTTGTTTGGGAGTCTAAGATCCTGAATTTAAATGCCTCCTGACCCTGTCATGTATAACTCATGTGACCTTGGAAGTCCCTTTGACTCTCTAGACTAGACTTATCAAACACTTTGCCAGTAACTCTGCTGGACCAGATTAAAATCTAACTTGGAAATATTTAACAAAACAGATAAAAATACAATACAACATAGATAATGTTAATACATGGTTCTCTAAGGCAAAAAGCACCTGCTGAGATCCTATAATGTATGGTCTAGTGGTCTTCATTTCTATTTGAGTCTGACATTGATTCGATTATTCCTCCCTTTTAGAGGCAAAGAAAAAACAACATTAAAGAAAGTCCACACTATATAACACTGAGAAGTCAGTATCTCTTTTTCCCATAAATTAAGAGTGACAGAGACAGACAGGAGGGTGGGGGTGATGGGAGAGAGAGACAAAGAGACAGACAGAGACAGAGAAAGACAAAGAGACAGAGAGAGAGAGAGGGAGGGAGGGAGGGAGACAGAGACAGAGAGACAAAGAGAGACAAAGGGGGGAGGGAGAGAGAGAAAGAGGGAGAGAGGGAAGGAGACAGAGACAGAGAGAGACAAAGAGAGGGACAGGGAAAGAGTGAGAGAGAGAGAGAGAGAGAGAACAAGCCATCAAGAGAGGCAGAAAGAGGTTAGATAATGGATTCTTACCAATCAAACACCATTTCTCAGTGCCTCAAATTCCATTACAACCACAGTTCTGTTGATCTGGTACCAAATGCCTCTAAAATGTTCTAACTCAAGAAAAGTATGTTTGTCAAAAGAACATGGAAAGCAATACATTTAAAGGCGAGAGAAAATGTTCTTCCATTTACTTGGGTCAGTGACATATCCATCACACACATACACAAACACCTTACAGAATAAAACATCTCACTATCCCACTTTCACAAGATCAAAGAGCTCCTACCTCAGGGAAATCAAAGCAGTAAGTGCTGAAGTACATTGCCTCCCACCCCCATCTTTCTCTTCTGCCTTGTACATATGGCCTGGGGGGTGGGGGGGTGAAAGAAGAACTTACAGACTTTTTTTTAATGATTAAAAAATAATTAACCAGTCAGGCTCTTCCCCTTGAGGAAGAATTTTTTTTTAATTCATTAAATAGAATAATTCTATATAATGAAAATGAAAAGGGCCAAGATGTTCAAATTATCTATGCTAAGATGAAGCTATAGAAGTCTTTTTCTTTTTCTGAAAGTTTTAGTTAAGCCCAGGCCAAATAAGAAGAAGCTAAATAACTCATTACAAAGTCAGGAAAAGAAAGTGAATCAAGTATAGACTTAACTTCTAATACACTTTTGGCCTAATTTCACCTGAGGAGCTCAAGGAGGAGGATTTTCGTCAGTGTCTTTGAGAATTCACATTATATGGAAAAGAAAGACACTGCAGTGAAAGGGATTTTAAGAGGCAGAGGAAGGAATTGGGAAGAGGGCGTGGGGGAGTGAGAAAATGAGAAAAATAACACATCAACTACTCTTTGGCAAACCACCACAGCCCCAGAACAAAGCCTAACTAGGGCAAGGTTCTGAGAGTGTTCCCCAGGGTGCCTAGATTTAGAGAGCAATGAACAATACTTGTATTCTTTTGGCAGAAAGAAATAAAAATTAGTTTAAAAACTGTGACATGCTTCCTCTTCCCTCCCTCCACACTAGCCATACCAGGTGAGTTCCCCTCTGACCCAGAATGCCCTGCTTCGCCCGTCAACAGCCATGTCTCAGTCTTCCCATGATTCTGCCTTCTCAAGGAATCACCTCCATAGGGCTCTATATCCAGAGGGCCCTAAAGCCCTCAAGTGAGTTTGACACAGGCTCCTTTCATGTTTTGTGGATTTGGGCCTGGGTGCCAGGATTATTAGTTGAGGGCCTGCTTCAGCGTAAGATCACAGCCAGCCTTAAAATCATTTTCATCAAGAACTGACTCTCCCTGTCCTGGTCCCCTAATAATGAGCAACGGAACATTAAAGAAGAAGAAAGGCTTTTCCTTCCAAAAGAAGGGATTATAAAACTCCAGAATAGCCTATCTAGGGGACCCTAGGATCTCTTTCCCTAAACAAAATTGAGATAGATAACTATTTGTACAGAGGTCCCAAAGCAGTCCTGCTTGGAGATGGAAGCCAAGACTAAGGGGTTATCAAGCTCTGGAATACTCCAGTATGCATGTCAGATCAGTAATACTCTCGGAAAAACCTTTATTATCGAAACAACATCAATAAACTTAAAGCTTTGAGTGAAATTGCTCTCCTGCCAGTCTGAGACAAAGACAAGAATTAACATTTTCCCCCAAAAACATGCTCTTCTCGGGTACTGTAGCAACTGAAAACAGGGCTTCCATTGTGTTCACAGAACCCCAGAAAAAGAATTCTCATACAACTTCCAAACAGGATAGACCCTTATGGGTCTAAGAAAACACATTCATTTTTGCAGATAAGGAAACTGAGGCCCAAAGAGGTTAAGGAATTTCCCCAAGGTCAAAGAGGAAATAGAGCAGTGAAATGATTAGCGAGTAGGAGTCAGAGCTCGGGTCTGTCACATAAATGGACAGCCTGGCACAAGCGAGGACCTCAGTATCTTCATTTGTACAATAAAGGGGTTGGCCTAAGTGACCCCAATATGGCTTTACACCCCTAAGTCTGTCTAAGATTCAATGACTAAAGGTAAAAACTTTGAGGAGAAAGCAATTAAGGTAGCAGCCAGGTCCATGATTTGGTCAACGTCATAATGCTAATTGCCTCCAAGAATACACTAACCCTACCTTTGTACGTATTCATTTTGTAGGCCAGGAATTTTCCTTTTGTGGTACTTCTCCAACTCTCTCTGCCATCCCCTCCCCATAACACTGAGCCATGGGAATTTCTTCAGTATAAAGGGGATCCCCTGAGAGACAGCAGGGGCTATTGCATAGAGGCCCGGCTTAGAGAGAGGAAGACCCCTATTCAGGTATGGCTTCTGACACATACTCAGCTGTGTTGTCCCAGGGAAATAACTTAACCACTTAGCTCCCCTGCTTCAACTCTAAAAAACCATTTATTCCATTATATGTGAGGAGCTGATCTATATTTGTGGAAGGTTTTTTTCTATACCAGGAGTTCCCTAAACAGATAAAATAATAATAAGATTGATAAAAAAAAAAAAAGGAAAGAGATAAAGGGGGAGGTTAGAAACCTTGAATACTTATGCCTATCAAAACTTTGCTGCTTTCTTCCTTTTCTCAATGAAATGTTCTCTATTTAGTAGCAGCAATGGTAGAAGTGGTGAACCAGTGGTGCTAGTAGTAATGGTTGTAGTATTCATATTAGTAGTAGTGGTGGTGCTAATGATAGTGAGGAGGAATAAGAAAAGGAAGAGGGCGGTGGCGGTGATATGTTAATCATATAATTAATTAATTTAAGAAAAATAATAAATTAAGTTAGCTAGGTGGCACAATGGATAGAATACAAGAACCGGAGCCAAGAAAACTTGAGTTCAAATTGCCCTCAAACAGTAACTGTGATACAGGGCAAATCACTTAACCTCTGTTTGCCTTAGTTTTCTCATCTGTAAAATGGGGTCATAATAGCACCTACCTCCCAGAATCAAATGAGATAATGATTATAAAGTACTTGGTACAGTGCCTGGACCATAACCAATGTTAGCTACTATTAATAATATATTAGTTTAGTTAATAATGATATAATCAAAAGCAAGAGCTGAAATGTAACCTAATCAGTAGATTCCACCAACAGCAACCACCACCCATTCATTAAGCAGACCAGGCAGTCTGCTGAGTGCTAAGCAAGACAAAGGCAACTCAAAAGTGTCTGCTGTCAGAGTTAACAGTATATCAGAGGAAACGATATGTACATAAATTTAGATACAAAAAATATACTGAGTAAATACAATGAAGGGATCAGAAACAGATTCATGTCCAAGATGGCCTGGAAGGCAGTTGGATTGCCCAGATGGAGAGGATATGTAACAATGTAACAATACAGAACAATGTAACTATAATAAAGATGTTGGGGAGAGGGTGGGGGAAGGATGCAGAAATAGATGTGATTTCTTGAAGACCATGACATGCAAGCGAACTGGACTTAAGTGAGGAAGGATGTGCAAAGTCACCAGCCTCACTTTCTCCTCCAGAGTCTTCTGGACACAGTGGCCAGATGTGGATTAGGAGATGGCCCTGATGCAGTAGGAGACCTTGGTCTTTTTAAGCTACGGTCTTCAACAGGTCTCAGTTTGACAGAGGCAACAACCATTCGGGGGATTGAGACTAGGTAAAAAATGAGGCAGAAAATGAACTCTTTGCCTAGTCAAAAAATATCAGTCTGGGAGGGGAAGACCCTCAGAGTTTCCACCCAAAACAGAAACAATCGCTACTTATACTCACTCTGAGCCAATGGGGCCCGAACAATGACCAAGAGGGGCACGGGTGAGACAGTTTGAGAGCAAGACGTTTCCTCTATATTCAGGTGACATCAGTTGTTTATCTGGACTTTCATCATTACTCTTTTGGGATCCTCTTGGATCACAGTATTGCTGAGAATAGCTAAATAACTGACAATTGTTAATTCTGCACTATTGCTGTTACTGTGTATAATGTTTTCCCCCTTCTCACTTCTCTCTACGTCAGTTCATAGGAGTCTTCCCAAGTTTTTCTGAAACCTTTCTCTTTATACTTTCTTCACAGCACAATAGTATACCATCACAATCATGTACTACCGCTTGTTGAACCATTCCCCAACTGATGGGCATCCCATCAATCTCCAATTCCAAGCCAATACAAATAGGCTGAAAATTTTTAAAGCAGATTTCACACTAAAAAAAAAAAAATTCTCTTTCTTAACTTGTTAATTCTGTAAGCATGAAATTTGGTATACTGAGTTTACTTCAAAGGAGATAAAATTGTTCCACAGATCAACTCTAAAGGGAATGCTGCCCAAAGCAATCTGCCCACAAAGAGTGAAGGACCAATATTCTGTGCAATCTAAAGAGCTGTTTTTACCAACAGCCTAGGTCCCATACTTGGAAGACTTGGTAATACAATGAACAGAAAGAGTGTCAAATGATGAATTACAGGATCAAGGTTCAAATCCTAGCTCTGCTACATACTACCTTGGGGACACACAAGTCTATGGTAGGCCTGAAGTCAGCAGATCAGCATTCAAATCCAGCTGCAAGACCTTATACAAGTCATGTAACCTGTCTGCCTCAGTTTTCTCATCCACCAAATGGAAATAACAATAGTACCTGCCTTCCAGGGTTGTTGTGAGGATTGAATAAGATAATATTTGTAAAGTTCTTAGCACAGTGCCTGGTACATAGGAAGTGCTTAATAAACACTTCTCTAGTTATGTGATGTTAGGCAAATCATTTAACCTAAGTTCCTCATCTGTGAAGTGAAAGCTAGACCTGACCACCTTCTTGGTATAAGTCTATGACCCTATGAAGTTAGGGGGCAATGAAAAGGCCTGAGTTTAACTCCAGAGTGCCACTTATTACTTGTGACCTTCAACAAGTCACTTGCCATCTTTGGGTCTCAGTTTCCTCCGCTGTCAAATGAGAGGCTTAGACTAGGAAACTGAGGCATGAGTCTGAGATCCTTTCCAGCTCTAAAGGTAGGATACTTTGATGATGGGGGGAAGAGGCTGGGGAATAAAGTTCCAGAGGCTAGGGGCAAAGTACCAATAACATAACAGGAGGACTTTTTAAAGCACATACCACAAAACAGGAATCCCAATTTGTGTGTGTGCACTCGAGTGCACACACATGCACACAAACACACAATTTTTTTTTTAGGAATAAGCATATAACAAGGTAGATTTGGAAGTATGGTAGCCAGGCATTCATTATAAGCTTACAAAGAGATGATTTTTCCAGTTTCCAGGCTTGAACCTAGTCTCTGGGGTTGGTTGGCCAGAGCCTCTTAACTCACATATTTGTGAGTGAGAACCCACATAACTGCATGGCCTTGTCCAAGTTTGGGGGGAAGGAGGAACTGACAAATGTTATATATTTATTCCCTTACTCAGGCTTACTGTTTTTATTGGATACTTTATTGGATACAAGCTTTTCATAATACATCCTAATTCAGTACTTCAGCCCTAGTAAGGAGATGTTAAAAACTACTAAGAGACAAATATTCATCAAAATACTGACACTGAATACTTTACTTTTAGCCCTACATGCAACTGATCAATAAGGCATGAAATTATAGTCTATAAATTTAAATATTTATATATAAAAATGCTCATAAACAGCTTAAATGATCAAAGACACATTGCTTCTGTTTTATTTCTAAATTTATGAATGAGTGTGTGAAAAACACTGGGAGAAGTCGTTAGTTGTATTTTTGTTGTTAATCTAGAATAACATGATCATGTTATTTCATGCATATTTGACAGCTTTTAAAAAGAAAGGTGGGGGTGGGGGTGGGGTGGTGCTAATTGATTTAGTTTAACAGGGAGCCACCATTGACTACTCTAGGGATCCAATAATTCAGTGCGTTAAAATCCACCCAACTCTTCTATCCTCTAACCTACACTTCTATTTATGGTCCACATGCATAGTATGAGACATCTTGTTTAACGTTTCACTAAAATCTAGGTAAATCATGTCTATAGCAGTTCCGTGATGTATCTGCATGGTAAACCAGTTAGGAAAGGAAATGAGATCACTCTGGCATGACCAGGTCTTAATGAAGCCATCTGGATTCTTTTTTCCCCTTTTTAGCTTTCTCTCTTTTTCTAAATTTTTACTAGCCATTCCTTAAGCCAGCAAGTCCCAAACTTTCTGGCCTCAAGACCCTTTTATGTTCCTAAAAAGTACTCAGCATAATAAAGAGCTTTTGTTTACATGGGAGATATCAATTTTTAAGATATTAGAAATTAAAACAGAAAAATACAAAATATGTATTATCTCAAAAGAACAATAATAAACTATTTTATATTAACATGAATATTTTAATTAAATTAGAGAGAAGAATGGCATTGTTTTATGTATCTTTTCAAATTTCTATTATCTGGCTTAAAAGAAGGAAGCTAAATTCTCATATCTGCTTCTGCATTCAGTCTGCTGCATTGTTGTTTTGGTTGAAGTATATGAAGAAAATCTTTTGTTGTTCAGTCATTTCCGCAGGTGTCTAACTTTTTGTGACCCCATTTGGAGCGTTCTTGGCAAAGACAATGGAGTGTTTTGCCAATTTCTTCTCCAATCTACTTTACAGATGAGGAAACTGAGGCAGATAAGGTTAAATGCCTTGCCCAGCGTCACATAGCTAGTGCCTGAGGCCGGATCTGAACTCAGGTCTTCTTGACTCCAGACCTAGTGCCCTATCCATTATGCCACCCCCGTGCCTAAGAAAATCTGGTCTCACACAAGTATGAATTTGGAAAAGGGAGGAGCATTTTAATAGGCAAACAACATTTTGGCATTATGAAAATCTGTGAACTCCCTGAACTGTCTCAGGGACCACCAGGAGTCCATGGATCATACTTTTATGCTTTAAGCAACAGATTCTGGAATTTTGCCCCAAGTCAAAAGCAACTCATTCATTTGGCCAGTGAGGAACCTCAGATCCCGAGAGGTAAAGCGATGGAAATGTACTGTCACAAAAGCACAGAGCTGGAAAGGAGGTCACCTAAGCCAACCTGTACCTGAAAAAGGAACCTCTCTGTACCACATTCCCAACAAGGGACCGTCCAGTATCTACTGGAAGATCTCTAGAAATAAAGAAGCAAAATACTTGGAGAAGTTGTTAGCTATGTTTTTGTTGTTAATCCAGAATAACATGATCATTTATTTCATGTGAGTATTTTGGACACCTTTTAAAAAAGGAAGATTTTGTAGGCAGCCCATTTATTTTACTTTGGCATAGGAGCTACACCTCTGGGTTTTTCTCCACATAGAATGAAAAGTTTGTCTCTCCACAGTTTCTACCAATGTTCTCAGTTCTGCCCTCTGGGATCAAGCAGAATAAATGTAATCCCTCTTCTACCTGACAGCCTTTCTAATATAGAACTGAACACAATACGGCAGATGGATTCAGACAAGAATAGGTGGCAAGTGGCACTGTCATCTTCCTCAGCCTGTCCAGATGTAAGGGAAGTACTGCTAGGGTTTAAACCCAAGTTGTGTCCAGTGCTCCTTCCACAAGATCATATGACAGGAAGGAAGGAAGGAAGGAAGGAAGGAAGGAAGGAAGGAAGGAAGGAAAGAAGGAAGGAAGGGAGGAAGGAAGGAAGGGAGGGAAGGAGGGAAGGAGGGAGGGAGGCAGGAAATCATTTATTAAGTACCTACTATGTGCCAGGCACTATGCTGAGAATTTTGTAATTATCTCAATTGATCCTCACAACAACCCCAAGAGGTAAGTGCTGTTATTGTCTCTATTTTACAATTAAGGAAACTGAGGCAAATAGGTTAAGCAACATGTCCAGGGTCATATCTACTAAGTTCTGAGGGCAAATTTGAACTCAAATCTTCTCAATTCCAGGCCTAACATTGTATCCCTTGTGCCAAATAGCTGCCTCAAAAGGGCACAAGACTATGTACACACACACAGACACACACACATACAGACACACACACACACAGACAGCACACGCACACACACACACACACACACACACACACACACACACACACACACACCCTCCTCAGAGAAGGCACGAAACTAAAGCAAGATCAAGAGCCTCACTTCTCAGTATATTCCTCCTCTAGTAGACAGTACTTCCTATGGGAAGCGTTTCATTCCTCTTTTGTTCCACAGATCTCAAACTGCCCTGATCTTGCTAGGAAAACGAGGACCCCTGATTTCAACTTGAGAACAAAGGCAGCTGAGCCTGTGGGTGAGAAGGGATGCCTGTACTCCAAGGCCTAGAAAGCAAGACTGTATCAAGACTGGGCTTCCCTCCTTTCCTAGGAGAGGGTGAGTATGTAAGGGCACAGAATACCGAACATGCTATCAGACATGGTCCCAATGTTAGTTGCTTTTCCTTAGCTGTTTCCTTTCACTGCCTGGGGATCATTGAGGGGAAGAAGAAGGGAGGGAAGGCAAAATATTCAGAACCGACTCAAGCAAAATTCTAAAAAATCAACACGATGATAATTTTAAAAAATTATACTTTGAAGACTAAGGCATTAAGATGCTGACTGGTATAAAGGCTAACAAGTTTTAGCTTTAGTCACCTAGCGTTAGCTAGCCTGGAATTCTTACACAGTATGAAATGCTTTCTTCTCCACATCTTAGGGAAAAAGGAAAGGCACCAAACTTTCTGGCAAAATACAGGCAAAAATGTAAGGTCATAAATTTAAGGCTGGAAGGGACCTGAGAGGTCATCTAATCCAACACTGGCATTTTACAGATGAGAAAATGGAGGCCACAGAGGAAAAGTGACTTGCCCAATGTCACACAGGAAACAAAGTGGCAGAGTCAGTAAACTCAAATCCTCTAACTTCCAGATGTAAAATTCTTCCCACTAAAGAATAACACTATTCTACTGCCTGATGATCAGCTGAGAATGTCTTAGCCATTCTCATCAATACAGTGATACAAGACAAGTCTGAAGGACTCAGAATGAAAAATGCTATCCACCTCCGAAGGAAGAACTGATGGAGTCTGAACACAAATGGAAGCATACTTTTTTGAACTTTATTTTTCCTGTGGTTTTTTTTTTGCTCTTTTGCAACATGACTAATATGGAAATATGTTCTATATGACTACACATATATAATCAATATCAAAGTGCTTCTCTTCTCAAAGAGTGGGGAAGGGGTGGAGGAAATTTGGAAGTCAACTATAAAAACTAAATGTTAAAGGTTGTTTTTGAGACAAAATAAAATAAAAACATTCTTTAAAAGAAAAAAAGAATAACATTGCTCAGCCATTACAAACACTGCCACGACTAGAAATATTCATGGCTTTGTGTCTGTGGGTCCTTTCTAGAGAGTGAGACTTGATCTTCAAGAATAATTTTCATTTTTATTCCCCAGATTTCTTTGGGTTGATATCCATACTTGGTAAGGCTACAGGCAGGGGAGGAAGGAGTGGGAAAGGACTTAAAGAACCAAAAAGTGGGTGGGGCAAAGCGAGAAAGACTTGAAACAATCTAGAATGGCAGACTGGATTAATCAAGCATCACTCAACCCTTCCCCAAAATAACTGGACCTCCTTCTTCTCTCCTGGTGATGAACGAATCTTCCCTGGTAAAAAGAATATATGGGAATATGAACAAAAGGAAAGCATTATGGTATAATAGAAAATGTCATTAGCCTGAGAGCCAGGACCCCTAATTCCATCCAGCCCCAGATCTGCTGGTAATTCCCTGTGAGACTGATCCTGGACAAGTCACTTAATTTCTCTGTGCCTGCCTCAGTTTTCTCATCAGTAAAATGAGGGAATTGGCTCAGCTGCTCACTACAATACTCCTCAGTTCTAAAATTCCATAATTCAAGAAACTTGTCACCACTGATGAAAACCCAGGAGCCAGAGAGCCAACATACAACAGCCATTAAGTGCTTATATATATATATATATACATATATATATACGTATATATATATGTATATATATATATATATATAAAGTGCTTATTTATATATATATATATATGTGTGTGTGTGTGTGTGTGTGTGTGTGTGTGTGTATGACAATTTTACCTAAACTAATTTATTTATTCAATGCTATCCCAAATTAAATTACCAAAAAAAATTTTTTACTGAATTAGGAAAATAATTTAAAAATTCATTTGGAAAAAAAAAGTCAAGTATATATCAAAGGAAATAATGAAAAAAATGTAAAGGAGAAAGGCCTAGTAGTAATTATCCAAACTAACTGGTACTGGGCTAAGAAATAGAAAGGTAAATCATTGGAATAGAGTAGATATACAATTTACAGCAGCAAATAAACATAATAACCTTATATTTGACAAGTGTAAAGACTTAAGGTTTGAAGATAAGAATTCATTATTTGGTAAAAATTGTTGGGAAAACTAGAAAGCAGTATGGCAGAAATGGGGCATAGACCAAAATCTCATACCATTTACCAAGACAGGGTCAAAATAGATACATGACCTAGATATAAAGAGAGATTATACAAGAAAATGAGAAGAACACAAAACATATTCCTTATCAGATTTATGGACAGGCAAACAATTATAAATAAATAAGAAACAGAGGGCAAAATTAGGCATACAATGGATAATTTCAGTTACATTATATTAAAAAGGTTTTGTATAAATAAATGTAACCAAAATCATAAGGAGAGCAGAAAACTGGGCAAAAAAAACCTTATAGACAGTTTATCAGATAGAGGTCTCATATCTAAAACACACAGAAAACTCTCAAATCTCTAAGAATGAGTCATTCCCCAACTAAAAAATGTTCAGAAGATATGAATAGACAGTTTTCTGATGAAGAAATCAAAATAACTCATAGTCACGTAAAAATATTCTAAATCATTTCTGATTAGAGAAATGCAAATTACAACAACCTTGAGGGATCATTTCACACCTATCAGATGG